>OU911088.1:25960000-25982500 GCA_918358865.1 Melinaea marsaeus rileyi | reverse complement strand
AGGAGAAAACAACAATTTTATAAAACCTTTTTTTGAGTATAATTTGCACCCTTCACGGTGCATGAAAAATCATTAATGTAAAATTTGGAGGAGATCGGTTCATTCGTTTTCGAGAAATTGATTTCAAAAATGTAGTTTTCAAAAGACGCGACTAAAAAGATTTACATTCAAACAGGTGAAAAAACTTACATTAAGTGTCTGCTGCAGTGGCAATATCCAAGGCATCCTTTTGCTCTTGTCTGTGACGAACTCTTGCTTCTTAAGTCTCAGCGTCAGCTTTTTTTTCACTTTCACAAGCCAATCTCATATGGTTGGAGGAAGTCGGGCGCTTTGTACATATTTACTAAACGAAATTTATCTATTTGAACATATTAGTTTATTTACTATTAATTTGAAGACCGTCCGAAAAAAAGGTATCGTCTTTTTTGGCGTCTAGGAAAATTTGGTATAACAAAGATGCCAGATTGTTCATTTGAAATATGATATTTTTTTATATTTTTTGTCTGAAATTGCGTCGTTAATTGAGATGGATGTATTAAAGGAGATCGGATTATAAACAAAATTCGATAACTTGTAATTATCTCTAAAATGTACAATGGTGCTCCTAACTTTCTCCAAACACTTACCTGATGTTTGATTTGCCCAGCTTGAAAGGTTCCTTCCAGTCTTCTCTTTGGGGCGCGCTTCTGAAGCTTATCCACGGTGCTTTCATCTCTGATCCAAGACAGCTTTCGGTTCACACCGACAAAATCGGTAAAATTGGTGTCATTGAAAAGGTTATCTGATGGAGGAATTTTTCGTAACGATTCCCTTAATTATCTTTAACAGACATTTTATTGATTTTTTGATCATTATAATATCATCAATGGTTATTGGATATAGAGATTCGCTAAACAATTTTTATAATAAGATTTTATAGAATCATTTCTAGAATCAGTTCTACAAAATCGGGGGTAGAATTGTGTAACTTTTGTACTTCTGAATAACGCACTTGTGACCAGTCAGAATTAAATTACTGTAAATTATTAATTAATTCCAAATGTAGGTCAGAAGTATGCAAAGTCTGACCTGAGGGTAGTTGCAATTGGTAGGGTAATTGCAAGGTAGTTGCAAAGAAATTGCAATCAATACTATTCTCAATTTTAAAAAAGTTTCTTTTGAACGAGGCTTCTGAATCACGGAAATATATTGTTTTTTGAAAATAGTCTTGTAAAGAAAAAAACTTTTATACTAAAATTTTAATAATACTTGCCAGAATACTTACCATAGTATTGCGCGGTCCCCTTTTTCGATGCTTTTTGCCTCGCATCGTGCTGGCAGGACCGCTACCGATGTCTAAAGAGTCACTTGATGACGAACGGACGCGGGTAGTTTTCTTTTTTGCTAAATCAGCATTCTTCCTGATGAATGTTCTTTGAACGTCGCCTTTCTTGATAACAATCTGTAAAACATTAGAAAGATTATCCCATGAAGGAGGAATTTCTTAAAGATTTCCTTAAATAATTATCTTTAACATTATTCAAAATGGCATTACGGCGCTGTTGCACGATATTTCCAATATATTTTATAATTTGTTTTGAAAAAAAAAACAATTTTAACTGTAATATAATGATATTGGATAATTGAATGGTTATTGGATTCTGAAATTCAGATAACCAGGAGATTAGTTGAGCTAATCCCTTCTGAAAGGCTTCATTTAGCAAAATAATAGCATGTGTAATAGCGGGACAATTGTTATTGTAAGATTTTATAGAGTCATTACATTCCAAATCTAACAAAACCGGGGGTAGAAACCGGGAGTAAATTATTAAGTAATTCCAAATATAGGTCAGAAGTATGCAAAGTCTGACTTGAGGGTAGTTTGCAAATTGCAATCAATACCTTTCTCAATATTAAAAAAGTTTCTTCTTTTGAACGTTGCTTCTGAATCATAAAAATTTGTTGTTTTATGATATATGGTCTTGTGAAAAAAAAAACTGGCAGAATACTTACCTTAGCATTTCGCCGTCCCCTTTTTTGGATGCTTTTTGCGTCGTATCCGGCTGGAAGCACCGCTATGGATGTCCACAGAGACTCTTGATGACGAACGGACCGCGAGTAGTCTTCTTTTTTTGAAGAATCAGCATTCTTCCTGACGAATGTTCTTTGAACGCCGCCTTTCTTGGTAAGTCTGTAAAATATTAAAAAAATTATCACATTTCTTAAAATTCCCTTAAATAATTATTATCTTTAACATACTTCAAAATGGCATCATCGATATTTGCAATAAATTTTATTGAATTTTTTGATAATCACCTTCCGAAAAAAAAAACATTATTTTTAACTGTAATATAATAATATTGGATAATTGAATGGTTTTTGGATTCTGAAATTCAGATAACCAGGAGATTAGTTGAGCTAATCCCTTCTGAAAAACTTTATTTTGCAACATAATGGCAAGTGACTTTTCAACATTCGCTAAACAATTTTTATCGTAAGATTTAATAGTCATTACATTCCAAATCTAAGAAAACCTGGGGTAGAATTGTATAACTTTTGTACTTCTGAATAACGCAGTTGTGACCAGTCAGGAGAATTAAAGGACGGTAAATTGTTAAACAATTCCAAATGTAGGTCAAGTATGCAAAGTCTGCAAGGCAAAGTCGAGGGTAGTTTTCTCAATATTAAATAAGTTTTGTTCTTTTGAACGCCGCTAGTGAATCATATGAAAATTTTATGTTTTATGAAATATGGTCTTTGTTACTTTTTTTTTTTTAACAATACTAGCCAGATTACTTACCTCAGCATTGTGCTGTCCCCTTTTTCGATGCTTTTTGCCTCGCATCGGGCTGGAAGCACCGTTACTGATGTCCAAAGAGTCACTTTATAACGAACGGACGTAGGTAGTCTTTTTTGCTAAATCAGCATTCTTCCTGACGAATGTTCTTTGAACGTCTCCTTTCTTGGTAACAATCTGTAAAACATTAAAAAGATTATACCATGAAGGAGGAATTTCTTAACGATTCCCTTAAATAATCTTGAACATACTTCAAAACGGCACCAAGGCGCTCCTGCAAGATGTCAGTATGTTTACCACAAATCATTTGCAATATATTTTATTAATTTTTTTGACAATCACCTTCAGAAAAAATCAATAATTTTAATTGTAATACATTATCAATGTTTATTGGATTCTGAAATTCACATAACCAAGAGATTAGTTCAGCTAATCTCCTTCTAAAGGGCTTAGTTTTGAAAAATAATAGCTTGTGTTAAGCTAAGCGGGAAGTGATTTTTTAATATTCGCTAAACAATATTTTTTTTCATAAGACTTTATAGAATCATTACATTACAGTTCTACAAAACTGAGGGGTAGAATTGTATAACTTTCGTACTTCTGAATAATGCATTTGTGACCAGTCAGGAGAATTAAAGTACTGTAAATTATTAAGTAATTTCAAATGTAGGTCAGCAGTATGCAAAGTCTGCGACTTGAGGGTAGTTTACATATTGCAATCCACACCTTTAATATTAAATAAGTTTTGTTCGTTTGAACGCCGCTAGGGAATCATGAAAGTTCGATGTTTTAGGAAATATGGTCTGGTTTAAAAAAAAAGACCTTACCTTAGCATTGCGCCGTCCCCTTTTTCGATGCGTTTTGCCTCGCATCGGGCTGGAAGCACCGCTACTGATGTCCAAAGAGTCGCTTGATGAACGGACGTGGGTAGTTCTTCTTTTTTGCCAAATCAGCATTCTTCACTAGATGGATTCATTATAAAATAATACTTTTGTAACAAAATTAAACAAGAATCTTGAGATTGATTTAAAGGCGACTGCGCTGTTCAGAAACTGAAGTGCCAATGAGGGATACAGGTGAGTGGTGCTGCGCAAGCACATCATCCATCCCTACCATTAGATTATACCGCCGCTAGATTATACCGGAAGGACGCTGTTTTTGAGTCAAAAAAGCTTTGTGCTGAAGGAAACGGAAGTGCCTCTCTCAATTTATAGCAGCGCCTCTAGTGTCATTTTGGAGAACTAGTGAACTCCAACCAATCACTGCTAAGCAAAGAGTGTGTGCAGCGCCTCTAGTGTCATATTGGAGAACTAGTGAACTTCAACCAATCACTGCTAAGCAAAGAGTGTGTGCAGCGCCTCTAGTGTCATATTGGAGAACTAGTGAACTCCAACCAATCACTGCTAAGCAAAGAGTGTGTGCAGCGCCTCTAGTTTAATTGTATTTTATTTTATAGTGTGTATTGTATTGTTATATTGTTATATTATAGTGTTTTCATTATATAGTATTTAAGTTGATTGTGCTCGTCAAACCATACCATAGGCTCCACAAGCGTTCTTAATTGTTAAATTAATTATATATTGTGGAGCGGTACGTTTATGTATTTTATTGTATTATTTCTAATCTGTATTGTATTTGGTTAATTATGTTAAATTTATTGTGAATATTGTTTTTATAGTATGGTAAGTTAATTTTGCTTGTCCAAATTTATATATTATGTTAAGTTATTTTTTTTATATTATAATGTTTTCTTTTAATTTAATTATTATTACATGTTGTATAAAGTTTTGTTAAAGTTAAAAAGTCAAAAAGCGGGATGTGGAACTAACGAACGAACGTTGGACACTTTTGTTCAAGCTCCCGGCTGGTGAGGCTGCCTTTGTTAGCGTTTATTTATTTTTTGTTATACTGTGGGTGGTGGATAGATAATTTTTATGTTCATTTATTTTGCTGTTTCAATGGTGTTTATTTTCTGGCGATTAATTATTAGTGATTTCAATCTTGGGTGATGAAGTAAAATAATAGTTATTCTTTTGTTTTTTTTAATCATTTCACTGCGCAGTTTTTAGTTAGTTAAGTTTATTAATCATGGTTAAGGCTATTATCGGAACCGATGGCCCTCAAGGGATCAAAGGTTCGGAGGTTTTTAAAATATTAATTAGGTTGTCAAATGTCATATGTATATATATTTTCTAATATCTAGAGAATTGGTAAATTAATTATAAACCAGATATTTAATATATACTAATTATATACTTTGTTAGTTGGAAGTAATGGGGGCGCTGTGCGAGTCCAGCAGACTCCAGATGTGTTTGAGGACACCCTGTACAGCGTGCTGCAGTACACTTCCGAGGTATACATTAAAAATTATTATTCATGAAATTTTAATATTTTGTTTAGACAATTTTTTTTCAGTGAAGTGATGACCAAATTATTTAAAAAATAATGTGTTTACAGACGGGGTCCAGTGGGCGAGGAGACGGCGCAGCAGTGCGTGGTGACGGCGTGTCGCGGCGGGCTGGCGCTGGCGCCGCTGCAGCCGCGCTGGGAGGCCGCTCTCGGACGACTGCTGGCGCACCACCAGGTATACATGGACTACGGACGGACAAAGTGGTCATGTACCATTTACATAAATCTTCCAGGGACCATTCATTCGAATACATAGGAAACCTAATCAAACTTGGTCTAGGAAGGAACTGTAAAATAACACTTTAGTAACAAATAACAATAGCCATTATACCACTTAAACACAATCAAAACTTTATTGAAATCGGTTCAGACGTCTCTTAAACGCAATTTAATACCAGAAACAATTATGAATTTATCTGTAAGTTAAAAAAAAAATTAAAATCGTCTTTATGTATTTCTATATGTTTATTATAAATTATAACAATGTAAAATTCATTATACAAACAATTATTTTATGTATCAGGTCCGCAAGTTGCTGTGCGCCGGCCTGACGGATGGTAACGGAGTACGCAGACGACAGATCCTGCAGCTCATTAAACACCACTACTTCCCTTCGGAACACATGAACCAGGTAAAATAAAGCTACGCCGGAGACAATATAATACCTTTAACACTACACTAGGTGTAGGGTTGAGATATTGCAATTATTTTATTATTAATTATAATTTATTTAAAAAGCTGTATATCATAAAATAACTATGTAGTAATTTTTTACATTTATTGTTTTTGCCATAGTTATCAGCTATATTGTAACTTGGAGATAATATAACCGATCCTGTAGTTTCACTGCCTGAGAAATTGTGTGTATGTGTAGGGTTGCCAACTTCCTATTTACTTTACTTTACATAATAAAGTACATTTTAATGATTATATTTAAGATTTTTTTTAATTATTTTTCCTAAATTACACATAGACTTTAGTTTATATTTAAATTAAAGCTTATACAATGAAATTGACAATGTTAACATCTGAATTTATTAACTTTTAAAAAGAAACATAATAGAGCAACAATAGTTATAGTTTCCTGTAAAAAAAAGGCTTGGAGGATTTATTAAACATCAGAGAAATCAAATTGTTTCCATAAGGTATAAAGTACAATTGTGGACTAGATATGATTACATTCATAGCTTTAGGGAATCATAGTCCTAGTCAAACGTCATGAGATAATTTGTACTCAAAGTATTTATAAAATTTTTATCAGTAGCAAATGATATGTAACAAATTAGAACCTGGTTAAACTTTACTTTAAACACACCTTGTTTAATTAATTAATTTAAAAAGTAATATGTATGTACAACTTTACAGATAAACGATATAGCAACATCAAGCGTGATGGAGTTGTACGGCTACAAGATGACATGCTTGGAACAACGGTTGCATTCACACTCACTCGCCTTACAGGTAAAGACAGTATTCAGTTATTAACCCTTTGCCCTCGAGATCGCTTCATATATAAGGGCAACTCGGGTGTGTACTGTTAAACTGTGATGCTCGTCAGTTAAATTGATGTTTTCGGAACAAGATCAAACAAATATAACTCGGGTGTGTGCTGTTAAAATGTGATGCTCTCCAGTTATATTGATGATTTCGGAACAAGATCAAACAAATATCACCAATTACTAAATATAAATAAATATATATCAAATACACTTCGCGAGTGAGTATGAAGGGTTAAGGTTTCTATTAACATTAATATCCATTCTAGGGTGCGACAGAACACATGGCGTCACTACAGCAAGCGACTAATACTTCTCAACAAGATGTCTTATACACGACACAGATGCAAAATGTAGTATGTATAATAATTTTGAATAAGTTTCCTTTTCAAATGCTTTAATTCAAATATATATTTATGCATATATAATAAAGTTCCACAAGATATTTTAAACCGTCTCTTTCGTAGATTTTAAATCTAAAATCTTGATTAAGATTTCAAATTAAGATTTTTTTGTGGATTGAAATGTGGAACTTAAGTTGTTCACTTTAATGTATATATCAAATATGTATGTATATGTATATCAAGTTTCTTCTCAAAAGAGCAACTTCTGGCTTGGTCTTCTCAGCAGAGCAGCATTCAGAGCCTGTGATAGCTTACTCATGGTACTTACTCATGATACTTACTCTGATTTTTTAAATAATAATTGATGATTTAAATTGCGTGCCTACTTGAATAAAGATAAATAAACTTATAGTAATTTACTAACTAAATTTTGTTATACTTTTACATATTACATAGTAGCGAGTTTGGTAGATGTTGTCTAATCTTGTCATTAAATGCTTATGTATCGATTATTAAAGCGGAAACCTCAAGGTGCAATCATGCTTAATCAAAAGAAATTTTACAGTCGTCTAGGGAAATTTCAATGAGTACATCATTACTTAAATAAGTTTTTTTTTGAATTTGGTAGAATGCTCGCCTGCCACGCGGGCGGTCCGGGTTCGATTCCCGGCCGATGCAATACTATTTTGCATATTTTTTTATGCATACAAATTGTTTTTACTACTTATGTATATGCAATAATTATTTTCGTACATTAATTAATACTTTTTTTTATTTTAGACATAAAGGCAATAGAGGAAATGCACAAGCAGCTGGATGACGCGGAAACGTCACTGCGCGGTTTTCGAGCAAAGTTAGCAGCTGAGAGAGACAAAGAAAATCAAAAATAACATTTGCAACAAGAGTTCAGAGCTCAATTGGCTGTAAGTTTTTTATTAAAAAAAATGTAACAATTTAATAAATTTTATTTCAGCGCCATCTGTCGAACTTTAGCAACAAATGAAGCAACCTAGTTCGTGTGCTCGTCAACAGTGAACAGATGGCGCTTAACTATATTCTATGTATTAATTTATTTTCAGAACATAGAAAGCGAAATGAAAGTACGCGAGAAAGAAACTAGAAGAAAGACTGAAGCAACAAGAGGGTGATAGCAGAGTAATACAAAAGAAATTGGAGCAACAGGTGATTCCTCAATTCTTTTGATAATAATTTTTACGCTTATTTCTGTTATATCAGTCCTCTCATTAACGGAAACTAAGCCTTGCCTTTTTTTTTAAGAATGTTGAAGAGAATTTGATGTTCAGATAGTTTAGAAATCTCAATATTAATGGAATACATTTTTTTTTTCGGATTTTTTTACCTTGCATTAACTGGTTATAGGTATATTTACAACATAAATAGAAATTTATATATATAATGTATTAATTGTTCTAATAGACGAACAAGAACAGCGAGCTAGCATGCGTGTTGATAAAGTTCGAGGAGCGCGTGAAGCAGCGATACAAGCGACTGGAGGAGGACGCTGCCGCCGACGGAGCCCTGCGGCGGGAGATAGAGCAGAGGGACACTGTGAGACTTAACTAAACTATTTATACTTAATAGGATGATATAACGTTCTTCTAGTTAGAATCCATCTGTAAATGATATAAATAAGTATTTTTCAAGTTACATTCATGATCTTGCTGAACCCTAAAAATGTTAAGTGTACTTACTTTTCTGATTATCAGAGATTCGTATCGTACCGTTGATTGCCATCGCTTTTGGTATTTAATGTATTCCGTTTTAAATAAAAATAAAAAGTTAGATGATATGATAAAACAAATGTCTAAAATTCATTATGGATTCTAATTATTAAACAAATATCAAACACTTTTTCAGTATACAGTTTTTGTATTTTTACTTTCGTAACACCATAAAATACATAATATATTCCATCCCCAGATAATACAGCAGCTGGAGAAGACTGTGGTGGAGCGTGAAAACAGGCTGTACCAGGTGACGTCGCAGCTGGAGGAGATGAAGAGAGTGCAGGAGATGGTAGCCAAGCTCATGAGCAAGAGCACCTCCAATGCGACCTAACGGTACTCGCATACCATATTCTACCAATATAATACTTTGTCTCCTATTCCTGTATAAATATTATAAAAATTTAATTTAATCTTTTTCATCTATCAAATAATTTAATAATTTATATAAAATTAAATGCTGTAACCTTTTGAACTTACAAAATAAATATTTGTATATTGACCTTTCATAAAACTTAATTTGGTTAAATTAACTTAAAATTTATTAATATTTTTGATTAATAATTTAATAATTTGCACTCAAATTCAAAGTATTTATGAAATATTTATCAGTAGCAAATGATATGTAACAAATTAGAACCTAGTTAAACCTTACTTTAAACACACTTTGTATTAGTTAATTAATTTAAAAAGTAATATGTATGTACAACTTTACAGATAAACGATATAGCAACATCAAGCGTGATGGAGTTGTACGGCTACAAGATGACATGCTTGGAACAACGGTTGCATTCACACTCACTTGCCTTACAGGTAAAGACAGTATTCAGTTATTAATCCTTTGCCCTCGAGATCAAGATCAAACAAATATTACCAATGACTATAAATAAATATATATCAAATACACTTCGCGAGTGAGTATGAAGGGTTAAGGTTTCAATTAACATTAATATCCATTCTAGGGTGCGACAGAACACATGGCGTCATTACAGCACGCCCTCGCGTTACTGCAAGCGACTAATGTCTTATACAAGATGTCTTATACACGACACAGATGCAAAATGAAAAGTATGTATAATAATTTTGAATATATAATTCAAATATATATTTATGCATATATAATAAAGTTCCACAAGATATTTTAAACCGTCTTTTTCTTAATTTTAAATCTAATTGAATTGAAATGTGGAACTTAAGTTGTTCACTTTAATGTATATATCAAATTTGTATATATCAAGTTACTTTTCAAAAGAGCAACTTCTGGCTTGGTCCTCTCAGCAGAGCAGCATTCAGAGCCTGTGATAGCTTTACTCATGGATTGACTACTCTGATTTTTTAAATAATAATTGA
The DNA here is from genome assembly GCA_918358865.1 of Melinaea marsaeus rileyi. Lineage (NCBI taxonomy): Eukaryota > Metazoa > Arthropoda > Insecta > Lepidoptera > Nymphalidae > Melinaea > Melinaea marsaeus. The sequence goes on along the minus strand of OU911088.1, from coordinate 25,972,380 downwards.
TGATTTAAATTGCGTGCCTACTTGAATAAAGATAAATAAACTTATAGTAATTTACTAACTAAATTTTGTTATACTTTTACATATTACATAGTAGCGAGTTTGGTAGATGTTGTCTAATCTTGTCATTAAATGCTTATGTATCGATTATTAAAGCGGAAACCTCAAGGTGCAATCATGCTTAATCAAAAGAAATTTTAGTCGTCTAGGGAAATTTCAATGAGTACATCATTACATAAATAAGTTTTTTTTTGAATTTGGTAGAATGCTCGCCTGCCACGCGGGCGGTCCGGGTTCGATTCCCGGCCGATGCAATACTATTTTGCATATTTTTTTATGCATACAAATTGTTTTTACTACTTATGTATATGCAATAATTATTTTCATACATTAATTAATACTTTTTTTATTTTAGACATATAAAGGCAATAGAGGAAATGCACAAGCAGCTGGATGACGCGGAAACGTCACTGCGCGGTTTTCGAGCAAAGTTAGCAGCTGAGAGAGACAAAGAAAATCAAAAATAATATTTGCAACAAGAGTTCAGAGCTCAATTGGCTGTAAGTTTTTTATTAAAAAAAATGTAACAATTTAATAAATTTTATTTCAGCGCCATCTGTCGAACTTTAGCAACAAATGAAGCAACCTAGTTCGTGTGCTCGTCAACAGTAAACAGATGGCGCTTAACTATATTCTATGTATTAATTTATTTTCAGAACATAGAAAGCGAAATGAAAGTACGCGAGAAGGAACTAGAAGAAAGACTGAAGCAACAAGAGGCTGATAGCAGAGTAATACAAAAGAAATTGGAGCAACAGGTGATTCCTCAATTCTTTTGATAATAATTTTTACGCTTATTTCTGTTATATCAGTCTTTCATTGACGGAAACTAAGCCTTGCCTTTTTTTTTAAGAATGTTGAAGAGAATTTGATGTTCAGATAGTTTAGAAATCTCAATATTAATGGAATATATTTTTTTTTCGGATTTTTTTACCTTGCATTAACTGGTTATAGGTATATTTACAACATAAATAGAAATTTATATATAATGTATTAATTGTTCTAATAGACGATCAAGAACAGCGAGCTATAGCGGGCGTGTTGATAAAGTTCGAGGAGCGCGTGAAGCAGCGATACAAGCGACTGGAGGAGGACGCTGCCTCCGACGGAGCCCTGCGGCGGGGGATAGAGCAGAGGGACACTGTGAGACTTAACTACTTAACTATTTATACTTAATAGGATGATATAACGTTCTTCTAGTTAGAATCCATCTGTAAATGATATAAATAAGGGAGAAAAAATTGTATGACACTATTTTTCAAGTTACATTCATGATCTTGCTGAACCCTAAAAATGTTAAGTGTACTTACTTTTCTGATTATCAGAGATTCGTATCGTACTGTTGATTGCCATCGATTTTGGTATTTAATATATTTAATTTAATAGATTGGTATTTAATGTATTCCGTTTTAAATAAAAATAAAAAGTTAGATGATATGATAAAACAAATGTCTAAAATTCATTATGGATTCTAATTATTAAACAAATATCAAACACTTTTTCAGTATACAGTTTTTGTATTTTTACTTTGGTAACACCATAAAATACATAATATATTCCATCCCCAGATAATACAGCAGCTGGAGAAGACTGTGGTGGAGCGTGAAAACAGGCTGTACCAGGTGACGTCGCAGCTGGAGGAGATGAAGAGAGTGCAGGAGATGGTAGCCAAGCTCATGAGCAAGAGCACCTCCAATGCGACCTAACGGTACTCGCATACCATATTCTACCAATATAATACTTTGTCTCCTATTCCTGTATAAATATTATAAAAATTTAGTTTAATCTTTTTCATCTATCAAACTTAATATTTAATAATTTATATAAAATTAAATGCTGTAACCTTTTGAACTATAAACTTGAAAAATAAATATTTGTATATTGACCTTTCATAAAACTTAATTTGGTTAAATTAACTTAAAATTTATTAATATTTTTGATTAATAATTTAATAATTTGCACTCAAATTCAAAGTATTTATGAAATATTTATCAGTAGCAAATGATATGTAACAAATTAGAACCTAGTTAAACTTTACTTTAAACACACCTTGTTTAATTAATTAATTTAATTAATTAAAAAAGTAATATGTATGTACAATTTTACAGATAAACGATATAGCAACATCAAGCGTGATGGAGTTGTACGGCTACAAGATGACATGCTTGGAACAACGGTTGCATTCACTCACTCGACTTACAGGTAAAGACAGTATTCAGTTATTAACCCTTTGCCCTCGAGATCGCTTCATATATACTAAAGGGTAACTCGGGTGTGTACTGTTAAACTGTGATGCTCTCCAGTTAAACTGATGATTTCGGAACAAGATCAAACAAATATAACTCGGGTGTGTGCTGTTAAAATGTGATGCTCTCCAGTTATATTGATGATTTCGGAAAGGATCAAAACAAATATCACCAATTACTAAATGTATGAGTATGAAGGGTTTCAATTAACATTAATATCCATTCCAGGGATGCCATGCCCTCGCGTTACTGCAAGCGACTAATACTTCCAGCAAGATGTCTTATACACGACACAGATGCAAAATCAAAAGTATGTATTATAATTTTGTATGTATAATAGTTTCCTTTTCAAATGCTTTAATTCAAATATATATTTATGCATATATAATAAAGTTCCACAAGATATTTTAAACCGTCTCTTTCGTAGTTTTAAATCTAAAAGATTTTTTTGTGGATTGAAATGTGGAACTTAAGTTGTTCACTTTAATGTATATATCAAATTTGTATATATCAAGTTACTTTTCAAAAGAGCAACTTCTGGCTTGGTCCTCTCAGCAGAGCAGCATTCAGAGCCTGTGATAGCTTTACTCATGGATTGACTACTCTGATTTTTTAAATAAAAATTGATGATTTAAATTGCGTGCCTACTTGAATAAAGATAAATAAACTTATAGTAATTTACTAACTAAATTTTGTTATACTTTTACATATTACATAGTAGCGAGTTTGGTAGGTGTTGTCTAATCTTGTCATTAAATGCTTATGTATCGATTATTAAAGCGGAAACCTCAAGGTGCAATCATGCTTAATCAAAAGAAATTTTACAGTCGTCTAGGGAAATTTCAATGAGTACATCATTACTTAAATAAGTTTTTTTTTGAATTTGGTAGAATGCTCGCCTGCCACGCGGGCGGCCCGGATTCGATTCCCGGCCGATGCAATACTATTTTGCATATTTTTTTATGCATACAAATTGTTTTTACTACTTATGTATATGCAATAATTATTTTCGTACATTAATTAATACTTTTTTTTATTTTAGACATATAAAGGCAATAGAGGAAATGCACAAGCAGCTGTATGACGCGGAAACGTCACTGCGCGGTTTTCGAGCAAAGTTAGCAGCTGAGAGAGACAAAGAAAATCAAAAATAACATTTGCAACAAGAGTTCAGAGCTCAATTGGTTGTAAGTTTTTTATTAAAAAAAATGTAAAAATTTAATAAATTTTATTTCAGCGCCATCTGTCGAACTTTAGCAACAAATGAAGCAACCTAGTTCGTGTGCTCGTCAACAGTAAACAGATGGCGCTTAACCTCCAGCTGCGACGTCACCTGGTACAGCCTGTTTTCACGCTCCACCACAGTCTTCTCCAGCTGCTGTATTATCTGGGGATGGAATATATTATGTATTTTATGGTGTTACGAAAGTAAAAATACAAAAACTGTATACTGAAAAAGTGTTTGATATTTGTTTAATAATTAGAATCCATAATGAATTTTAGACATTTGTTTTATCATATCATCTAACTTTTTATTTTTATTTAAAACGGAATACATTAAATACCAATCTATTAAATTAAATATATTAAATACCAAAAGCGATGGCAATCAACGGTACGATACGAATCTCTGATAATCAGAAAAGTAAGTACACTTAACATTTTTAGGGTTCAGCAAGATCATGAATGTAACTTGAAAAATAGTGTCATACAATTTTTTCTCCCTTATTTATATCATTTACAGATGGATTCTAACTAGAAGAACGTTATATCATCCTATTAAGTATAAATAGTTAAGTCTCACAGTGTCCCTCTGCTCTATCTCCCGTCGCAGGGCTACGTCGGAGGCAGCGTCCTCCTCCAGTCGCTTGTATCGCTGCTTCACGCGCTCCTCGAACTTTATCAACACGCCCGCTATAGCTCGCTGTTCTTGTTCGTCTATTAGAACAATTAATACATTATATATATAAATTTCTATTTATGTTGTAAATATACCTATAACCAGTTAATGCAAGGTAAAAAAATCCGAAAAAAAAAAAATATTCCATTAATATTGAGATTTCTAAACTATCTGAACATCAAATTCTCTTCAACATTCTTTAAAAAAAAGGCAAGGCTTAGTTTCCGTCAATGAGAGGACTGATATAACAGAAATAAGCGTAAAAATTATTATCAAAAGAATTGAGGAATAATCACCTACCTGTTGCTCCAATTTCTTTTGTATTACTCTGCTATCAGCCTCTTGTTGCTTCAGTCTTTCTTCTAGTTCCTTCTCGCGTACTTTCATTTCGCTTTCTATGTTCTGAAAATAAATTAATACATAGAATATAGTTAAGCGCCATCTGTTTACTGTTGACGAGCACACGAACTAGGTTGCTTCATTTGTTGCTAAAGTTCGACAGATGGCGCTGAAATAAAATTTATTAAATTTTTACATTTTTTTTAATAAAAAACTTACAACCAATTGAGCTCTGAACTCTTGTTGCAAATGTTATTTTTGATTTTCTTTGTCTCTCTCAGCTGCTAACTTTGCTCGAAAACCGCGCAGTGACGTTTCCGCGTCATCCAGCTGCTTGTGCATTTCCTCTATTGCCTTTATATGTCTAAAATAAAAAAAAAGTATTAATTAATGTACGAAAATAATTATTGCATATACATAAGTAGTAAAAACAATTTGTATGCATAAAAAAATATGCAAAATAGTATTGCATCGGCCGGGAATCGAACCCGGACCGCCCGCGTGGCAGGCGAGCATTCTACCAAATTCAAAAAAAAACTTATTTATGTAATGATGTACTCATTGAAATTTCCCTAGACGACTGTAAAATTTCTTTTGATTAAGCATGATTGCACCTTGAGGTTTCCGCTTTAATAATCGATACATAAGCATTTAATGACAAGATTAGACAACACCTACCAAACTCGCTACTATGTAATATGTAAAAGTATAACAAAATTTAGTTAGTAAATTACTATAAGTTTATTTATCTTTATTCAAGTAGGCACGCAATTTAAATCATCAATTATTATTTAAAAAATCAGAGTAGTCAATCCATGAGTAAAGCTATCACAGGCTCTGAATGCTGCTCTGCTGAGAGGACCAAGCCAGAAGTTGCTCTTTTGAAAAGTAACTTGATATATACAAATTTGATATATACATTAAAGTGAACAACTTAAGTTCCACATTTCAATTCAATTAGATTTAAAATTAAGAAAAAGACGGTTTAAAATATCTTGTGGAACTTTATTATATATGCATAAATATATATTTGAATTATATTTTCAAAATTATTATACATACTTTTCATTTTGCATCTGTGTCGTGTATAAGACATCTTGTATAAGACATCTTGTATAAGACATTAGTCGCTTGCAGTAACGCGAGGGCGTGCTGTAATGACGCCATGTGTTCTGTCGCACCCTAGAATGGATATTAATGTTAATTGAAACCTTAACCCTTCATACTCACTCGCGAAGTGTATTTGATATATATTTATTTATAGTAATTGGTAATATTTGTTTGATCTTGATCTCGAGGGCAAAGGGTTAATAACTGAATACTGTCTTTACCTGTAAGGCAAGTGAGTGTGAATGCAACCGTTGTTCCAAGCATGTCATCTTGTAGCCGTACAACTCCATCACGCTTGATGTTGCTATATCGTTTATCTGTAAAGTTGTACATACATATTACTTTTTAAATTAATTAATTAAACAAGGTGTGTTTAAAGTAAAGTTTAACCAGGTTCTAATTTGTTACATATCATTTGCTACTGATAAAAATTTTATAAATACTTTGAGTACAAATTATCTCATGACGTTTGACTAGGACTATGATTCCCTAAAGCTATGAATGTAATCATATCTAGTCCACAATTGTACTTTATACCTTATGGAAACAATTTGATTTCTCTGATGTTTAATAAATCCTCCAAGCCTTTTTTTTACAGGAAACTATAACTATTGTTGCTCTATTATGTTTCTTTTTAAAAGTTAATAAATTCAGATGTTAACATTGTCAATTTCATTGTATAAGCTTTAATTTAAATATAAACTAAAGTCTATGTGTAATTTAGGAAAAATAATTAAAAAAAATCTTAAATATAATCATTAAAATGTACTTTATTATGTAAAGTAAAGTAAATAGGAAGTTGGCAACCCTACACACACACACAATTTCTCAGGCAGTGAAACTACAGGATCGGTTATATTATCTCCAAGTTACAATATAGCTGATAACTATGGCAAAAACAATAAATGTAAAAAATTACTACATAGTTATTTTATGATATACAGCTTTTTAAATAAATTATAATTAATAATAAAATAATTGCAATATCTCAACCCTACACCTAGTGTAGTGTTAAAGGTATTATATTGTCTCCGGCGTAGCTTTATTTTACCTGGTTCATGTGTTCCGAAGGGAAGTAGTGGTGTTTAATGAGCTGCAGGATCTGTCGTCTGCGTACTCCGTTACCATCCGTCAGGCCGGCGCACAGCAACTTGCGGACCTGATATATAAAATAATTGTTTGTATAATGAATTTTACATTGTTATAATTTATAATAAACATATAGAATTACATAAAGACGATTTTAATTTTTTTTTTAACTTACAGATAAATTCATAATTGTTTCTGGTATTAAATTGCGTTTAAGAGACGTCTGAACCGATTTCAATAAAGTTTTGATTGTGTTTAAGTGGTATAATGGCTATTGTTATTTGTTACTAAAGTGTTATTTTACAGTTCCTTCCTAGACCAAGTTTGATTAGGTTTCCTATGTATTCGAATGAATGGTCCCTGGAAGATTTATGTAAATGGTACATGACCACTTTGTCCGTCCGTAGTCCATGTATACCTGGTGGTGCGCCAGCAGTCGTCCGAGAGCGGCCTCCCAGCGCGGCTGCAGCGGCGCCAGCGCCAGCCCGCCGCGACACGCCGTCACCACGCACTGCTGCGCCGTCTCCTCGCCCACTGGACCCCGTCTGTAAACACATTATTTTTTAAATAATTTGGTCATCACTTCACTGAAAAAAAATTGTCTAAACAAAATATTAAAATTTCATGAATAATAATTTTTAATGTATACCCCGGAAGTGTACTGCAGCACGCTGTACAGGGTGTCCTCAAACACATCTGGAGTCTGCTGGACTCGCACAGCGCCCCCATTACTTCCAACTAACAAAGTATATAATTAGTATATATTAAATATCTGGTTTATAATTAATTTACCAATTCTCTAGATATTAGAAAATATATATACATATGACATTTGACAACCTAATTAATATTTTAAAAACCTCCGAACCTTTGATCCCTTGAGGGCCATCGGTTCCGATAATAGCCTTAACCATGATTAATAAACTTAACTAACTAAAAACTGCGCAGTGAAATGATTAAAAAAACAAAAGAATAACTATTATTTTACTTCATCACCCAAGATTGAAATCACTAATAATTAATCGCCAGAAAATAAACACCATTGAAACAGCAAAATAAATGAACATAAAAATTATCTATCCACCACCCACAGTATAACAAAAAATAAATAAACTCTAACAAAGGCAGCCTCACCAGCCGGGAGCTTGAACAAAAGTGTCCAACGTTCGTTCGTTAGTTCCACATCCCGCTTTTTGACTTTTTAACTTTAACAAAACTTTATACAACATGTAATAATAATTAAATTAAAAGAAAACATTATAATATAAAAAAAATAACTTAACATAATATATAAATTTGGACAAGCAAAATTAACTTACCATACTATAAAAACAATATTCACAATAAATTTAACATAATTAACCAAATACAATACAGATTAGAAATAATACAATAAAATACATAAACGTACCGCTCCACAATATATAATTAATTTAACAATTAAGAACGCTTGTGGAGCCTATGGTATGGTTTGACGAGCACAATCAACTTAAATACTATATAATGAAAACACTATAATATAACAATATAACAATACAATACACACTATAAAATAAAATACAATTAAACTAGAGGCGCTGCGAACACTCTTTGCTTAGCAGTGATTGGTTGGAGTTCACTAGTTCTCCAATATGACACTAGAGGCGCTGCACACACTCTTTGCTTAGCAGTGATTGGTTGAAGTTCACTAGTTCTCCAATATGACACTAGAGGCGCTGAACACACTCTTTGCTTAGCAGTGATTGGTTGGAGTTCACTAGTTCTCCAATATGACACTAGAGGCGCTGCACACACTCTTTGCTTAGCAGTGATTGGTTGGAGTTCACTAGTTCTCCAATATGACACTAGAGGCGCTGCTATAAATTGAGAGAGGCACTTCCGTTTCCTTCAGCACAAAGCTTTTTTGACTCAAAAACAGCGTCCTTCCGGTATAATCTAGCGGCGGTATAATCTAATGGTAGGGATGGATGATGTGCTTGCGCAGCACCACTCACCTGTATCCCTCATTGGCACTTCAGTTTCTGAACAGCGCAGTCGCCTTTAAATCAATCTCAAGATTCTTGTTTAATTTTGTTACAAAAGTATTATTTTATAATGAATCCATCTAGTGAAGAATGCTGATTTGGCAAAAAAGAAGAACTACCCACGTCCGTTCATCAAGCGACTCTTTGGACATCAGTAGCGGTGCTTCCAGCCCGATGCGAGGCAAAACGCATCGAAAAAGGGGACGGCGCAATGCTAAGGTAAGGTCTTTTTTTTTAAACCAGACCATATTTCCTAAAACATCGAACTTTCATGATTCCCTAGCGGCGTTCAAACGAACAAAACTTATTTAATATTAAAGGTGTGGATTGCAATATGTAAACTACCCTCAAGTCGCAGACTTTGCATACTGCTGACCTACATTTGAAATTACTTAATAATTTACAGTACTTTAATTCTCCTGACTGGTCACAAATGCATTATTCAGAAGTACGAAAGTTATACAATTCTACCCCTCAGTTTTGTAGAACTGTAATGTAATGATTCTATAAAGTCTTATGAAAAAAAATATTGTTTAGCGAATATTAAAAAATCACTTCCCGCTTAGCTTAACACAAGCTATTATTTTTCAAAACTAAGCCCTTTAGAAGGAGATTAGCTGAACTAATCTCTTGGTTATGTGAATTTCAGAATCCAATAAACATTGATAATGTATTACAATTAAAATTATTGATTTTTTCTGAAGGTGATTGTCAAAAAAATTAATAAAATATATTGCAAATGATTTGTGGTAAACATACTGACATCTTGCAGGAGCGCCTTGGTGCCGTTTTGAAGTATGTTCAAGATTATTTAAGGGAATCGTTAAGAAATTCCTCCTTCATGGTATAATCTTTTTAATGTTTTACAGATTGTTACCAAGAAAGGCGACGTTCAAAGAACATTCGTCAGGAAGAATGCTGATTTAGCAAAAAAGACTACCTACGTCCGTTCGTTATAAAGTGACTCTTTGGACATCAGTAACGGTGCTTCCAGCCCGATGCGAGGCAAAAAGCATCGAAAAAGGGGACAGCACAATGCTGAGGTAAGTAATCTGGCTAGTATTGTTAAAAAAAAAAAAGTAACAAAGACCATATTTCATAAAACATAAAATTTTCATATGATTCACTAGCGGCGTTCAAAAGAACAAAACTTATTTAATATTGAGAAAACTACCCTCGACTTTGCCTTGCAGACTTTGCATACTTGACCTACATTTGGAATTGTTTAACAATTTACCGTCCTTTAATTCTCCTGACTGGTCACAACTGCGTTATTCAGAAGTACAAAAGTTATACAATTCTACCCCAGGTTTTCTTAGATTTGGAATGTAATGACTATTAAATCTTACGATAAAAATTGTTTAGCGAATGTTGAAAAGTCACTTGCCATTATGTTGCAAAATAAAGTTTTTCAGAAGGGATTAGCTCAACTAATCTCCTGGTTATCTGAATTTCAGAATCCAAAAACCATTCAATTATCCAATATTATTATATTACAGTTAAAAATAATGTTTTTTTTTTCGGAAGGTGATTATCAAAAAATTCAATAAAATTTATTGCAAATATCGATGATGCCATTTTGAAGTATGTTAAAGATAATAATTATTTAAGGGAATTTTAAGAAATGTGATAATTTTTTTAATATTTTACAGACTTACCAAGAAAGGCGGCGTTCAAAGAACATTCGTCAGGAAGAATGCTGATTCTTCAAAAAAAGAAGACTACTCGCGGTCCGTTCGTCATCAAGAGTCTCTGTGGACATCCATAGCGGTGCTTCCAGCCGGATACGACGCAAAAAGCATCCAAAAAAGGGGACGGCGAAATGCTAAGGTAAGTATTCTGCCAGTTTTTTTTTTCACAAGACCATATATCATAAAACAACAAATTTTTATGATTCAGAAGCAACGTTCAAAAGAAGAAACTTTTTTAATATTGAGAAAGGTATTGATTGCAATTTGCAAACTACCCTCAAGTCAGACTTTGCATACTTCTGACCTATATTTGGAATTACTTAATAATTTACTCCCGGTTTCTACCCCCGGTTTTGTTAGATTTGGAATGTAATGACTCTATAAAATCTTACAATAACAATTGTCCCGCTATTACACATGCTATTATTTTGCTAAATGAAGCCTTTCAGAAGGGATTAGCTCAACTAATCTCCTGGTTATCTGAATTTCAGAATCCAATAACCATTCAATTATCCAATATCATTATATTACAGTTAAAATTGTTTTTTTTTTCAAAACAAATTATAAAATATATTGGAAATATCGTGCAACAGCGCCGTAATGCCATTTTGAATAATGTTAAAGATAATTATTTAAGGAAATCTTTAAGAAATTCCTCCTTCATGGGATAATCTTTCTAATGTTTTACAGATTGTTATCAAGAAAGGCGACGTTCAAAGAACATTCATCAGGAAGAATGCTGATTTAGCAAAAAAGAAAACTACCCGCGTCCGTTCGTCATCAAGTGACTCTTTAGACATCGGTAGCGGTCCTGCCAGCACGATGCGAGGCAAAAAGCATCGAAAAAGGGGACCGCGCAATACTATGGTAAGTATTCTGGCAAGTATTATTAAAATTTTAGTATAAAAGTTTTTTTCTTTACAAGACTATTTTCAAAAAACAATATATTTCCGTGATTCAGAAGCCTCGTTCAAAAGAAACTTTTTTAAAATTGAGAATAGTATTGATTGCAATTTCTTTGCAACTACCTTGCAATTACCCTACCAATTGCAACTACCCTCAGGTCAGACTTTGCATACTTCTGACCTACATTTGGAATTAATTAATAATTTACAGTAATTTAATTCTGACTGGTCACAAGTGCGTTATTCAGAAGTACAAAAGTTACACAATTCTACCCCCGATTTTGTAGAACTGATTCTAGAAATGATTCTATAAAATCTTATTATAAAAATTGTTTAGCGAATCTCTATATCCAATAACCATTGATGATATTATAATGATCAAAAAATCAATAAAATGTCTGTTAAAGATAATTAAGGGAATCGTTACGAAAAATTCCTCCATCAGATAACCTTTTCAATGACACCAATTTTACCGATTTTGTCGGTGTGAACCGAAAGCTGTCTTGGATCAGAGATGAAAGCACCGTGGATAAGCTTCAAGTTAGGAGCACCATTGTACATTTTAGAGATAATTACAAGTTATCGAATTTTGTTTATAATCCGATCTCCTTTAATACATCCATCTCAATTAACGACGCAATTTCAGACAAAAAATATAAAAAAATATCATATTTCAAATGAACAATCTGGCATCTTTGTTATACCAAATTTTCCTAGACGCCAAAAAAGACGATACCTTTTTTTCGGACGGTCTTCAAATTAATAGTAAATAAACTAATATGTTCAAATAGATAAATTTCGTTTAGTAAATATGTACAAAGCGCCCGACTTCCTCCAACCATATGAGATTGGCTTGTGAAAGTGAAAAAAAAGCTGACGCTGAGACTTAAGAAGCAAGAGTTCGTCACAGACAAGAGCAAAAGGATGCCTTGGATATTGCCACTGCAGCAGACACTTAATGTAAGTTTTTTCACCTGTTTGAATGTAAATCTTTTTAGTCGCGTCTTTTGAAAACTACA
>OU911088.1:25875000-25955000 GCA_918358865.1 Melinaea marsaeus rileyi | reverse complement strand
TCACTCATTCGTTCAACGTGCCCAAACCACCTGAGCACGTTCTTCTTCATTCTCACCGTGACATCTTCGCTAGTACCTGCCATTCTGTGGATCTCTTCATTGCGGATTCGATCCGCTAGACTGACTCCGCATATTCTGCGAAGAGATCGCATCTCCACAGCATTCATCTTTCTTACATTCTTCTTCTGTGTTACCCACGTTTGGCTGCCGTATAACAGTGTCGGTAGCAAAACTGCATTGTGTACAGCCAAACGTGCAGCTATACTGACGTTTTGCCGTCTCAACAATGCAGTCAAAGCACCATTGACTCTGTTACCAGCAGCAATACGCCTTTCCACATCCATTTCGTATCTTCCGTCTCTGCTAAACATACTTCCCAAATATACCACTTCATTCACTTGTTCTATTATCTTATCATTCACGTTGATCTTACATTCTGTTCTTTCTTCATTTCTTTCAAATATCAGAACCTTCGTCTTATCTACATTCAGGTTAAGACCATTAATTTCACACCCATCTTTCAGAGTGGTGACCAATGCCTGCAAATTGCATTCTGATGATGCAATGAGCACTGCATCATCTGCATATAGTAAGCAATTGACCTTAAGGTCACCTACTTTCACTCCCATGTCACTATCTTTCACTCCTTGGAGACAACTATCCAAATACAAATTGAACAACCAAGCTGACATAGCGCAACCTTGCTTAACACCCGATTGGATGTCAAACCAGGGCGACATGCCAGCTCCTACTCGCACACAGGCTGAGTGATCTCGGTAAAGAGACCTTACAGCCTGTAGCAAGGGTCCGTTCACATTGTATCGGGGCAGTATCTCCCATAACTTCTTTCTCACAACCCTGTCAAACGCCTTTTCCAAATCCACAAAAGCACAGAAAACCTTTTGGTTTAGGGCCAAAAACTTTTCCGTGATCATGCGGAGGGAAAAGATCTGATCTATACACCCTCTTCCAGGTCTAATTTAATTAATTATATTTAAATTTATTTAAAATGCTTTCTTATGAGAATTATTAATAATTAATTTATATTTCATGAATAAAGTATACGAGTATAGTTATTCAACCAAGATGTAACTTAATTCTTTAAAACAAAGAACAACAATAAATTTGAATAAACATTGCCTGTACAAGACTGTAAGCATTAATAGAAATATGAAGTTGTAGCGATCATAGAGTACCGTAAATCAAATATTAAAATAAAAATACATAGATAACATACTCGTATATGTATATATATTTGTGTGTAAATATGAATATGAATTTTAAAACTGAAATATATTTCTTTAGAGAAAAATATTTTTTTTTATTTTATAGGAATAATTATAGTTTATGATTTTTTGGTATTGTGAAGTTTTGAAGTAATTATTATATGAGGTTGGTTTGTTTTGTGAGAAAACTTCTTTGCTCCTGAATTAGTTAATTTTCTTCCTGATCTGCCATTAGCTAAAATTTTAAGCAGATAGATCACGCACTCATGCCCTTACTATACATACTTATCATATTATAAAAGACGTTAGAGATGCTTAAAAGGTCTCACCTGAAATTTTAAGCGACACTTAATTTAAAGGGTAAACTTTTTTTTTGTTTTTGTGTTTTTATTTTTCTGTGTTTGTGATTTAATTCTCTATGTGAAATATATGGTTTATATGTACATAACAAGAAATAACTAATTTAAAACGTTTGTAAATTTGTGATAATATAATGTAACGTATGTTGCTCATGTTTTTGTAGAACCGGACAGTATTTCACGAAAATTCAAACATTATTTCACAATATGTCCTCATAAATTTTAATACAACATATGATTCAATAAAACTTTAAGGCGCCTCCACATCCCGAGGCAGAAATTGCCCGGCAAAGAGTATGCGTCGCGAGATAAATAATGAATGTATGAGAGAAATGGCGTCGACTCGCGATGAAATCGTCCTTCATGCTTTATATATTACACTAGACTCTTGAGACTCGAAGTTGTATGTATTTAAGTTTGTGTTCATGACCTGAATATTCTCCAAGTCAGTGTGAGATAATTGATACGTCACTGTTTTTATTTTTTTCATTTTTAAGGTGTAGCGAGTTTAATATTATAACTCAACCTAAAAACCAAAATATATAAATATGGACACGACATGTGGTGTGTATGGTTCTTGTTTAAAGTTGTTATTATGTGCATTCCAGTATATACCTATTATAGTGAGTGCAGATCAAACGCGCACGCGTCAGTGTTGAAACTATGACGGCTTTATTACCTGCTATGACTGTCAGGGCAGAGCCATGATTACTCGTATGTACGACTATATGAGACTACACCCCACGGCCCATCGTAACTTTGCTCGCTCTCAAATGTGATCGCCTGAATTTATAGCTACGTCTATCATTCACGTTATGATTGACTTACCATTGTTAATGATGCGATATTTTAAGATGATTCAAATTTACGTAAAAATAAAACAACATCCTCAAATAGACTGTGAGTTGAAATATATTTTTTGAGTAATTGAAACTTTTAAAAGCATAGCATTTCGCTTACAATTGTCAAGCAATAAAACCAAAATAAATAAAAAAGTTCAATGGTGTTTGGGCTTTTTATTGGTCGCAAAAAGTGTTAATGCAAATCGATCATTCGCTCGATGCCGATGCAGCAGTATCGCAGTGGTGAGGATCAACTCAACCAGCCGAATGAGGCCATTATGCAGAGTTAGCTTGCATATATGGCTCATAGATATGAGATCTCTTTCTTGCACTTACTTCTATTTGCAATGTTCTCTCCTACTCTAGCCTACCTTATTGCCTATATATTTAACACTAGTTTGGATATACAAATTACCATTATCCGATCCCGATGTTCTGCTATTATGTTTATATTAACTTGTTATAATGGTCTCTTAAAATGAGAGGGTTGAAATTTGTTTCATTGTTTTTTTCTGTAATTCTTAGTTATCAGATATGGATATAATTTTTTTTTATCAAAAAGGGAGTACTGAATATAAATTTCACAAAGTTATAATGATCAGATCCTGTATAAAAATTGTCAGATTTGATTTAAAAAAGTATAATCTTTTAAAGGCATAATTATACATCATATGATACTGACAATAGATAATCCTCAGAAGTAATCTTATATAAAGTTTAGCCAAGATTTGGTAAAGTGAACTAAACTCCGATGAAATTCTTAAAAATATTACAATCTAATTACAACAAATTTATGTTAATGAATAGAATAAGTTAGTGCAAATGTTATCAAAGCAAAATAAATTTTAAGTGTGCGTATATCGTGCTGTATTGGAGATTGAAAATGGATTTCTATAACTAGAAACAACAACAACAATATGGTGTCGATTGAGTTATTATATTCATTCAATTGATCACTGGTATGGCTTTAAAGTGGAAAGATAGAAATCAGTAAATAAACAAATCCTCCATTTAAATACGTCTAACATTGATAGAAGGAAACAGTAAATATATATTTTAAATAAACAGTTATATAGTTTATGTCAAAAGCGAACATAATATGTAGTTACATACTAGTTAGTTACTTTTTAAAATTTATTCATTATAAAATGTTATCATTATTACAAAATCTAATTAAATCGAATAAACCAGGTTGTTGCTAAAATAAATGTTTCCATTTTATTGCATTTACTATAATACAAATATGATTTTACATAATTGTAATCATACAAATAACGTACCCTTCATAGAATACTAAAAAAGTAAATAATCGGAGAAAGGACAAGCAACATTTTTCATAAAAATTAGGTTTGAGAGTAACAGTCTCACATTCTCTTTTACAATTTAAGGTGACAAAATAATATAGGCCACTGTTACTGTATAATAAGTATAATTTCAAAACTGCCAACATCTCGTGACGGAATCGAGATTCCAGTGGAGGAATGAAAGGTCCAGTGTGTTCTATTCTCCGCTATACCGCGTCCAGACCGTCCGATCAATGGAATGCTTCAATTCCAAGCGAATTCCGGGACACAATCGCAACGCTTCTCAATTATATCTTAACTATATATTTATAAAAGCTCATACCACCTAATATTGTATATATATACACTCACAGGCACAATTAACCGCCCACCTTGTATTTCCTTCAATTTACAGAAATCGACAAATGTAGACCACATTTTATGAGAGGTACATTGAAAGCTACCTTTAAGGTCTTGAAAAAAAACAAAATTCTTCAAACAAAGGGTTTTATTAAACGGTAAATTCCAAAAATCGATTTTAGGAAAATTTTCGATAAAAATTTAACAACTTCAATTTTGAAAAAAGTGGTCTGATAAAAAAGAAAATTTAAAATCAATAATGGGTGTTCCTGCTTTGGGCTCCAATGACTTCTTGGAGCTGGTTTGCCATTCCATCCATGAAATCTTGGATATCTGATTGGGGGATATTGTGCCACTCCTCTACCACAGCCGTCTTGAGCTCTCCTAGTGTCGTAAATGCTGGTACTCTTGCTCGGATATGTCTTTTGAGATTGTTCCAAATATGTTCAATTGGGTTAAGATCGGGACTGCGTTCCAGCCATGGTAAAACTTGAATATCGACCTTATTAAGGTACTTTATGACGGAACTTGCGATATGGCAACGTGCATTATCATGCATTAATCTAAAGTTATTACCAATAAATAGTGCAAAAGGTATGACATGGTCTTGTAGGACATTTTTCACGTATCTTTGAGCATTTGTATTGCCTATATCGAACACAACAAGGTTAATACAAGCCTCATAAGAGATACCTCCTCAATCCATTACGGATCCTCCCTGGTAACCCACTATTTCGGTTATAGCGCATGGAGCAAACCTTTCATTTTAGCGCTTATAGACACGCTGACGTCCATCTGGACCTTTTAGGGCTATTCTGCTCTCATCCGGGAACAGTACGTCCTTCCATTCCCAAACAGACCAGTTAGCATATTCTTGACCAAAAGCAAGTCTAGCTCTACAGTGTTGTGGGAGCAGTTGTGGGGCAGGAGCTGAACGAAAAGCCCTCAGATTCTTTCTGCCAGTCTTCTCCTAATTGTTCGTTCACTCACACTGACATTACTCACCTCACAAAGACGCGTATGAACTTCAGTAGCCGTACAAAAGCAATTTCTCAACACGTTGCTGATAACGAAGCGGTCATCTCGGGCGAAAGTGCATCGATATCAGCCTTGACCTGGCCTGCGCGTGTATGAGCCTGTCTCCCGAAATCGTCTGATGGCATCCCGTACCGTAGTTCGAGGTACACCGCGTGTACGGATGATGCGACGTTGGCTCTACCTGGCGTCAGACAAAGCCACTGCCATAGCTGCACCAGTTGCATCGAGTGGCATTTTTTACAGTTACAAACAATAAGCGAACAGTAGAAACTTAAATTAAACAATATTTACACACTGGGGTAGAAAATAACTGGAAATGTTAACACGGGAACACAACGGCAACAATGTCAAATAACGACTAAATTCCAAAAACCTGTCGGTGACACATAATTAGGAAATAAATTATGAGTATAAGTGTTTAATTTATTGCTAGAGTAGCCACTTGACAAAAAACAAAACAGTTGATAAACCATAATAAACGTAAACAAACAGGGTGACGAATGATAAAGGTGGGCGGTTAAATTTTCCGGTGAGTGTAGTTGAAGGAAGTAGTGCCGTGTTTATTGTGGAAAGCTATTAATTACAGGTATTATATATATTTTCTCAAAAAACAGAAAACACAAAATATTCGACTATACAATTATATTCACATACCAATCAGTAAGGTATTTTAAAAAAAGCTATTTTTATATAACTTATAATAATCTCTTACAGACAATGTAAGAGATTGTCTATTAGCATTTAGTATTTTTTTTAATATTGTACTTTGTATAAATTTGATGAAATAAGAATACAAATAAGATTAATGTTATTATTATAGTTATTAAACAAATATAAAAAAAATGTTCTGTCTGTCTGTAATATAAAAAAGTTTTATTATAAAAATGTTCAGTAAATAATCCTGATATAATATTTTACAGCACACATCCCCTCATGGAGGAGGGTAAGTGAGACAGAATATTCGGCGCCGGAAGCGATTATAGGTCGTTACCCTCTGTACATGAAAGCTATTAGAAGGGAGTTCTTAATTGAAAGATGAGGTGTTTACAAAGCGCTAAATGTGTGTAACATTCGCTTTGAGGTATAATTGAAAACAGGAAAGCTGGACTAGGAATCTCTTAAAGTTCTTGCATATAAACGGGGTACTACAGTGATTTTTTTTCTATTATAAGCTTTAAAGTCACCGCATCAAGGCACTTGTTACAACGTTAGGGTTTCCACTGACCTGCTTTAGTACGGACTTTGATAAGTGACCCACGAAGTGGCGTCGCTAACAATGTTTTATTATAACCGTTTGTGTCTGTATAAGTGTAATTTATACTGAACATCCAATCAATTTAAATAGAATAAAAAACAAGTATTCTTGGATATTTTGTATAGTACGGTTTTTGCCTGAACTCGACATCTAGTAAGCCTAACATATTCAGTATTCGTGACACGTAAAAAATTCAATTTAAGTTCTTGTTTCATTCAAAATAACTGGAATACGTCAACATGGCATGGCTAGCATATTAAAAATTCACGGCAAGCGAAAAGTAAAAATTTTAAGACATAAAAATGTGATCTTATTTTAAGAGCAGGAAAAGAGCAGGCGAGTGCCGGCAGCGTGTCGTGCCGACGCGACGGCGAGGTGGCGCTAAGTGCCAAGTGCCGAGAACCGTAGACCGAAGAGTAAGCGTTTTATCGGCTTTCTATTATTGGCATCGCGGCACTACAGAGTAGAGCACGTTCGAAATGGTAGCATTACAACTAAAGCCCAAGCTGTTGATGCAATATTCAAAGATTTATTTTTCTCTTTCTTATTGTGAAACATTTTTATTGTGCTTCTCAGTTTTTTTTTACTAAAAATATCATTGAAATATATCAAATAAAATTAGTTTATTACTATAAAAATTATAAGCATATAAATATTAAACGTTTTATTTATGTGTTTAAAAAAGTTTATTCATAATTAAAGATAATAAATAGTTGATAAAATGAACTTACGAAAATGCTATTTTCTCTATAAGAGAGAGTAAACCTGAAATTTACAATTTGCACTCTCGAAACTATCAAAGTAATACTCGTATGCATAATATTAGTTACTTTAAACACATTATTAAGAAACGTAACTTTTTGAGGATAATTCGATGTTATTTATTGTTATTGTTGTTTAAATAACATCTTAACTTATTAATTAACGTTTCTTTTTATGCGAATAGTAATGTAGAATACGAATTTGTCGCTTCTTGGCTATTTAAAGTTTTTGTTTTTTTTTATAAATGAATAATAAAATAAATCATAATTTCCTTAAATTAACTATTTCAAATATCTAATGCAATGTTGTATGTTGTAGCGATGTTTATTGTAGCGCTACTATTGCCACCAACTATAATGACCTGACATGGAATTGAAAGAGACTTCGATTGGAGGTAAAATAGTTGACTTGGACGCTCGCCAGCAAGACAAAAACTGATGGAATATTGAAATATTGCATGGATCTTCTGTTCCGAACTTAAATTATAAGACGAAATAAATATGAGTAAGATACAAGAACAGATTTTAAGAATCAGATGATATAATGAGCTTCATCAATTTGTGTTTAAGATAAGAAATGCAAAATCTAGTTCATGGGTTACACTAACAATGATGCTAAATAAGAATAATCTAACAAAAGAAATAAAAAAATCCTTGTAAAAGGATCTCTAGTTTCATTGTCTACGTTCCGAATAAAGCATTTAAAAGTAAAGAAGTGGAATCCTTTGTGAGAGAAATTGGCAGAATCATTCGCTTTCTTAATACAGAGTTGCCGCAATTTAAAAGACTCATATTGAAACACTTTAAAGGTTACCTATTCAACTAGAACTAATAAACTTAGTAAACGATTCCAAATAATATAGCATTACTTCTATTGTTTTGATTCATAAAATTGGATTTATAGAACAACAGGTATAATGGTTATTATTGGTATATTAAGCAGAAGCTCTGCAATCAATTCTGTCATATATATGTATAAATATATCAATATACAAATGGTAAAATTATTTTTCTGTTACATTTTGAATAAGTGACAGATATATTTATAGTTTAGAAATTAATTATTAATAAATCATGAACTAACTATAACAATAACTTGAGAATTTGTCTACTCTGATCCTCTGATTGCAAACATATATTATGCAATGCTTGTTTTCCAAATAAAGTCATAAAAAGGACCCCTAAAGTCATCACTCCATGTTAGGCCGCTCAAAACTAGGACGACTACACATGGCGCACTTCAAAATGTTAATCTTGTAGGGTTGGTCAGCGAAAGATGAAAAGTGTACTTCTTTGAATATTGATCCATGGTCGCCGTGTTTTATTTTATGTTGCGGAAATTAAAAATGAAATACAAAAGAAGTAAAATTAATACATTAAAAATAATTAACAATAGCAGTCTAAAGAGATTGGTGTAGAAAGGTAAATTAAAATTATGAGAAGAGCAGACGTCAATTCTTTGATGAAATAGAGCGGCGATGGGGAAGCGTAATCGAGGCGGTTATGCGCACAGTCGGCTACATACGTGTAAATGTTTAGATACTTTTATGATTTGGTTGATAGCTTTTATTGAAGGGTAATTTTAAACTGTTTCAAAAGTACCTAAAGCCAAAATGTACGCATTTTAAAGGCTTTGGCAGCTGTGCTTCTTGAAATATGTGAACTCGAGATGTAAACCTTGTTGATATCATTTGCTTATTCTTTTCAGCTACGAATACGTTTTAAATTACGTCTAAAGAAATTATAAGCCCTAGAATGTTTTTACATTTCAAAATAGAAGATGGAAATCAGGATACTTTATTCATGCTGTGGCTCAGGATTAGCCGTGGGAAGCCGAGATCAGCTTGCGTTTCCTTCCTAGGGGCGGCCGTTGTTTGGGAGGTAGAAGGCAGATTAGCCGACATGCTCTGCTCGAGGAAGTCTTAGTGTTGTGTTTTAACCTTACATGTAATAATTTAATACTAAGACGCTCTCAGCATAGTGTGCAACTGTTGTTCTTTCATGTTGAGTTCCTAATAACAAACTAAATTTTTCTTAACAGAAAATATTTCTATAAGTTTTTCTTTTCAAATAAAACAACTATTTATTCTAAGAAACGAGTTCCGTTAACTAATTGAAGTTTATTTGACGATATTGGTTTCTTTTATTTTAATATATGTATTTGTTGAATTTTATAAAAAATACCTATGAGAGGATGTCAGTTAAGTGTCTTTTAAAGTCACCCCCTGAGGCGGACATAATTTAATATATTTTGGGTGAAAAATAATTAATTACTAGTGGGAAGTAAAACAAAATTAACATAAATATAGTTATATTAATGCGTGAAGCAAAACCTTTGTACCACTTTTATAAAAAATAAGCATATGCAAAATAAAGCAAAAACTCAAACTAATCTAGATAAAAAATATATGCTTGTATTGGTTCCGAATCTTAATTATTCCATACTATTATAAAATAAATAACAGTACAGATATAATCGTTTGCGGCAGCTGTTGCTATCGTCCCGGAGCTAAGCCCGGCAGCAGGCAGTATGTTAATTGAAACCGCGAATAATCCACTGAATGCGTGCCAAGTGAACGCGCGCTGAGGATTTAAAGTCGTCCGCGGCCATCCACGACCAAAAACAGTGTCTCGCAAACACTGTGTAACTTATCTCTTAAAACTTTGTATACTTTAGAAACTACTAAGATGTTGACTAAGTAGCAAATCGTGAAAACTTTTGATCATGTTAATACATACAAACGCAAAAAGCATAATAAGAAAACTAAATTAAAACAAATGAACCATCCGTATCTCATGTAAAGCGTGGTGTGCACGAAATTTATTCCGCCCTCCTACATTACGACAAAACTACAGACAAAGTTTTGATGACATTAGCGACATTAAATGTTATTACTTAATCACACCTCATATTTTATTATTGTAATGCGAAAATTATCTCGAACTAACATGTTTTGGTTACACAGTACGTTATATGTAATAGATATCAACTAACATCTAATAGATATGTATTGGCAACTGAACCACATAATACGTATTTTACACGCAACCTTTCGTCGTGTGATGAAGTGGCACAGAGTCGGGGGAGGGACGTCATTGTTGTCATGTTTACCGATATTGGTTCACCTGATACCTCCAATAGCGGGAATAAGCGACTCTTATTTGCATAGCTTTGGCTTGAACGTGTTTTAGTAAAATAAGATTTTTTTTGTTCTCCTGTAATTTTTGGGTTTTATATTTAGCACAAAATGATGCTTGCTTATGACCATTGACCATTTAGTTCATAAAAATGAAATAATATACTTTACATTATTTAAATTGCAGGGCAATCTTTCTGGAAAGATCGAGGCAGTACTTTTGGTTAAAGCAAAGCACAAGTTAGGTTATATACAGAGTACTGTGTCGTAATACCACACTCTAAAGTTACATTTTTGCATGTCGTCTACCACATTTATCCAAGGGGATTGTTCTAAAGAGCTAGGTACTTCATTATTGAAATTCGTAGGCGGCAGTGATTACCTGCCATCAGGTGATCGGCACACTCGTTTGACCTAGTTAAAATATATATATACAGAAAAAAAATTATGATATAAATAGATATCAATAATCTTTAAAATGTATTATAAAAAATATGGACATGGCGGATTTAAACGCTAATGATGAAAAGTTAAGTTGATTAATGATTGTACACTCTCAGCCACACCTGCACGGGTGTTAGGTTAGTATTAGGGAACTTTTATTTCTTTTATTTAATTTTAAAAAGTAAAATAAGATTGGAGGTTATATATGATTTTGTCTCCTTGTGTGTCTTCATATACACTGGGGAATATTTGGACGAGCGATTTCATATGATACGTGCGCCGATTTTCATCATCGCACTGTACGTCACCGCCTGCGGTACAATTCGTACCACCTGGATGCGTTGCGATCTACCTTACGGTTTTCAAAGAACTTTCTTCCACGAACCATTAAGTTATGGAATAAACTTCCTTCGGTGGTCGGTGAATGTTCTCAGATTGATACAACAAGGGTATCTTCAAAAAAGGTGGCTGTTGTGAGTCCTCAGATGTTGCAAAGTTCGTGGGCTTCGGTGATCACGTATTATCTGTGAACCACACGCTCGTTTTGTCCTCCTCTCACATAAAAAAAAACAATAAGATTTTATTTTACGATAAGCCGACGCGCCGCGCCGCCACCACTTACGAGTATGTGTGGCGTTTTACGAGACACATTATTTTATTGTTCATGGCGATATTAATATTTGTAGTCAGTGATAATAAAAACACAATACAGTGGAAATAAATAGGTACGGGGATTGAATTGTATCTCAATCCGAACAAAGGTATTTATTAAATGTTAGATGAATATATAGATGTTTATTTTGATACGATTTGGTAAAAAATATTAATGGCTAATATAGTAATAGAAAATAAATCTTATCGATTATACAAATAATTACTATTTTTGGTGCAATAAAAAATTAATACCTATATATTTAAATATGAAAATGTACACCACATCCCTCGAAATCAATTCGGTTGGATTTAAGGAAGAGATTATTTTCTTAACAACGGCGAATACCCTTCGGCGCAGTACATCAGGACTGCATTAACCTGTCGGTGTGACAAATGTAGACTTATGACTCTAGTCTACAACCCTTGAGAACAAGGTTCAATGTGTCCTCGCATAACCAAATAGGCTGTTATAAACTTTGCTGAATTTTTAAAACTGTAATGTGGAATATTTTATATTATAATAGAATTATTTAATCAAAGTATGAATCACTGTTATCTATGAACTGTTCCCATCTTATAGGTAGTTCATTGATTCCTTTACAAAAAAAAAAAAACAATCTAAGGGGAATCAAAAAAACCCTTGAGTGCGGTTAGGACTGCCCCATCGGAGTTGAAGTTTTTCCCTTGTAAAAAGTTTCTATATTTCCATATGGATAATGTAAATAATCTATTGGAGCGAGGTTCGGGAGGTACGTTGAATGTCTTAGACATTCCAATTGAATCCTTCTAATTTGGTAGCCGGCTGTTGTGCAGCGAATGGTCTAGTGTTGTCGTGAAGCAGCAGTGCGAATAATCAGCCTCGGTTGTTTAGCAGCTAGCTTGTCCATCATGATTTGCAATTCCTGATAATAGATGACTACCGTAATTGTCTGGCCAGATTTGAGAAAACTATAATGAACGACACTGGCATTAGTTAAACAAACACTTGCAAGTTTCCAGAACGAAAACGTTGGAACCCAATAAGGTACCGTGTTTTCTTTTGCCACACGACTGCCATATACATTATTAACCCTTCGAGTCGTTTCCGCAGCACTGGTGCCACAGTGGAACTCAAACTCGTAAATAACGGAATATTTGAAATTTTCCATTTTGTAAACTGAGTAACGCAACCAGAAAAAATATAAGAAAAACAAATGAATGACGGCTAACGAAATACAAATACATGTGTAATAGCTGTATAAATTTGAATTTGGAATTCCTAGCAAAAGAGAAGAAATTTGTGATTAAAGTGGCCAGTACGATAAAACGCCATTTCATATGTAAGGACCTAACATTAAAAACGGGAAAGTTTGTATAGATGGATGTTATATATGGGTTTGCAATATTTTTCATTATAAATAATAATTTAGCCTTCATAAAAATATATAAAATATAAAATGTGGCTTCAAATTTGAATTTTGACTACTATTGTGATTTAATTACAAAAACATATCTTTATTTGTACCATAAAACAATGTCACTTGCCAAATTTCATCAATGTTCATTTCTTGAGAGTGCGAGAGTGCGTTATATATTTTATGTTAATTTAGAAATATTTTTTTTACACCTTTAAAGGCTTTAGTTGATATCTTTCTGCGTTCCTTCAATTAAGGATTCTGACAGACAGACTGACAGACGGCTAGTTGGACGGACGGACGGACAGATGAAAAAACGGACGGGAAATCTGATAACAAAATAATCCTATAAGGATTCCGTTTTTTTTATTTGTGGTACGGGACCTTAAAGGAACTAAATTGCTATAAATTAAAACTTTTACTGGCTAAAAGGGTATTATATAACGAGATATATTTAAATATATTTAATTTGAACCAATTATTTAGGAATTATTGCAAATCAAATTTTCTTTATTTTATCACTAACTGACTTCTTATAAAAAAAGAGGATTTCGTGTAACAGTATGGCAACAGTAGTACTGATAATTGACGCAATTTTTCAACAGTTTATATACTTAATTTTCGTAAGGATTTTAATACATAACTATGATAAGTTTAATTTTAACAATAATATGTTAACAAAAATAAACGTCTGCAATAAAATAAAACTAGATGTTCGTGGTATTATTTGTGGAGTCTGCAATAGCCTAACAAAAAATATTTAGTAACGAGTTGCCACCCGTTCTCATCTGCGACTTGTGGTGAAACAGAAATCGGTTGAAATCGTTTTCCTTGAACCCCAGTCATGCAATTGAGTCTATCAGTGGCGGTACAAGGAAGCGAGTCGAAGCACTTACTGCGGCTTCAACTGAATATTGTCAAAGGAGATTAAGCGATATTCCTTAGCGCTTCGCTGTGCATAATCACTGACCAATTCTATCATGTCTTCTGTCACATCAAAATCTGAATGCGAATTCTGTAACCAATTGGTACATCCACCCAAATTTTAAGTAAATACACCACTAAAAATAAATACGGTGGTGTTTTATTATTATTAGCGGGCCTATTTATATATACACATAAAACTTACCATGTAAGATATATAAATAAATATTCATTGACAGAAAATGTACCGCTCAAATCAGGTAACATGGATATTTGTAGGAAGAAAAATATAGAAATTCCGAAAAAGATCACACACGAGTTATTCCCAAGACACTGGAAAACATATTGTTTCAGTAGAGTTGAATATTTTAGATAAAAAAAGCATTAATGTTACTAAATAGTAAATTTATTAATTAGTATATATAAAAAAATAGACAAAAATATTTAAATAACTACACGTTGTACTTAATATTCAAAACAAAACTAGTATTTCGTTTTATAGGAGACATATAAAGATAAACAAGATTTTAAAGTAAATTTATAGCAATACACAGGCTGTCACTTCGAGCAATACAAATGTGAAAATCGTTTGTAATTTAGTTAAGTAGTTTTTGCATGAAATTGTTCACGAAAATATTTATGTGCATACCAATAGACAGACAAACTAACCTTGTAAAGGTCACTTGCGTTTGTTTCTATTGCTTTAAAAAAGATTCCTTATTGTAATATAGTGTAATAGTGTGTAGTTTATAAATCCTAATTATATGTTATTTGAATTAGTGTCAGCCAGTTGGTCGATATAGCGAAGTAGTGTTATTATATTATTCCTGAACTTTACTTATAACAAACAATACTTTTTAGTGAATAAAGTAGCGACAGATCTTAAAGGGCCTACGTTGATCACCATGAAGGGTGCCGAAAGTTACGAGCTTCTGGTTAATTTGTGACATTTCGAGAGATAACGGACATTATGGAGAAACATTAGCCGCCTAAGACGAGTGACTTAGCTGAGCGATTTAAGTTCAGGCATCCGAAACCAAAGAATAGCGAGAGTATATCTAAATATACTGCGATGTTTTGAAGAAGAATTTATGGTATTGCCACGTCGCTGAAAAGATACCTGAGAGACCAGTTAGTGTGTGGGTAAATCAGTGAAATAATACGACAACAAATATTCACGGACGCCAAGCTGGATTTTGCCAAGGCTAATAGGCTGGCAGTCAGGTAGGAAGCGGCTAAGAAGAATGCGGCAGCTGTGTTGGAAAGTGTCAGATGGCCGACGGTCAGCACCACATGTGCTGAGGTCGATTGTCAGGTGCTGGTAGCGAAACCGAGGTGCATTGTGGCCTCAGCGGTGAGGTAGCGAAGCAGAGGCACGGCAGGCGTTGGTCGTACCAAAAAATCTAAGGACTATGCCTTTAAGGTAGGAGTACTGAAATAGACGCATTAGCACTGGAGTCAAGTTAGGTATACATGTTCGTAAAATCATTGTGGACATGCTATCCAGTCCACTCAACTTATGAACGTCCAAGAGAAATACCGACTGTCGGATTGTTTTCGCCATATTATTATTTCGAGCATTACACTCGGAAACCACAGGATGGTAGACGGTGTCTTTCCCTGGTCATCCAAAGTCGAGTTTGAAGCCAAAAGAGTGCCGAATAGATCGGCTTTCTCTTCTGCAATAAAGGGCAGAGTGTCATTCCCCAAGTGTAATGACGGCTGGCCAAAAATCCCCAGAGTGGCTTTAGAAAGTGCCCAGAATTTGCGTGTGTCAGGCCAGGGTACATTGCCAGCTGATCCTTAATTTTGACGATATGTTTGAACTTCGCTCTAGCGATTTGTCGTTTGAAGAATGTGGAGGCATGGTCCTTGATGACTAACACATTAGCCTAAGCTTGATACGCCTGCCGTTTGCCAGCTACTGTAGCTCTGATAGAGGCATTAAACCAAGGCCGCTATCTGCCCCCAAGTAGTACCACTTAACACAAATAGTTCCATGCCCTTTAGCATCACATCAGATATAGTCGCAGTCTCTGGTATCATTTGAAGGAAAACAAACCGGCACCCATGGGCACGATGCTACAAAAGACCGCATTCAATCCGTCCACTTGTAAACTTCGTCTCGTTCTAGCTGGTCTTTGAAGGAGTATATGGACATGGGTAATAGTGGTACTACACTACACAGGTACCAGGCAATGATCAAAGGATCTTAGATGAGCCTCGACAGTAACCTGCTACTTTATGTATGTATGTTTGTACGTATGTATAGGTGTATAGGTATGTATATATATATGTTTACTATATATATTTTTTTTTGTTTTTGCACACCTATATACCCCCTCTTCTGTACATCCTAAGGTTGGCTGGTAGAGAATACCCTTTTAGCATTAAGGCCGCCTTTTGTACAGTTTTTTTGTTAATTTATGCAATAAATTAATAATTAAATAAATAAATAATATAGTGTAAAAGTGGGTAGCCTATAAGTCGTATTATGTTTGAAGAATCTCGCTGCATTGCCGCAAGCACTTAGTTGCATTTCATCTTTAAGTAGAGACATTTTTGAAAACTAATATTTTCAATGTTGTACAGGTTTAAAGTGTTTAATAATTTTCATCAGATGTCGATACATATATTGAAAAGCATGATATCAGATAAATTAATTTTCTTCGCGAGGCTTAATATTAAATCAAATGAAATCATATATCAGTAATATCTTATTCAGGTTTGAAGAAATCTACAGTTCCAAGACGCTATGGAATAATATTTATTGTATTTCAAAAATATCACAGGTATTAGAATGATTTTACCAAAGATATCTTAAATAGTTTACAGGGATATGGAATAGGTGCCTTTAATTGTTAATTAAAATTGTTTAACCACTCGTTCATATTGCTACATTGAAATTGGACAAAGTTTGACGGACATTTCATAGTCATTTCATAGTTGATATGCCGTGTCTACTCCTGCTTGCACAACTCAACGCCGACTGTGTGTTGAAATCTGCTGTGTGACTACATAATGAATAAATAATGTATTCACTGGGATTTGAGTCATTAAGATGACCTTATTTTTTACCAGTACGTCTTAAGTCTATAGTTCAAAGTATAGTATAGTTCAAATATTTTTAGTAAATTAATTCAATAATGCGGCCAAATGTGAAAGAATGAATAGAGTCAGTTACATTGAAGAAGTTATAAATATGCCTCCCGTGGCCTATTTGCCGTTTAAATTATTCCGCTCGGAGGCCGCGCCGCGCGAGCTGCTTGCCGGTGGCTCTTTAAGTTTTTCATCTTGTAAAATAAAAGGCTTTAACGACATTCATGGAGTTACGGAGAAATTTGCACTTTAATATAGATATTACTTTTTATTATACAGTATAAGTTTTAATGAACGTTGTTATAGTCATATTGCTGATCGTATGTCTTGAATCAAATTTGAATATTTTGTATTGATGTATCAAGGTATTTATTATATTATAATTTTGACGGAGCGTGAGCCTCACGTCGCTGATGCCTCAGGTGCACTTTACTTACCGCTCCCTGATTTAAGAATTCAACAGTATTCTTAACAGTAAATAGTTCAGCAGAATTACCGCTTTAGGATATAATACGATTATTAGAAACAAAAATATATTTATTTATGATACGCATATAACATAAATGAAAACTATGAAGTTTTATTTGTGTACTCGATTCAAATAAAGGGTTAAAAGTTAGTATAGTAAAGGCCCATATAATAACATGAACATCAGGGGTGTGATAGCGGAGCGGCGATGAGTATGGAAACGACCGCTCGGCCGACAATTAAAAACACTAATAGTTTTTAGTTATAAAGTAGCGAAAGGTCTACTTTGATTTTAAGTTCATTAATACATTAATTATAAATACAATAAAATTTTAAACAATTTTATTTCTAGAATCAAATAACAGACAAGCAATTGAATAGTTATTGCATTAGTAGTTATTAAATTAGCAGAACGAATTATAGCATTATTATCAAAGGATAAACATTTCCGAATGTAAGCATATATTATTTGTTGCCTCGCAATCTGATATATACGGAAAATAGAATTTTGCGCTCGTTTCGCATGAGATAATCAAGTTCGTAAGTTCTGGGAATATACAAATTGTTATAGAAAATGAATTTCAAGTAAGCGAGTAGTAAGTTATACTTGGAACAATTGTGTTTCGACACAATAATTGGAGTTTAGTTTAAAAGACTAACGTTAACGTTACGGCTACGAGAAGAAGACGTTTGTTTTATAGTAAAAGTATTATAAAATACTGGTATTAATATGTAAATAACAGAGCATTAAACATTCATTTATACTTATAATACTATCTACAATGAATATAATATAAAAAATGTATATTAAAATGAAGGTGGTTTCCTTTCCATTTTATTAATAGCCCTTAAGAAATATCTTCATTTTAGTTTCCATGTTAATTATTTCATAATGTATATGTGATGCAGTAAGAACCTACGATATATGTATTTAGAGCTTGAGAAAACAGTAAATACACCAAGTATTGGGTCGGTAGCTTTAAGCAGAGAATATTATATACTGCACTCAACTTATATTAAGACAAATATTATGTACAGTTAAATTTAGTAATCACGTTACTAAATTCAACTTCAACCTTCGGAGTATCCAAGGATTAATACTGACATATTATATATATATATATAATTTGTTTTCGTATTCAATGAGTCGTCTTAAAGCATATGCAATGATAAACATTATTATGACAAAAAAAAATCCCTATTCAACCTTAATTTAAATTAAGTCTGCTTTAGGTAATTAAAATTGTCCTCGAGCACATAGTGTTACTCGTTTGTTTGCAAAATTTTCAATATTTTACTACATTCCTGGACTAAGCTGTTTCACAAATATTTGCACATATTTAAATATTTTTATCTACGGAATATATAATAACTCTATGAGAAAACTTCATTTTACAATTGTTACATATTTTAATTTTTGTATTAACAATTTTTCCATTACATTACAAACATTAAGAAGTAAGTACATTTATACAGTATTTTTAGAGTTGAAAGGAGTAAAGATTATATGTATTATAATAGTATGATATTTGTTTTCATTTTTACTATTAGAATGTTTTAATAATTGTTAACTTAGATCATTATTTTGGTATTTTAGCAAAGAAGATTTAGTAAATAAAAAATATAAACCTTTTTAAAACAATAAAACAATTGATGTACTGAGGGAAATTATAAATTAATACAATAAATACCTACATATTAAGACTGACATGATAACAATGAAAATCCGAATATACTTTTTTTCATCTTCTAAGTAACTACTTATAACAGCTAATTATTAGTCAATAACAATATTTCACTATTAAATATTAAACTAGTCACTGCATTGATTAATAAAAAAACGGTAATAAGAATTACATACAGAAAAATATCCATATTATGATTAAACGAATGTGCTTGTTAGTATATTCCATTAAAAGTAAAATAGGTAGTTCATATTTATCCGAATAAATAACTGTATAAAATAGTCATAAGCACTCCCAGTAAAACAGGTAACTTCCACGAGCTAAGGAAACCGCTGTCTGTATTGTCCCCAGGCTTGTTTTCCTCCCAAATTACCTTCTGCTTTTTTAATTCAATTCTATCTTCTTCGACGACCTCTCCTATAAGGAACTTCTTGACGATCTCCTTGGCGTCGAAGCTGTGTCCGATGTCGTTGAAACTCTCGGTTGCCCTCCATTATCCGGTTGCCGGCCATCCTTGCCGGCAACATTAATGAGGACCTCATGGCCGCCGGGATGGTCGTCGAGGAACTTCGTAACGTCATATACTCGGTTATCGATAACAAATGCTGCATTTTTCTTTGTGTTGCGCTCGGCAACTTCCTTTCGTGTAAAACGTTTTAACTCCGACATAGTTAATACTAAATCGTGCTTGCGAGCCTCTCACACGGCCAGCCACTACTGTGCACTCTTATTATCTCACTCTTCGTGTACAATCCCCGCTCTCCCCCTCTCCTCATGTTTTTATCGTTATCGTTGTATAAAACTGATATGTATAATATGATGAAGCCCTTTAACAGTTTCTACAGTTGATAATTGGTTGCTGTTTAATCAAGACAAGTCGTGGCCGCAAATTCTATCAATTTCTTAATTTCTGTTGATTGTTTGTGATTCGTAATTTCGTTTGTTGGCCGAATATTTTCGATTATAATCAATATGTTTCAATCAATGTGTTATATTTTGGTTCATTCTATTCTATCCTATTAATGTAAAAAAATATGATGTTTATTGATCTGAGCGTAAGCGAAGCTCTTAACTTTGGGAGACCTTTTTTGTGTTTAGTTGTCTCCAGAATGCGACCAAATAATTAGCTAGAACTATTAGTAGTATTAGGATAATTACTTTTGAATTGGCTACATTTAAAAGGTTATACTTTGTGAAATGCCTTAAAAAATAGCAAAGTATTAAATGTGTAATGCGGATAGTTTCTCGGCTTCCACCAGTAGGTAAAAAAATAACGCTTCGTTCGTGTAAAACCCTCCTGAAGCAGAAACGAACGGTTTCTCAGGCAGTATATAGTTATATAATTATAATATGACTACATTTTATCCGCGGCTTCGCTCGCATTGTGTAAGTTCCTTTCTTTTACCTAGGAGCTTTCTATTTGAATTTTAGTGACTTTAATTGTTAAATATCTAATATCTAATCAACTACCAGTCTGCGTAACGTTGAGTCGAGAAGCGAATAATCTTCTAAATTATTAATAATAATTATAATAATAAGGAAGAATTTTGATCTATATTAAATAGCCAAGGTAATAAATAAACCCTTTACTTTAGATAAGGATTAATACTAATTATATTAATACTATATATTAATACTATATTAATACTTCTGAACAGAAGCAAACAGACTCGAAAAGAACGTAATATTTTTAAAAAAAATTTTGAAATCTCGGGTGCCGTTTGCATATTGAGCGAAGCAAGCCCGCTCAAAAAAAAAACGAACAGGGGGGGACAGGACAATTCGATTAAAAATATTCTTTACGCGCTTTTCATTGTAAAGCAAATTTTTCGCGCGAATGTTTTTTCTCATTGACATCAATGGGATATACACACACACACACACACACACACACACACACACACACACACACACACACACACACACACACACACACACACACACACACACACACACACACACACACACACACACACACACACACACACACACACACACACACACACACACACACACACACACACACACACACACACACACACACACACACACACACACACACACACACACACACACACACACACACACACACACACACACACACACACACACACACACACACACACACACACACACACACACACACACACACACACACACACACACACACACACACACACACACACACACACACACACACACACACACACACACACACACACACACACACACACACACACACACACACACACACACACACACACACACACACACACACACACACACACACACACACACACACACACACACACACACACACACACACACACACACACACACACACACACACACACACACACACACACACACACACACACACACACACACACACACACACACACACACACACACACACACACACACACACACACACACACACACACACACACACACACACACACACACACACACACACACACACACACACACACACACACACACACACACACACACACACACACACACACACACACACACACACACACACACACACACACACACACACACACACACACACACACACACACACACACACACACACACACACACACACACACACACACACACACACACACACACACACACACACACACACACACACACACACACACACACACACACACACACACACACACCGATGGTAGCCAGACGGGGCTGCCTCCGAAAAGTTCTTACCCCTGTAGGTGACGAGGGGGTATCATCCGCGTAACACAACAACCTCATCCAGGGCAAGAGAGAACAGTGAGATATATATTCCTCAACGACAAAACATTTTAGTTCAAAATTAGACATAGATAGACTTCAATTCAAAATTAACTACGAGGGTTCAAAACCCCGCCCAGCTCCGTGAGGAACCACACAAACTCAGCCAGATATTACTGTGTTCACCGTTTCATAAAAATTAACATTTATCGACTGATTGAAAACAAATCAAATCTTGACAAATAATGTAATTATTAATTTCAGACGAGGATGTCCTACCTCAGGAGTTGCTATCTGTGATTGGTGTACTTTATTTATTGCATAATTAATTATTTTTATATTTTAATATTATTAAAATAATAAGTGTAATATTTAATTTAATTTAAGTTTATCACTAAAATATCTTTTATTGAGGGGTTAGGTGGGTTTCAAAGGCACAAAACACGTATATTTTTATTTAACCAACAAAATATTTCATTACATCAAGTTACCATATAAAAGGTATATATATTACATAAGTTATTGAAATTTTCGTCGAAAAATATTGTCCGCACGTCGTCATCTGTGACTCAAAACAAGTTTGATGGTGGTGCTGATGGTGATGCTGGTGGTGATGGTGGTCGTGGTTAGGATAACTCAGGACTGATGCATCTGAAATGCAAAATTTTCTGTTAGTAGATGCTTATAGCTCGCTTGGACGAAGGAGAAAACAACAATTTTATATTTTGGCGGCGTTGAGAACAAAAACCTTTTTTTAAGTATAATTTGCACCCTTCACGGTGCATGAAAAATCATTAATGTAAAATTTGGAGGAGATCGGTTCATTCGTTTTCGAGAAATCGATTTCAAAAATGTAGTTTTCAAAAGACGCGACTAAAAAGATTTACATTCAAACAGGTGAAAAAACTTACATTAAGTGTCTGCTGCAGTGGCAATATCCAAGGCATCCTTTTGCTCTTGTCTGTGACGAACTCTTGCTTCTTAAGTCTCAGCGTCAGCTTTTTTTTCTGCTGATAGTATTCGCGGCCTTCACATCCTCTTTTCGTGGCTATTTTAGTTTGATTTTTGAAATTTCGTATGCTCTACCAATTTTTCGACATGATATATAATTTCTCTCGGCATACAGTTTTCGCATTCCACCTGAATTCCATTAAATTCAAACTAAAAAGTCTATAATGACAGTTTGACTATACACCGGAATATTTGCCCCGCTTTGAAATCACGAATTTCAAAACAGCCTAACAATTTATCTCCTGAAATTAAATAATTATTTAAATTTAAATATTGAATTAATATAATACCTGAAAATTAAATTAATATTAAGCGTACTTACCTTTCTGTAAGCCATAAATTGAGGCACTTCCGCTTCCTTCAGTACAATGCTTTTTTGCCCCAAAACAGCGTCTGGTATAATCTAGCAGATGGTGGGGATGGATGA
The DNA here is from genome assembly GCA_918358865.1 of Melinaea marsaeus rileyi. Taxonomy (NCBI): domain Eukaryota; kingdom Metazoa; phylum Arthropoda; class Insecta; order Lepidoptera; family Nymphalidae; genus Melinaea; species Melinaea marsaeus. Next base: position 25,931,870 of record OU911088.1, on the reverse strand, counting down.
TGTGCGCGCAGCACCACAGATCGCACACTATTTGGACTGCATTTGATGCCTCTTTTAAACTATTTAATCCAACCCCAATTATAGTTGGACTAGCTCGTTTTTGGGTACCACGTGTGGTGAAGAGGCTATGTATACTGCCTCTGCGGAAGTAAAACGTTCTATTAGTTTATTAATCTAAAATACGGGATGCAGTTATAGAAAATTCAAAGAATGACGAATCAGAGATTGGATTATTTGTTAAATATCCAAATATAATGTCTTTATCCAATTGGTCAGATTTGGACTCATTTGCCAGAGCTGGTTGGATATAATCCTTAAATAAGGACGATGAGCTGGTGCAATTAGAAGATTGAAAGTAAGCGTTTTTTAAACCCACTTTCACAAGCCAATCTCATGTTTGGAGGAAGTCGGGCGCTTTGTACATATTTACTAAACGAAATTTGTCTATTTGAACATATTAGTTTAATTACTATTAATTTGAAGACCGTCCGAAAAAAAGGTATCATCTTTTTTGGCGTCTAGGAAAATTTGGTATACAAAGATGCCAGATTGTTCATTTGAAATAAGATATTTTTTGATTTTTTGTCTGAAATTTCGTCGTTAATTGAGATGGATGTATTAAAGGAGATCGGATTATAAACAAAATTCGATAACTTGTAATTATCTCTAAAATGTACAATGGTGCTCCTAACTTTCTCCAAACACTTACCTGATGTTTGATTTGCCCAGCTTGAAAGGTTCCTTCCTTCCAGTCTTCTCCTTGGGGCACGCTTCTGAAGCTTATCCACGGTGCTTTCATCTCTGATCCAAGACAGCTTTCGGTTCACACCGACAAAATCGGTAAGATTGGTGTCATTGAAAAGGTTATCTGATGGAGGAATTTTTCGTAACGATTCCCTTAATTATCTTTAACAGACATTTTATTGATTTTTTGATCATTATAATATCATCAATGGTTATTGGATATAGAGATTCGCTAAACAATTTTTATAATAAGATTTTATAGAATCATTTCTAGAATCAGTTCTACAAAACCGGGGGTAGAATTGTGTAACTTTTGTACTTCTGAATAACGCACTTGTGACTAGTCAGAATTAAATTACTGTAAATTATTAATTAATTCCAAATGTAGGTCAGAAGTATGCAAAGTCTGACTTGAGGGTAGTTGCAATTGGTAGGGTAATTGCAAGGTAGTTTTGCAAGCAAATTGCAATCAATACCTTTCTCAATTTTAAAAAAGTTTTTTTTGAACGGGGCTTCTGAATCACGGAAATATATTGTTTTTTGAAAATAGTCTTGTAAAGAAAAAAACTTTTATACTAAAATTTTAATAATACTTGCCAGAATACTTACCATAGTATTGCGCGGTCCCCTTTTTCGATGCTTTTTGCCTCGCATCGTCCTGGCAGGACCGCTACCGATGTCTAAAGAGTCACTTGATGACGAACGGACGCGGGTAGTTTTCTTTTTTGCTAAATCAGCATTCTTCCTGATGAATGTTCTTTGAACGTCGCCTTTCTTGGTAACAATCTGTAAAAACCTTAGAAAGATTATCCCATGAAGGAGGAATTTCTTAAAGATTTCCTTAAATAATTATCTTTAACATTATTCAAAATGGCATTACGGCGCTGTTGCACGATATTTCCAATATATTTTATAAATTTTTTTGAAAATAAAAAACAATAATTTTAACTGTAATATAATGATATTGGATAATTGAATGGTTATTGGATTCTGAAATTCAGATAACCAGGAGATTAGTTGAGCTAATCCCTTCTGAAAGGCTTCATTTAGCAAAATAATAGCATGTGTAATAGCGGGACAATTATTATTGTAAGATTTTATAGAGTCATTACATTCCAAATCTAACAAAACCGGGGGTAGAAACCGGGAGTAAATTATTAAGTAATTCCAAATATAGGTCAGAAGTATGCAAAGTCTGACTTGAGGGTAGTTTGCAAATTGCAATCAATACCTTTCTCAATATTAAAAAAGTTTCTTCTTTTGAACGTTGCTTCTGAATCATAAAAATTTGTTGTTTTATGATATATGGTCTTGTGAAAAAAAAACTGGCAGAATACTTACCTTAGCATTTCGCCGTAACCTTTTTTGGATGCTTTTTGCGTCGTATCCGGCTGGAAGCACCGCTATGGATGTCCACAGAGACTCTTGATGACGAACGGACCGCGAGTAGTCTTCTTTTTTTGATAAATCAGCATTCTTCCTGACGAATGTTCTTTGAACGCCGCCTTTCTTGGTAAGTCTGTAAAATATTAAAAAAATTATCACATTTCTTAAAATTCCCTTAAATAATTATTATCTTTAACATACTTCAAAATGGCATCATCGATATTTGCAATAAATTTTATTGAATTTTTTGATAATCACCTTCCGAAAAAAAAAACATTATTTTTAACTGTAATATAATAATATTGGATAATTGAATGGTTTTTGGATTCTGAAATTCAGATAACCAGGAGATTAGTTGAGCTAATCCCTTCTGAAAAACTTTATTTTGCAACATAATGGCAAGTGACTTTTCAACATTCGCTAAACAATTTTTATCGTAAGATTTAATAGTCATTACATTCCAAATCTAAGAAAACCTGGGGTAGAATTGTATAACTTTTGTACTTCTGAATAACGCAGTTGTGACCAGTCAGGAGAATTAAAGGACGGTAAATTGTTAAACAATTCCAAATGTAGGTCAAGTATGCAAAGTCTGCAATTCGAGGGTAGTTTTCTCAATATTAAATAAGTTTTGTTCTTTTGAACGCCGCTAGTGAATCATATGAAAATTTGATGTTTTATGAAATATGGTCTTTGTTACTTAATTTTTTTAACAATACTAGCCAGATTACTTACCTTAGAATTGTGCTGTCCCCTTTTTCGATGCTTTTTGCCTCGCATCGGGCTGGAAGCACCGTTACTGATGTCCAAAGAGTCACTTTATAACGAACGGACGTAGGTAGTCTTTTTTGCTAAATCAGCATTCTTCCTGACGAATGTTCTTTGAACGTCGCCTTTCTTGGTAACAATCTGTAAAACATTAAAAAGATTATACCATGAAGGAGGAATTTCTTAACGATTCCCTTAAATAATCTTGAACATACTTCAAAACGGCACCAAGGCGCTCCTGCAAGATGTCAGTATGTTTACCACAAATCATTTGCAATATATTTTATTAATTTTTTTGACAATCACCTTCAGAAAAAATCAATAATTTTAATTGTAATGCATTATCAATGTTTATTGGATTCTGAAATTCACATAACCAAGAGATTAGTTCAGCTAATCTCTTTCTGAAGGGCTTAGTTTTGAAAAATAATAGCTTGTGTTAAGCTAAGCGGGAAGTGATTTTTTAATATTCGCTAAACAATATTTTTTTTCATAAGACTTTATAGAATCATTACATTACAGTTCTACAAAACTGAGGGGTAGAATTGTATAACTTTCGTACTTCTGAATAACGCATTTGTGACCAGTCAGGAGAATTAAAGTACTGTAAATTATTAAGTAATTTCAAATGTAGGTCAGCATTATGCAAAGTCTGCGACTTGAGGGTAGTTTACATATTGCAATCCACACCTTTAATATTAAATAAGTTTTGTTCGTTTGAACGCCGCTAGGGAATCATGAAAGTTCGATGTTTTAGGAAATATGGTCTGGTATAAAAAAAAAGACCTTACCTTAGCATTGCGCCGTCCCCTTTTTCGATGCGTTTTGCCTCGCATCGGGCTGGAAGCACCGCTACTGATGTCCAAAGAGTCGCTTGATAAACGGACGTGGGTAGTTCTTCTTTTTTGCCAAATCAGCATTCTTCACTAGATGGATTCATTATAAAATAATACTTTTGTAACAAAATTAAACAAGAATCTTGAGATTGATTTAAAGGCGACTGCGCTGTTCAGAAACTGAAGTGCCAATGAGGGATACAGGTGAGTGGTGCTGCGCAAGCACATCATCCATCCCTACCATTAGATTATACCGCCGCTAGATTATACCGGAAGGACGCTGTTTTTGAGTCAAAAAAGCTTTGTGCTGAAGGAAACGGAAGTGCCTCTCTCAATTTATAGCAGCGCCTCTAGTGTCATTTTGGAGAACTAGTGAACTCCAACCAATCACTGCTAAGCAAAGAGTGTGTGCAGCGCCTCTAGTGTCATATTGGAGAACTAGTGAACTCCAACCAATCACTGCTAAGCAAAGAGTGTGTTCAGCGCCTCTAGTGTCATATTGGAGAACTAGTGAACTTCAACCAATCACTGCTAAGCAAAGAGTGTGTGCAGCGCCTCTAGTGTCATATTGGAGAACTAGTGAACTCCAACCAATCACTGCTAAGCAAAGAGTGTGTGCAGCGCCTCTAGTGTCATATTGAAGAACTAGTGAACTCCAACCAATCAACCTGCTAAGCAAAGAGGGGCGCACACGTTTAAATAGACCGTCCAGTGCATCGTTGGACACTTTTTGCCTTGGTCGCTGGTCGTCTAAGCCGGGCCTCCCACATGGGTCTCACCCGGCTGGACAGACCGCCCAGGCAGCCCGGCAGCTCACGTCCCTCTTCGTCGTCCCTTTTTAACCCAATTTTATTTTCTATTTTTACCTAGTTAAGCTTACCTTTTACCTAATTTTAAGATTACTGTCAGTTTCGTCCTAGTTTTACGTGTTGTATATGTCTAGTATGTAAGTAGTTTATTGGGAAAAAAAAATACAAAAAGAATATATAGTTATAAAGTTGTTTAAGATATGTATTAGTTTATTTTAATTGTATTTTATTATAGTGTCTATTGTATATTGTATTGTTATATTGTTATATTATAGTGTTTTTATTATATAGTTGTATAGTATTTAAGTTGATTAGTTATTTAGTTTATGTAAATAGTATTTAAGTTAAGTGTTGATTGTGCTCGTCAAACCATACCATAGGCTCCACAACCGTTCTTAATTGTTAAATTAATTATATCTTGTGGAGCGGTACGTTTATGTATTTTATTGTATTATTTCTAATCTGTATTGTATTTGGTTAGTTAATTATGTTAAATTTATTGTGAATATTGTTTTTATAGTATGGTAAGTTAATTTTGCTTGTCCAAATTTATTTATTATGTTTCCTGTTATTATGTCCAAATTTATTTATTAATTTATTTATTATGTCCAAATTTATTTATTATGTTGTAAATATTATAAAATTTTGTTAACACACCTGGAAACTAATTAAGACGGAAACTGTACGCCGATGACCGGGTGGAAATTATGCCATCCGCGCCAGACACTCTGTTATGGGGCCAGGCCCCGAGAACGGCTCCCCGCTAAGTCAAAAAGCGGGATGTGGAACTAACGAACGAACGTTGGACACTTTTGTTCAAGCTCCCGGCTGGTGAGACTGCCTTTGTTAGCGTTTATTTATTTTTTGTTATACTGTGGGTGGTGGACAGATAATTTTTATGTTCATTTATTTTGCTGTTTCACTGGTGTTTATTTTCTGGCGATTAATTATTAGTGATTTCAATCTTGGGTGATGAAGTGAAATAATAGTTATTCTTTTGTTTTTTTTTTAATCATTTCACTGCGCAGTTTTTAGTTAGTTAAGTTTATTAATCATGGTTAAGGCTATTATCGGAACCGATGGCCCTCAAGGGATCAAAGGTTCGGAGGTTTTTAAAATATTAATTAGGTTGTCAAATGTCATATGTATATTATGTTTTCTAATATCTAGAGAATTGGTAAATTATATAAACCAGATATTTAATATATACTAATTATATACTTTGTTAGTCGGAAGTAATGGGGGCGCTGTGCGAGTCCAGCAGACTCCAGATGTGTTTGAGGACACCCTGTACAGCGTGCTGCAGTACACTTCCGAGGTATACATTAAAAATTATTATTCATGAAATTTTAATATTTTGTTTAGACAATTTTTTTTCAGTGAAGTGATGACCAAATTATTTAAAAAATAATGTGTTTACAGACGGGTCCAGTGGGCGAGGAGACGGCGCAACAGTGCGTGGTGACGGCGTGCCGCGGCGGGCTGGCGCTGGCGCCGCTGCAGCCGACACACGCACGCAGACGACAGGTCCTGCAGCTCATTAAACACCACTACTTCCCTTCGGAACACATGAACCAGGTAAAATAAAGCTACGCCGGAGACAATATAATACCTTTAACATTACACTAGGTGTAGGGTTGAGATATTGCAATTATTTTATTATTAATTATAATTTATTTAAAAAGCTGTATATCATAAAATAACTATGTAGTAATTTTTTACATTTATTGTTTTTGCCATAGTTATCAGCTATAGTGTAACTTGGAGATAATATAACCGATCCTGTAGTTTCACTGCCTGAGAAATTGTGTGTGTGTGTAGGGTTGCCAACTTCCTATTTACTTTACTTTACATAATAAAGTACATTTTAATGATTATATTTAAGATTTTTTTTAATTATTTTTCCTAAATTACACATAGACTTTAGTTTATATTTAAATTAAAGCTTATACAATGAAATTGACAGATGTTAACATCTGAATTTATTAACTTTTAAAAAGAAACATAATAGAGCAACAATAGTTATAGTTTCCTGTAAAAAAAAGGCTTGGAGGATTTATTAAACATCAGAGAAATCAAATTGTTTCCATAAGGTATAAAGTACAATTGTGGACTAGATATGATTACATTCATAGCTTTAGGGAATCATAGTCCTAGTCAAACGTCATGAGATAATATGTACTCAAAGTATTTATAAAATTTTTATCAGTAGCAAATGATATGTAACAAATTAGAACCTAGTTAAACCTTACTTTAAACACACTTTGTATTAGTTAATTAATTTAAAAAGTAATATGTATGTACAACTTTACAGATAAACGATATAGCAACAACAACAACAACGATATAGTACGGCTACAAGATGACATGCTTGGAACAACGGTTGCATTCACACTCACTCGCCTTACAGGTAAAGACAGTATTCAGTTATTAACCCTTTGCCCTCGAGATCGCTTCATATATAAGGGCAACTCGGGTGTGTGTGTACTGTTAAACTGTGATGCTCTCCAGTTAAATTGATGTTTTCGGAACAAGATCAAACAAATATAACTCGGGTGTGTGCTGTTAAAATGTGATGCTCTCCAGTTATATTGATGATTTCGGAACAAGATCAAACAAATATCACCAATTACTAAATATAAATAAATATATATCAAATACACTTCGCGAGTGAGTATGAAGGGTTAAGGTTTCTATTAACATTAATATCCATTCTAGGGTGCGACAGAACACATGGCGTCACTACAACACGCCATCGCGTTACTGCAAGCGACTAATACTTCTCAACAAGATGTCTTATACACGACACAGATGCAAAATGTAGTATGTATAATAATTTTGAATAAGTTTCCTTTTCAAATGCTTTAATTCAAATATATATTTATGCATATATAATAAAGTTACACAAGATATTTTAAACCGTCTCTTTCGTAGATTTTAAATCTAAAATCTTGATTAAGATTTCAAATTAAGATTTTTTTTGTGGATTGAAATGTGGAACTTAAGTTGTTCACTTTAATGTATATATCAAATATGTATATATCAAGTTTCTTTTCAAAGAGCAACTTCTGGCTTGGTCCTCTCAGCAGAGCAGCATTCAGAGCCTGTGATAGCTTACTCATGGATTGACTACTCTGATTTTTTAAATAATAATTGATGATTTAAATTGCGTGCCTACTTGAATAAAGATAAATAAACTTATAGTAATTTACTAACTAAATTTTGTTATACTTTTACATATTACATATTAGCGAGTTTGGTAGATGTTGTCTAATCTTGTCATTAAATGCTTATGTATCGATTATTAAAGCGGAAACCTCAAGGTGCAATCATGCTTAATCAAAAGAAATTTTAGTCGTCTAGGGAAATTTCAATGAGTACATCATTACATAAATAAGTTTTTTTTTGAATTTGGTAGAATGCTCGCCTGCCACGCGGGCGGCCCGGGTTCGATTCCCGGCCGATGCAATACTATTTTGCATATTTTTTTATGCATACAAATTGTTTTTACTACTTATGTATATGCAATAATTATTTTCGTACATTAATTAATACTTTTTTTTATTTTAGACATATAAAGGCAATAGAGGAAATGCACAAGCAGCTGGATGACGCGGAAACGTCACTACGCGGTTTTCGAGCAAAGTTAGCAGCTGAGAGAGACAAAGAAAATCAAAAATAACATTTGCAACAAGAGTTCAGAGCTCAATTGGCTGTAAGTTTTTTATTAAAAAAAATGTAACAATTTAATAAATTTTATTTCAGCGCCGCCATCTGTCGAACTTTAGCAACAAATGAAGCAACCTAGTTCGTGTGCTCGTCAACAGTAAACAGATGGCGCTTAACTATATTCTATGTATTAATTTATTTTCAGAACATAGAAAGCGAAATGAAAGTGCGCGAGAAGGAACTAGAAGAAAGACTCAAGCAACAAGAGGCTGATAGCAGAGTAATACAAAAGAAATTGGAGCAACAGGTGATTATTCCTCAATTCTTTTGATAATAATTTTTACGCTTATTTCTGTTATATCAGTCCTCTCATTGACGGAAACTAAGCCTTGCTTTTTTTTTAAAGAATGTTGAAGAGAATTTGATGTTCAGATAGTTTAGAAATCTCAATATTAATGGAATATATTTTTTTTTCGGATTTTTTTACCTTGCATTAACTGGTTATAGGTATATTTACAACATAAATAGAAATTTATATATTTATAAGAACAGCGAGCTATAGCGGGCGTGTTGATAAAGTTCGAGGAGCGCGTGAAGCAGCGATACAAGCGACTGGAGGAGGACGCTGCCTCCGACGGAGCCCTGCGGCGGGAGATAGAGCAGAGGGACACTGTGAGACTTAACTATTTATACTTAATAGGATGATATAACGTTCTTCTAGTTAGAATCCATCTGTAAATGATATAAATAAGTATTTTTCAAGTTACATTCATGATCTTGCTGAACCCTAAAAATGTTAAGTGTACTTACTTTTCTGATTATCAGAGATTCGTATCGTACCGTTGATTGCCATCGCTTTTGGTATTTAATGTATTCCGTTTTAAATAAAAATAAAAAGTTAGATGATATGATAAAACAAATGTCTAAAATTCATTATGGATTCTAATTATTAAACAAATATCAAACACTTTTTCAGTATACAGTTTTTGTATTTTTACTTTCGTAACACCATAAAATACATAATATATTCCATCCCCAGATAATACAGCAGCTGGAGAAGACTGTGGTGGAGCGTGAAAACAGGCTGTACCAGGTGACGTCGCAGCTGGAGGAGATGAAGAGAGTGCAGGAGATGGTAGCCAAGCTCATGAGCAAGAGCACCTCCAATGCGACCTAACGGTACTCGCATACCATATTCTACCAATATAATACTTTGTCTCCTATTCCTGTATAAATATTATAAAAATTTAGTTTAATCTTTTTCATCTATCAAACTTAACATTTAATAATTTATATAAAATTAAATGCTGTAACCTTTTAAACTATAAACTTGAAAAATAAATATTTGTATATTGACCTTTCATAAAACTTAATTTGGTTAAATTAACTTAAAATTTATTAATATTTTTGATTAATAATTTAATAATTTGCACTCAAATTCAAAGTATTTATGAAATATTTATCAGTAGCAAATGATATGTAACAAATTAGAACCTAGTTAAACCTTACTTTAAACACACTTTGTATTAGTTAATTAATTTAAAAAGTAATATGTATGTACAACTTTACAGATAAACGATATAGCAACAACAACAACAACGATATAGTACGGCTACAAGATGACATGCTTGGAACAACGGTTGCATTCACACTCACTTGCCTTACAGGTAAAGACATTATTCAGTTATTAACCCTTTGCCCTCGAGATCAAGATCAAACAAATATTACCAATTACTATAAATGAATATATATCAAATACACTTCGCGAGTGAGTATGAAGGGTTAAGGTTTCCATTAACATTAATATCCATTCTAGGGTGCGACAGAACACATGGCGTCATTACAGCACGCCCTCGCGTTACTGCAAGCGACTAATGTCTTATACAAGATGTCTTATACACGACACAGATGCAAAATGAAAAGTATGTATAATAATTTTGAATATATAATTCAAATATATATTTATGCATATATAATAAAGTTCCACAAGATATTTTAAACCGTCTTTTTCTTAGTTTTAAATCTAATTGGATTGAAATGTGAAACTTAAGTTGTTCACTTTAATGTATATATCAAATATGTATATATCAAGTTTCTTTTCAAAGAGCAACTTCTGGCTTGGTCCTCTCAGCAGAGCAGCATTCAGAGCCTGTGATAGCTTACTCATGGATTGACTACTCTGATTTTTTAAATAATAATTGATGATTTAAATTGCGTGCCTACTTGAATAAAGATAAATAAACTTATAGTAATTTACTAACTAAATTTTGTTATACTTTTACATATTACATAGTAGCGAGTTTGGTAGATGTTGTCTAATCTTGTCATTAAATGCTTATGTATCGATTATTAAAGCGGAAACCTCAAGGTGCAATCATGCTTAATCAAAAGAAATTTTAGTCGTCTAGGGAAATTTCAATGAGTACATCATTACATAAATAAGTTTTTTTTTGAATTTGGTAGAATGCTCGCCTGCCACGCGGGCGGCCCGGGTTCGATTCCCGGCCGATGCAATACTATTTTGCATATTTTTTTATGCATACAAATTGTTTTTACTACTTATGTATATGCAATAATTATTTTCGTACATTAATTAATACTTTTTTTTATTTTAGACATATAAAGGCAATAGAGGAAATGCACAAGCAGCTGGATGACGCGGAAACGTCACTACGCGGTTTTCGAGCAAAGTTAGCAGCTGAGAGAGACAAAGAAAATCAAAAATAACATTTGCAACAAGAGTTCAGAGCTCAATTGGCTGTAAGTTTTTTATTAAAAAAAATGTAACAATTTAATAAATTTTATTTCAGCGCCGCCATCTGTCGAACTTTAGCAACAAATGAAGCAACCTAGTTCGTGTGCTCGTCAACAGTAAACAGATGGCGCTTAACTATATTCTATGTATTAATTTATTTTCAGAACATAGAAAGCGAAATGAAAGTGCGCGAGAAGGAACTAGAAGAAAGACTCAAGCAACAAGAGGCTGATAGCAGAGTAATACAAAAGAAATTGGAGCAACAGGTGATTATTCCTCAATTCTTTTGATAATAATTTTTACGCTTATTTCTGTTATATCAGTCCTCTCATTGACGGAAACTAAGCCTTGCTTTTTTTTTAAAGAATGTTGAAGAGAATTTGATGTTCAGATAGTTTAGAAATCTCAATATTAATGGAATATATTTTTTTTTCGGATTTTTTTACCTTGCATTAACATTACAACATAAATAGAAATTTATATATATAATGTACTAATTGTTCTAATAGACGATCAAGAACAGCGAGCTATAGCGGGCGTGTTGATAAAGTTCGAGGAGCGCGTGAAGCAGCGATACAAGCGACTGGAGGAGGACGCTGCCTCCGACGGAGCCCTGCGGCGGGAGATAGAGCAGAGGGACACTGTGAGACTTAACTATTTATACTTAATAGGATGATATAACGTTCTTCTAGTTAGAATCCATCTGTAAATGATATAAATAAGGGAGAAAAAATTGTATGACACTATTTTTCAAGTTACATTCATGATCTTGCTGAACCCTAAAAATGTTAAGTGTACTTACTTTTCTGATTATCAGAGATTCGTATCGTACTGTTGATTGCCATCGATTTTGGTATTTAATATATTTAATTTAATAGATTCGTATTTAATGTATTCCGTTTTAAATAAAAATAAAAAGTTAGATGATATGATAAAACAAATGTCTAAAATTCATTATGGATTCTAATTATTAAACAAATATCAAACACTTTTTCAGTATACAGTTTTTGTATTTTTACTTTCGTAACACCATAAAATACATAATATATTCCATCCCCAGATAATACAGCAGCTGGAGAAGACTGTGGTGGAGCGTGAGAACAGGCTGTACCAGGTGACGTCGCAGCTGGAGGAGATGAAGAGAGATGGTAGCCAAGTTCATGAGCAAGAGCACCTCCAATGCCACCTAACGGTACTCGCATACCTATTCCTGTATAAATATTATAAAAATTTAATTTAATCTTTTTCATCTATCAAACTTAACCCTTAATATTTAATAATGTATATAAAATTAAATGCTGTAACCTTTTGAACTTACAAAATATTTGTATATTGACCTTTCATAAAACTTAATTTGGTCAAATTAACTTAAAATTTATTAATATTTTTGATTTCAGATTGAAGGAGACGGCAAATATCAAGAGAAGAGAAATATGTAACAGATTATATTTACACAAATAATGAAGAATAAAATATTTTAAAAGTAATGAAAATGCTCCTTATAAATTAATAGTTTAGTAGTTTTTAATGACATTTTTAATTTCTTTCAAATGATAAGACACGTATTGCATCTCGTAAATGTTAATTGGACAATTTTGATATCACTTTCATTTTGTGTATATGAAGTTATGGGAATTATGATGTAGAATAAATTTTGTTACAATGACTGACGAATAAAAATTGGATGTATGTGTTTTTTATTTACCAAGTAACCTTAACTTGAAGAAATAAAATAAAAGATTTTGTTTGACCATTAGCTTTCTAATTTCAAATGTAATGTTTGTATTTTTACGCATTTATAGCTGACCCTTGTTGATCCTAACAAATTAATAATTGAAATATAAATAAATTTCCAGCTTTAACTTCATAACTTACATTAAATAATAACCATATATACATTTATAATTATGACTCGGAACATACAACAGTTTCATGTAATAGGCTATTTAGCTCTCAGCTTCAAACTTCCGCTTCAGGCCCTATTTGTCCACGTGTGAACGACTGTAAGAAATTTATTTCTTAATGCCAGAGATGAGGAGTGAAGTGAGTGAAGGTGGGGGAGGTGTGGAAAGGAGAGGTGTATGTACTTACTATATGATTTCCACCCGCTTCACTGGGCACACTACAAATTTGAATGTAAACTAAGAATTCTTGTGTTGAATTGGCTAAATTTATATTTGGTGTAAACTTGTATAATTTTATATAGAGAAATACAATGCTAGTCAGTGAATACACAGATTTGTGTGTGTAGATGAATAAATGTGAGTATGTGGATGAATGAATGTGTGCGTGCGTGCGTGTGTGGATGAATGTGTGCGTGCGTGCGTGTGTGGATGAATGTGTGCGTGCGTGCGTGTGTAGATGAATGTGCGTGTGTGTGTGTGTGTAGATGAATGTGCGTGTGTGTGTGTGTAGATGAATGAATGAATGTGTGTGTAGATGAATGTGTGTGTGTGTAGATGAATGTGTGTGTGTGTAGATGAATGTGTGTGTGTGTAGATGAATGTGTGTGTGTGTAGATGAATATGTGTGTGTGTGTGTGTAGATGAATATGTGTGTGTGTGTGTGTAGATGAATATGTGTGTGTGTGTGTGTAGATGAATATGTGTGTGTGTGTGTGTGTAGATGAATGTGTGTGTGTGTGTGTAGATGAATGTGTGTGTGTGTGTAGATGAATGTGTGTGTGTGTGTGTAGATGAATGTGTGTGTGTGTGTGTAGATGAATGTGTGTGTGTGTGTGTAGATGAATGTGTGTGTGTGTGTGTAGATGAATGTGTGTGTGTGTGTGTAGATGAATGTGTGTGTGTGTGTGTGTAGATGAATGTGTGTGTGTGTGTGTAGATGAATGTGTGTGTGTGTGTGTAGATGAATGTGTGTGTGTGTGTAGATGAATGTGTGTGTGTGTGTAGATGAATGTGTGTGTGTGTGTAGATGAATGTGTGTGTGTGTGTGTAGATGAATGTGTGTGTGTGTGTGTAGATGAATATATGTGTGTGTGTGTGTGTGTAGATGAATATGTGTGTGTAGATGAATATGTGTGTGTGTGTGTGTAGATGAATGTGTGTGTGTGTGTAGATGAATGTGTGTGTGTGTGTAGATGAATGTGTGTGTGTGTAGATGAATGTGTGTGTGTGTAGATGAATGTGTGTGTGTGTAGATGAATGCGTCAACCTTTTATTTAAAAGGCGAAACCGCAAAGTTTATACTGAAATTCGGGATATATTCTTAAACCTTAAAGGGAAGCCACATTATTATTACTATTATTGTTCGGACCTTAACCTAAATAGGCAACCTACATAAGAACATACTTTATGTTTTTTCTTGATCATGTGAAAAAAATATTTGTATTTATGATTTAAACTTCAGTTTTTGTAAGGATATCTACTAAATATGGAGGTTGATCTTATAACAGGTTAAATTGAATCTGGTCCCCAAGGGCAAGGCGATCAAGTATTATTAGACGTAAGTATTAACAACGGAGCCCTACATTTATGTAAAACTAACATAAAATAATATTTTATTATGCTAAACAATTTATTATTAATATTTACCTACCTATACCGTAATGACACATGCTATGGAGGAACTTTTAATGACATCGTATAATCTTCTACGCGTTTTATTACGAGTTGAATAAAAGCCATTAAGTAATATAGTCTTTTATAATCAAAGCTATTCCAACTCGTTTAATATACGCTCCAGCTGTTCTCGATACTCTTATAAGAGTATAACAAACCATTGAGAAGCGAATAAATTTTTTAAATACGATAACGCATTTGGGTGGTTAATAACATTTTATAGTACTTTTAAACAGTAGTATAATATGAAGTTATTAATAGGACATAGTGAGCCATTCTGTTGAGCGAACAGCTGAACTAGCTTGAACTAGTTGAATTAGAGGAATTAATAATTGTAAATGTATATAGGCCACCGTCATCTAGCTTTGAACAATTTGAAAAGATTATGGATGAGGTATTGTTTAAACTATCACATTCTAGTAAGAAGCTAATAATTTGTGGAGACTTCAATATTAATATTCTTGAAAAAAAATCAACAAGTATAAAATTTTTAAATTTATTGAAATCTTATAATTTTTTACACATGTTTATGGAGCCTACTACAATCACAACTACTAGTGCCACTTGTACTGATAATATTTTTACAAGTGTTATTCCAAATAAGAATATAAGTTATTCAGGAGAATAACAAATATTTTAATGATGAGTATGGGGTGCAAGGGATTCTCATGCATCTTTGCATTTATGCTTTGGGATAACATAGGGTGCAAAAGGATTCTCATTCACCTTTGCACCCTATATTATCTCAAATATCTTCAAAATAAATTTCTACTTTGTACTCATGCCCAGGATAGGCCACTACGCTCAGTGGAAACCAACTCTTTACTGTTCCCACACACCACAATGTTTTCATGTCTGACTCGTCTGTTATCGCTGTCCGACTCTGGAACCAATTACCTGAAACTATTCGTCAAGCACCTTCACGAAACTCTTTCAAGAGACAGGTGAAAATTCTACCTCAGTAGCTGCGAATAATCTTTTATTTTCCCACATGAGTATATATAAGTATGCGTGTAAAACTTATTTATTTATATATTTGTAGCTTTGTATGTAAGTATGTTAGTATTTGTGTATGTTTATGTAGTTTTTTTTTTTGCACTCCGCCTTTATACGTATTTTCTTGAACGTTTTGGGTTTGTTGGCGTTAAAATGCTTTAGCGTTAAGCTGACCCTTTGTACCTTGTTGTGCAATAAATAATTGAAATCAAAAAAAAAAATCTTTTAAACTGAATATAAAATAGTAAATTCATTATGTACTTAAAAGAAGGAAAATAAAAATAGTAATAATAAAATGATAAAAACTTGTCAAATGTCGTATGAATTACAATTTTAAAAGTTTATGCCTATAAATGTTTATAAATTAATTAATGTTAAGGGAAGTGATCCATTAGGAGTATCCATTAACATACTTAAGCCACTCATAGACATTGTTGGCAAAGTTAGAATTGATATTAAATAACAATATCGATTGTGGTATATTTCCTGATTCAAAGAAACAGTAAAAACGCAGTTATTTGAATCCGGCAGCATTAATATACTGCCGGATTCAAATCATCTAATAGATCCAAATAATTATAGATAAATTTCAGTATTACCCATATTTTCTAATCTGTATCTTAAAAAAAATTATCTCAGTAAACTTGTACATTTTTGGTTTGGTTGGATTGGTTCATATCTAAATGAAAGAAATCAGAAATTAAAACACGTTAAAGGAAAGAATTCCGCTGCTTGTTCTATCAAAATGTGTCAATGTTACAAGACTCCATATTACGGTCATTCCTGTTCCTCATTTATACAAATGACTTATCTTACTTTGTGAAGGCAAAACATGGGATACTGTCGTATCTTGTAAAATTGATAGACAAAAATCAGTAACTGCCGATGTAAGTAATGCTCTCTTAGATATTGCACAATGGTTTAACGCTAATAATCTTTTGCTGAAGAAAAAGAAAAGTATATTAAATTAACTTAGGAACTGGACTAGTCAATTAAATTGTGTTTTCGGGCATTACCTTAGAAGCAAAATTGCAATGGGGCTTTCAGATATGTTATTTGTCTAACAGACTTAGTGGATACCTGATTTAAAAATACGCCAGTTGACAAATGTTGAAAAACCTGGAATAGTTTATTTTGGCTACTTTCCGAGTATCATGTGATACGTCATACTATTATGGGGAAATATATCCGATATTAATACTATATTAATACTGCAGAAGAGGGCTGTTCGAGAAATCTACATGAGGCCACGGGGTGCGTTAAAAAATTATTTCAAAGAATTCAAAATTATGACCGTCAATAATATACTTTAGAGGAATTTGATAAAAATGATATTCTAGTGTAAAGGATTACATTAGTGGCCTGGGAATTAATTGTACTTTAGCGATTAACCAGTAACCTAAGTAAGTTATTTGGTACTCTTGTTTAATCTACCGGCTGCATTGCATCACTCCCTTAGAAGTCATTACTTGCGTGAGCGGTAAGGACCGGGTCGACCTCCGTCACATATGACGAAGGGGATGATGGCTGACCCTTGCGTTATGTTCGTGAAGGGGGACGCAGTGACTGGTCGTCTTGCTGGCCACGGACTTCTTTTCTTTAATTATCAATTAACTAATTATTAGATTGGTTTATGGATTTGATTACCATGGTTCTAGTTGTTAATAAATTACTCACTAAATATTGACATTGATCACAATAAAGTAACCGTCTGGGTCTGTTTTGTGGTTCTTTTCAGACCAGGACGCGTTTCTCTTAGCCTTCATGTCCTTATTTTAAGTTTGAGAATGTCATTACAGAAGAGGTTATGATAAGTTTGATATCAAAAGAGGGAATGACACTCCATTTCACGTACACAAGTCATCACTGGTATCGTTTCAAAGTGTTTCTTGATAGTTAGTGTTATAGCGTAGTCGCTATGGCAATAACGTTGGTAGGTAATATCTACAAATAATATAATCCTACATTAGGTACGTGCCACTGAAGGAAATAATGTTTAAATCGAAGACATATTTCTAAGAAAAAAACAGTTAAAAATTATATCCATTATACAATTTTTATCTTAAAAGTTTTGCGTATCGATTGTTTCATTAATTAAAAACTAACGAACGATTCCGATGTTTTTATTAATAATTTTTTAATAGGTCCGTTCGGGTCCGTTCCACCCGAAGCTGTTCTGTTCTCAGCACGACTCCCCCCTCCCTTCTCCTCAGGGTGCGTCGAGTCACTTGCATAATTATGATATATATTTCACATATTGTAATAGAAAATTCTTAATGCTATAATAAAAATTTTATGAATATTAAAAACAAAAACTTCAAATATGCGATATCTTTTATTTTATTGTTTAAAAATTTTAATTTACTCAGATTTATTTTTTACATTAAGTCTAAGGAGCCGTGAAAGGAATACAAAATATCATTAATATGAGACAGATCCGCGACTTTGCCGACCAACCGACCGGACCGGACCAAACCAGTAGACCGGACCGGACCGGACCGGCCCAGCAGACCATCGGCACTCGATGACCCGAGAATATAAATAACGCGGACTTTCTCATCGAGACACACTCACCATACATAATAAACTATTCAATTAAATATTTACAATTCAACAAACTAAATCATTGTAATCCGGGGAGCGATCCTCCGTCCTCATCTATCAACGGATGGGACACAGCGTGCGGTCACCGATGACGTCACTACCATACATAAATAAGTTCTATAGTCATTTAGTCTATTCTAATACTTAAATCAGAAATTAGTATACAAGTTTTTCTACTGGAAGAAAGTTATATTTCCGGAGAAAATTATGTACAGGTAAACTATAAATATGGCTACGGTTACGAAACATTAAGATCGGTCCGAATATTTGTTCGAGTGCTGAAACAACTCCGACGGAAAAATGTTTTTTTTTAAATAAATATTTATCGGAAATTCTTGTTGCGGCCAAGGTGGAAAACCATTTACAATTAACCCAAATTAAAGCCATTTACAACCTTTTAGGTAACAACGTTATCGGGGCTCGAAATTAGATCAGGAAAAGTAATTGTATAAATAGTATCTTAGAGGACACCCGGTCCCCTACAGCAGCAGGCGCGCCTGCAGGATCTCCAACGCGGCGCGGCGGCGCAGCTGCGGCATGTGCGACTGGGAGAAGGAGAACCGCGCTCCTCGGGACGAGAACTCCGCGAACGTGCACAGGAACATGCCGCAGTCGCTGCCGTTCATCTGTTGAGGGATGTCCCGGAGGTTCTCGGTGCTCCAGCCCTCTTCCGCAAAAGGCCGGCCCTTTTTGTCGCGGTGCTCGTCCCTGAGGTACTGTAGCAGCGCGTCCAGGCAGGGCTGGTTCCGCGCCCCCATGCTGTCCAGGTACGAGATCTTCTTCTCCCGGAAGTCCACGAGGCTGAGGCACCAGTGCACCCCCAGGTGCACCGGGACCACCATCAGGTCGTAGCTGAATATGTCTACCTGGAACGTGGGGTGCGGGAGTTGAAAGGTAGCTGTATGGTTATTGAGAGTTTAAAACTTAAATTCAATAAAAAAATCTTAATTTGTGTCTTTTACATAATCTATAATAGTGCTAGTGTTAGAAGTACTTCTACCACTGGGTACAATAATAAAACTATTAATGAATGATTACGTTATATTATGAATCCTTTCCAACAGTAAAAGTTGAAAAGTTGTAATGTACCTTCCGAGTCCACCTCCTTAGCCCGGCCTGGCCGCTCTGCATGAGTTTGGGGTAGAAGAAGGTGTTGGTGGCGTACACTCTGGGCAGGTCTTTCCTCTCCTCGCTTCTCTGCATCAGGAGGTTCATGTAGAAGTTGATCACTTCGTCGTTCAGCCAGTTGAGACCCGACAGCGTTTGGAGATCCCGTCTGTAGGGTATTAAAATCAATCCTTATTTATTATTAGCTTTTACCTTAAACTTGCTTTTCGTATTTTCTCACACTCAAATATTTTTTTGTATTTTTAGACAAAAGTATTCTATATTTGGATTAAATATCCTATATTATAAACAAATTTCAGAAAAAAAAAATGAGGAAAGATGTTTCACTAGTTTCACTAGTATAACCCAAAATAAATTTATTATGTTTATTCGTTAATTGAGCGAAGCGAGCGGAGCGCTTTACTAGAGATTTTTTCACATTCTTTGTCACGAATAGACTCGAAAACTACTTGACGGAAAATAATGAAATTTTGCAATCAAAAAGACACACATTAATTAGATGATTTAAAAAAAAATTTGAAAAAAGTTATGTCGTTGAGGAATAATCGTCAAAAAACTGATATCCCTTTGAAGTCAGTGGGAAACGATGAGCCATTACACTGGGTTCACTTCGCTTAATATACAAACGGCACCCGAGATTTAGTCAGCGCAGTGAGTCGAAATTGAGGGTTTGTTGGCGCGCCCCTAGTATAAGTAACTTTTTGTGGACCAAAAGCAAGCTTTGGTGCCTTAGATTAACACTAAACCTACCAAGTACCCAAACCAACCAAGTACCAAATTGACCGTTCTTAAACTTTTGTAAAACTTACACATTTTTAAACATTATAATATCGTTATCAAACTACATGATAATTCTTAATGCATACAATATTTTCTTCACTTTTTACTTTTAGTTATTTCCATTATTACCTGCGTTATATAATAAAATAACTTTTAATTACCGGTCAATTTGACGGCTTGGGTAGGTTTAGTGTTAAAAGCTGATTTCATAATTAATGTTTATAAAATCGATCCCATTAAATTTTTTCTCATTACTATTTTATCATAAATATGAAAAATAGTATAATAATAATATCACACATAAATACATAAATGACAAACCTGTGTATCCTTAAATTAAATTTCTCTACTAGAAGCTGTCCGGGAGGGCCGGGTCCAAGGGCTCTGTTCACTAACTTCTCCTGCTCGGGAGTGAGCGTCGGGATCTCCACTGAGGGTTGAGCTTCCTCTATGAGACTCTCGGGTATACTCAACTCATATTTTAATTTATGCTCTAAATGTGCTAATTTCTGTTCATAATTAACTTTTGATATTATATCTGACTCCCTTCTAGCATCTTTTAACTTTTCTTGGGTGTCTTGTCTCTTCTTCCTGTACTTTATGTCTAACTTGGACAACCAATCCCCTGATGTGATGGCTCTATCTCTGTGTGAATCCTTCAGTGTGTTGATGGGATCAATTTTAACAGAGGATGATGTAGAAGCATCTGATGTGATTATTTCAACTTCTGAATCTGAAGAATTAATGGATGCCACCGTTATTGGGTCATACTCCTTTGTTGATTCGTTCTCTTTATCAGTATTCAAGCCTTGTTCCACTAATTTAATTTCGTTTAAAGCACTCTTCTGCGTTCTCAAGGTCGAACGGAAAGCAGCAGACTCATCTGCTATATTTATAACATCTGTAGCTCTGCTTGTTAAGGGTTTTATGGTTCCCATCACCCTCCTTATGAGCTCCTGGTAATTTCTTTTCTCATCTAAATTAAAAACCTCCCCCATCGCAGATTTGCCAGTACCATTAACATTTAGTCTGTTTTTATATTGTGGAACATTTATTTTCTGTGTTTGCATCCATCTTGGTATTGGTGTAGGGGCTTTTTTATATACTTTAGTAATACCCGCAGGCTGTTTAAATTTAGTGTACGTTCTGGGAGAAATAGGACTCCTATTATTCAATGTTTTACATATTTTATAATACTTAATACATTCATTATCTTTAGAGTCTGTTGTGTTATTAGTTTTGCTAACAAAAAATTTATAGGGTTTGACAGGAGGAGGTGTTGAGACTTTCTTCACAAATATCACATCATCTTCTTGATTGTCATTATCATCATCATCTTCATCTTCAATATTTATGAACACTTTTGATGGCTTCTTTGTTTCAGGATTTGTTTCTACCCAAGTTACCTGAAGCAGTTAAACAATTTATTTTAATAACAAAATTTATGCATAATACTAAATGATTTAAATAAATATACCTCCTGGTCATCTTCATCGTCTAATACAGACTGAATGACAGGGCGCACTGGTGTGTGTTTTCTTGGTTTCTGCATAGGTGTTGATGGCCCATTTGCAGATAGTTTACTTGAAACTGTCCTATACCGTCCCCCAAATTTGGCAACACCTTCAATTGGTGTTGATGTGCTCGGAAGTACTGGTTCAATTTGCACATATCTAATATCTTTACTTGGTTTTTCCTCATTCCACATATCTGTAAGATTCGATAATTTTTTGCAATGCATGGAAAACGTTGATATCCACCAAACAAAACAAAACACTACCTTTCGAATCCATAAGGTCAGGGAAAGATGTTTTGGGTAGTTTCTTTAGTCTTTTCAGAACTGGAGACTCATCATCGGAAGAAAAATCATCTTCATGCCTAGAAAGAGCAATGACGTGAAAACAAGGCAAATGAAATCATCAATCGAAAACGAAGAACATTTTGCTCACTTAAAGAACCTTGAGGCAATTCTTATAGGTATTTTGATCATTGTTTTCTAATAATGTTAAATGTAACAAAATATAAGCGACTTTGCCGCCATAACGATTTTCTAATATTGTAAACATGAAATGTCAAACCGTTACCTGTCTCTTTTGAAGCTTGTCCGGATCGTAGGATTTTCGTCGCACCAACCCAGTAAAGTACGCACATAAGCCACTACGGACTGCATTTTATTTTAATTATATTTCCATTACCTCTTTCACTGTTAAAAAGGCTTATAAATTAGAAAAACCAGAAATCAAATTGATCTACATCGACACTACTTTACTTAACACAACTTAGCGGTGATTAAACATATAACCACAGATGACAAATACACTGAATAACCACGTGGCACAGATAATAATTTCGTTAAGATATGTTTTTTTTTATATTTCATTCAGTTAAAGTAATAGTGATATAATACAAGTTACAAATTGAAATAACGTCGAATAATACAAAGATAAAAATAACTATTTTAACTTTTTCACTAATTATATTATGTGTTCATTTTCTTCTTTGAAATGGCAATACCTATTTAGATATTAAATATACGAAATTGCTAAATCATGTATATTTATAAAAACATGTATACACCTAAGTCTGTTTTTACACGGTCTTTTTTTTACACGGTTTTGAAATAACACGGTTTGAAAATAAAATATTTTTAATTTTTTTACACGATGTTATTCCATTTAGCACGATTAAAATTTTTTTGGGCTTTAATTTTTTTTGTCAAATTTAAATTCTGCGAAATATGTTCATATTACAAATTTAGGGGAATTCCTTTTTTGTGCATACAAGCAAATTTACTGGTCATAGCAATTGAAATGTGTTAATATTTTGTGAATAATCTTCAATAACTATGCTTGTAAAAATAAACATTGTATATGTGATTTAATTAAATAAACATGAATACTTGTTCTTAAAAAATCCTTGTTTTTCACTAATTTTAATAGGTTTTAGAGTTTAGGAACCAATTTTTAGGAACAAGTCTTTTTTTACACGGTTTTTTCTGAAACAAATTTTCTCGTAAAAACAGACTTAGGTGTATATATTTTTATATACTGGAGATTAAAAATCGTTTAAAACTAATGTCACTGGTTCTGCCTTTAGTTCTTAATACAATGCTTCATACTATACTGTCAATTTTGATAACACTAAAAGAAATGATATCCAAAAATGTGGTTATTTTGTGACTTATTTATGTCTGTTAATTATATATTTGTTACTCAAGAATTGTTAAAAACTAAACATTATGGAGAGCATTATAATAGTAATTGGAATTAAATTGTGAAGTAATTTATTAGTTACATATAATATTTTCGAATTGGCTTTCTGTCTTAGTTAGATTGAACATATGCTTTCCTATCATTTTGACGACAATGTTTTAAAAAAAGTATAAAAAAGAATAGAATATAATATATGTTATTATATTTTATTTTTTTCCAAATAATTTTCATTTAACGAAGCGCCAGTGACAAAGACGCATTTTTAATAGAAACATTTTTAATTTTTTATTATTATAATAATCTAATTAATATAACTCTAACACTTCTTTATTTGGTGATTTGATCATTTGGTAACCTGCATAAAGATACAAAGTAATTAAAAGTTTTATTAAGATATTCTATTATAATTATCGAAATTATATTGCAGGGATATTCTGTATAATTATTTAATAATGATTTTCCTCTAACAACTTTATTAATTATTATCCTGAATTATATCATGGTTAATTTCTGTTTAAATTATAGACGGTATTAAATAAAATTAGCCAGTTACTTTTCATAGGCAATTATCAAACAGAAGTATTCAACAGTAATTTCTCTAAACATCAATTTACAAACACGCAAATATTTATTATGTGATTATTTTCGCTATAGTTTTTCGATTGATGGGTTTTTGAGATAAAATGATAGAATAGCTTTTCATCTATTTGTAAGTTTATATGTATTGTGTGCATGTTTAATTAAAAATGTGAAGAGGACATTCTAGAGTAGCGACTTTTGCGTACTGCAATTCGGAATTTACTTCAGTTATAATGCTACTAATAAAATATATTAAGATATTGTGTTTTATTGTGTATAATTTCAATAGCTACACCATATTATATTATATAATGATTGAAGTACACGTTACATCTTATCGTAGAATCGCCCATATCTATATTTTAAGCTAATATCAAACTTTTTGTTTAATTTGTATCAAAACCCATCGTAATTTGAGATGGGGGAAAGGGTAAAACCTTACAACATATCAAATAGGAAGGAATGGATAAAAAGTTACATCTCGTGGTTAATTAAGGACTCTCAATCATAAAACTAATGCGAAAAACATGAAAATTCAATGTTATCACCCCTTTATCACCTTGAGTGAGTAGGAACGTGCAAACTAGTTCATATATTATTAATATAATTATTATTGTATCTCACTATTATCAATAAGAAAACTGCAGATTGCAGTTGACACTTAGACAAACGGCACTCGTCGGTAAAAGATCAGTATATTGCTATCGACACATCTGATCGTTTATAAATTATAACCAAGGCGTAATAATACTTATACTATAGATTCGTTATAAAGATGTTGCAACCCGTTATGCACATTTTGAATGAAAAAAATATTGTACTAGCAAGTGGGTCGCCAGGAAGAAAAAAAAAATTATGATTTCTATGATTTTAACGTATTCGTTTGCCGGAATTTATTTTATTGTTCTTTTATATGCGGGGATTGAAAGTGGGTCTTTGTCCTTCACTTTTTGAAGAAGATTTGGATCCAAAATCATTTCACAATTTTTGCGAGTTTGTTGAAGAAACAGCCTTACAGAAAGTGCTAGAAGTGGATAACAGACTAAGAGGAAAAGGAAATAGTCCCGATATAATTATTGGTGCAGATACTATGTTCACATTGGATGGCAAGATGTATGGAAAACCAACATCTGAAGAAGAAGCATTTGCTACGCTTAAAAGGTCAGATTTTAACTATGAATTTTATTTTTCCATTAGACCCTACTCATGCGAAAGTTTGATAATAATAAATGAATAATAATTTTTTATTAATATAGCCGAGACACCTGAATAACACAGAGGCTAAAATTTAAATGAATATTTTGTTAATTGCCCAAAATGTATGCGTAAGATAGAAAGTAAGCTGGAGACAACTGCAATTTGCGAATTATTATGGCGTACGCTGTGGAACCGTAATCGGAGAGATAAACGAATATAATGTATGATGCAATGTTTCCCTTATATGGTTTTATAAAAATGTCAACGATAACATATAGGTATCTATCTTATGTAAAAACAGTGAACCGTGAATACAATAAAGTTTTTAATTTATTTATAATGCAATTTTAGAATTAATATATTCAAATTTATCAAAATTAATGCTGCAGGCGATAGGCGAACTAGAAAATAATAAATCATTTTTTTATATTTTCTAAAGATAATAATAATAAGCAGCACACCTCTAAAAAGATTTCATTTGTATGTATGTTGAATTATTTTACATAATTTCATGCGATATTAAATTTTTCATCTTCATTTTTGCAGGTTTCCTGGAAGACAAGATAGGTTTTTGATAATATTTTGATTTTTCAGTCTATCAGGCAGAAGTCAAACTGTGTACACGTAGGTGGTTGTGAAGACAGTGGACAGAGTGGTGAAGTTCACCGAGCAAACTAATGTAGTGTTTGGTAAACTGGACGATGAACAGATCAAGGGATACATTGCTACCGGGGAACCCATGTAAGACATATCTTATATGTTTATAATTAATTCAATTTGTGTGTTAAATATTGTAGTCTTAGCGTCCTTTTGACTACTGAGGGTGAGTTTGTTCCTGAGCTCAAAAGCTGTCTCAGTCATGGTCGTTGCTATCAAGTCACGGGCAAGGACGAAGTTGTTTACTACCCAAGTCGATTTTCCACATCCAGGCCTTGCTAAATCCTCTACGGCTTTAGCCATTTGGAGGTTCTTATCTTCCAGCGATACCACCGTGCAACGGGCTACCACAAGTACTGAGTCTTTAGTGGGTGTTAAAGACTTGGGCGGTCCAGTTTCTCCTTTAGCGGTTTAAGCTTCCATTTATTTCGAGGCCAATTTGTTCTTGCTGTACAGATGACCACGTAACCGATAGTTGCTTGAAATTACGAGGTCTAGTATTTTGATAACGTGCAAACTTTACCACTAAAAACTCTTTTAGGGATTCAACAGAATAAGATTAAGTTTATCCCATTCTGCGACCATCTCCAAGGAGGTCTCTATAAAAGACACAAGTTTCGTTCGGTACTCGTTTATGATCAGAAAGAGCACGTTTCCATAAAATCGGAACTGCGTCTTAAACATAAAAGTGCCGAAATAAACGCGTTAGCACTGGAGTCAACACAGAGGCACATGTTCCTATCACTATTGGGGAAATCCCATCCTGCCTAATCACCTTATGAACGTCCAATGAAAATAGAGACTTTCGTATGGTTTTTTATTAAAAATGTGCAACTGTGCCCGTGTGCAACGAAATCCTAGCGCCCTCATGATGGCCCAAGACGGGCCTCTTAGCCGTCTGAGGGAGCGCCGCGGCGCCCCCTTAGACGCTGGCGTCCGTGTGTATTGCACACTCTGCACTATAGGTTAAGCCGCCCCTGGTATGAATGACCATTGGGAGAAAAACAAACCGGCTCCCATGGGCCCTAAAAAAACGACCGCATTCTATCCCAGTCCTTTGACTTGAGGTGCCAAATATGTAGGATCACAGTTCTTGTTCGAGTCGGACGTTGAACGACCATTGGGAGAAAAACAAACCGGCTCCCATGGGTCCCAAAAAAACGACCGCATTCTATCCCAATCCTCTGACTTGAGGTGCCAAATATGTAGGATCACAGTTCTTGTTCGAGTCGGACGTTGAACGGGCACTGCACTCCGTACCAAGCAAGGCATGAAGGCTTTCCACGTCGGTAGATATATATGCATCTTAATCAACTGGGACAGACCATTTGCCAGAGCAAAGTTAAACACGGATCTCCAGGCGTAGTTGGTGGCAAGTGACAGCTAATCGGTATTGTGCGCTTTAAAGTCCTCGATTACTACAACTGCGAGGAAAGGAGTCTGTGAAAGCAGGTCGTCATTCTTCGCTTGGTCATGGCCGAAGATTTGATCAGTTTCTGCATTACCTGTAGAGGCACGCATGAGCTTTCATGTCTACACGCAGCCAGAGTACCTTCAAAACTCATCTTTCATTCATTTCATAATTTAGCTTGGGGAGAGGTTCTTCGGCTCCATCAAAGCCCTCTTGGGATGTATTTTATGAGGTATCGGTTTCATGTTTGTTGAAAGGGGGGTGATGGAATTTATATGACGTGTCTTTTTTACCTATACAGCTAGTACATACATATATATATACAAATGTTCTATTTAGAAGTATTTGATTTATTTTAGGGATAAAGCTGGAAGTTATGGTATTCAGGGTGTGGGTGGCACATTAGTTGAGAGAATAGAAGAGGACTACTACACAGGGATGGGGCTGCCGCTGTTCAAGCTGTGTCCAGTGCTTTATGAAATGTGTAATGAAGATAAATAATTATAGTGAGGCGCTATATATATATTTTTTATAAATTGAATATATGTATTATTAGAAATATATAACATGGCATCTAAATAATATTAATAAATGTATCTTTACAACTTTCGTTTCCGTAGTTTACCGGTGTGAACATGATGTTTATATTTTTCACGAAATACTTTTCACCACGTGACTGTGCAGCCTAAGTTTTACGAGACAATTTACATTATATTAACATATCTTTAGTACCTACTGAAACTGATACTAAATAAAATCACAAATTCACTATTTCACTATCTTAACAGTATAAATCAGAACAGGCTGTAGTTATAGATGTTTATATAATACATGATAGGAACAGTGCCGGCGTTAGGTGGGCGCGCGATGGGGTGACGGCCCGGCGCCAAATTTGGGGGGCGCTGAGGTCTGGGGCCTCGGCCTTCTGCCTTCCGCGCTGTGTACCCTCAATACTGTGCTCTATGTGCCGTATTCACAACTATGTTCAGCTGTCAGATGGTTTGGTTCAGCAAAAAATAAATACTCGATATAGACTTCCTTAAGTGGGCGCTTAACTATTTTTGTCCGGGGCGTCAGTAGCCCTAACGCCGCTGCTGGATAGGAAAGTAAGAAAAGTTTTGTTTTAGATTGTCATTTACTTGACCTTCAATAAAAATAAAAAGAATATACTTAATCGATTGCTTATGTTACCATTAACTTAACAAGCAAGTAAATAAGGCTGGATAGAAAAAGTAAGTGCGCAAGTATGTTAATATGTAAAAATATAATATATATATATAAAAAAGAAATCATAATCTTGACCTGATGTTTCATTCTCCTCAATGTATATTTTATAAGGCCTCAAATATATATCTTACAAGAAAGACAAGAGCATAAGGTGCAGCGACCTTATTAAGGAAACCTTGCACAACCATTGTTTCTCACAAGTGGCGACCACACGTGGTAAAAATAATGTGGTACCTACACATTTTAGATAGTTTCTAAAAATTTTACATTAAAGTTTTCTTTTAAACCGATGTTTAAATTTAAATTTAAAAGTCTTTTATTAGCAGAGATGTTGTTCATTTTTAAATTGAATCTTATATTATATTTTTTTTGTTTTCTGGTCATATGGTTCAAACTATATTTAAACGAATTCAGTCTGTTCTTTGAAAACTGCTTTTATGTTTATTGAGAAAAGTGGACTTTATTAAATTTTTCTAGTATTCCACTCTAAGGATTATTCGAAACGAGGTGATTCGGACGAAATTTTGTGTCCCAATTAAATACCATAATGTGTACACAGATAAATTTACAAATCATGTCGAATGTAAAGACTAAAGTGTAAACAAATGGTTAACTAGAAAGTAATAAAAAGATGCTTTATTTTTCAGCGATAGATATTATTTAAACATTTTAAAAATCCTGTCGTATATCTTAAACTAAAAAAAGTAAACTCTAAAAATGTATAAACTATACAAATTCAAATTAAGATACTAATACTATATTCAATATATCAAACGCCAAATTAAACAACTTTATTTCAATGAATAATTTATAATGTGTATGTTATGCATGTATGTAAATTATGTATTATATATATATATATATATATATATATAATTAATATATGTATTATTAGTATTATTTTAATGTATTGTATTTGTTATTATATTATATGATTGTAGTTATATTTCTGGATTTTTTTTTTAATAATTTTTAGGTTTTTGTGTTTTTTTTTTGCACGCCTACCAATGTTCTCTCATGTACATCCTAAGGTTGGCTGGTAGAGAATGTCTTTGTGGCATTAAGCCCGCCTTTTGTGCATTATTTTATGTATTGTGCAATGAAGAATTAAATAAATAAATAATTAAATAATTAAAGGGCATTTTTGTAATCCCTAAATAAAGTACGACCTCTTTTATATTTCAAGGCAGTTTAATTTATATTTAAAAAAACAAAATAACAAAATATGGATCTAATATTTGTTAACACAAAAACTGCTAATATGTAAAAACGCTTGGTTTTACGCCAATACTCTCAATTCCTTGGCATTATTGACACATTAAAAAGAGTTGGCACAATTTCTCCGATAAACGAAATGTTTTCTATAACTAATCTGTGGTAGTATTACTTATGTCTAATTTTGAGATAAGCGGCAATTTTGATTAAAATATCGACGTTTCTATCTATAGTATTATTAATAGTTTGAGCACTGCGCGCTTTAAACATTATAACCAAATAACAAAGATTTAATAACACGGCAGATTTATTAATTTATTATAAAGATGTTGCAACCTATTATGCACATATTGAAACACAAAAATATAATACTAGCAAGTGGTTCGCCGCGAAGGAAAGAATTGATTGAACAAATAGTAAATTTACTGAATAAAAGTTTATTTCACTAAATAATGACTATAGCTCCAATTTACTAAATTATTATTTTATATGTAGGGATTGAAAGTGGGTCTTTGTCCTTCACTTTTTGAAGAAGATTTGGATCCAAAATCATTCCACAATTTTTGCGAGTTTGTTGAAGAAACAGCCTTACAGAAAGTGCTAGAAGTGGATAAAAGACTAAGAGGAAAAGGAAACAGTCCCGATATAATTCTTGGTGCAGATACTATGGTCACATTGGATGGCAAGATGTATGGAAAACCAACATCTGATCAGGAAGCATTCGCTATGCTGAAAAGGTAAGAATTGATGGTGTGAAATAATCAGTTATTTTTCTACTATTACAAATAATATACTAAATTTAATTTTTGTTCACAGTTGTGGCCTTATGACCATTGATCCTTTTACTCTATTAAACATGTCTACTATGAATAAAGTGACTACAATATTATTATGTAGTTGAGACGATTTTAATGAAATGACATATTAAAGTATCATTAAAAATAGGGTGACATTTCCCAAAAATTGCCACTGCAAGGTTAGGAAAATTAGATAACTGATATTGCCGAAGCTAGGATGATGTACTTTGAATACTTTCTTAGTGTTGTTTTTTACAGAGTTTTGCCTTTGGATTAGAGAACTTAACAAAAATTAAATGTAATACAAGGAATAATCATAAAATGATTGTAATTTTAACATCTAGATTTACTTGTCACAAAAACATCCCAAATTTGTGATATGAAAGTCTGCACATATTGTTAATGTAACCATTTCCAATGTGTTTTTAATTTTAATGGCATAATAGAATTTTAATATTTTAGTTAGAAATCCTTATTCTATTTTTAAAGCATCATTGAACTAGTAAAATAGTAGTAGTAGTTTAAGAAAATTGGACATTGATTATAAGTTAAGAACCATAATATTAGTCTGCTGTTACATAAGTGCAATGTATATATGTATGTAAAACTTTGACCTTGTCAATACTTACATACCCATATTATTCAAAGTATGTAAGATAATTAAGATAACTTACTTTATCAATTGCACTTTTAGTTATAGAGTTAGATTCATTATTTTCATCTTCACTTTTGCAGGATGCCTGGAAGACAAGATGTAGGTGTTTGATAATATTTAAATTTTTCAGTCTATCAGGCAGAAGTCACACTGTGTACACGGGGGTGGTTGTGAAGACAGTGGACAGAGTGGTTAAGTTCACCGAGAAAACTAATGTAGTGTTCGGTAAACTGGATGATGAACAGATCAAGGGATACATTGCTACTGGGGAACCCATGTGAGACTTATATGTTTATAATTAATTCAGTTTATATGTTAAATTTAGTAATTTTTGGTTTTGTGGAATGTATATAATATGATATATTATCTGTACTGATGGAACAGTATATCTTCTATTTTCATTTATTTTAGGGATAAAGCCGGAGGTTATGGTATTCAAGGTGTGGGTGGCACATTAGTTGAGAGAGTAGAAGGAGACTACTTCACAGTGGTTGGTCTGCCGCTGTTCAAGCTGTGTTCTGTGCTGTATGAAATGTATAGAGAATAAATAAATAATTTATAGTTTTATTTAATTTTTTTTTGTAATTAAATGTATTGTTAGCTGAAATATAACCATCAATTCAATGATGACGGTGCCAATATTTAATATCGGTTATAATATTCCTCGTTCTTGATATTTTATTGTCTTTACTGAATGCGTCACTATAAATAAACATACAAATGTATAGGAGAGAATGACATACAAGTCATATTGCCCGCTGTTGTAGTGGTGCCATCTATTGCTTAATCCTTTAACTAAAATATTAAGGACAAATTTTATTGAAGTTATTTCTTAAACTTACGATTTATGGTATAGATATATATATGCAACATATATATACCATTTGATACTTTTTTAAATTTTACGTACGTTAATTATTGTTAGTTTTTTTATGATATTTAAGTAGCTCTAAATAAAGATGCAAATATTTTACATTCTTAAGTTTTTATCTTGCTAAAATATTTATCGTGATTCTTCTGACACTATATCATCCCAATTCCTCGTAGGTTATTTTTCAGAAGTTTCACTTCTGCCGTGTATGAATTGCATACACACTTTTTTTTGTCGTAACTCCTCGTATAATATATATACGAGTGCACACTTGTATTAATTTTGGACAAAATTCCTTCCGCCATTCAATTAATTTTTTTAATTTTTTTTTACATATTTTATATACCTGACAAATAGAAAATCGGTTAATAACACATATTTTGTAAATGTCACCCCTATTAGCTTTTACTATCGATAATTGTTGTTAAAGAGTATAGAGAAGTTGACCGTCTCATTAAAATAAAGCTACTAACGGATTATCTGCTAGATTAGCGTGATTATTAGTAGTAAATGGTAAAAACAGACCATGAATCCTTGTCAAACAAAGCCTTTTTTACTGCACCATGGCATTGCTTCGTATTTCACGGTGTATTGTTTTCATTTTGTGAGCTTCCGTTACACTAGAAAAGAGGTTCGCAAACTAATTTCTTCTAACGCCAACTTTCAAAAATCAGTTATTTTGTAGCACCTAAATTTTAAAAATCTCCATAACATTATAGTCTCGCCTAGAATTAAACTTACATTCTAAACGAAACTTTTCTTACCAGAGAAAACAACAATAATATAACTTTAAAATTTTAAGAGTATCTTTTATTCAAAATTAACAATAGTCATCATCACATCAGCGCTTCCCAATTTTTTCTGGGCCGTTTTCCGCTCCGCTCCAGACCTGCAGCGCCCACAGGGGGGCGTTATCGCCCACTTTGAGGAAGAATGCACTAGAACAATGAAAATAAAATCATCTGACTTGATATTGTTATTATTTGATATTACGATCGATATTACGCCTTATATCTAATAATCTTATTCTATTTATTACATATTCATTGTGCCATTGTATTTATCCATTTCAAAGCATTTTCGAAGTAAAAGAGTTACATAACTTAGTTACCTAGATTTTGATTTTATGTATTTTTGAACGTTCGCCATTTATCGATATCACGAGACGGTTCTCAAACACTTGGAAAATATTTATTAACTTGCTCAGACACTTGTAGATACAGTAATCACTCGTTCGCGACATGTATCTTCAGAACTGGAGTTCAAGATCATAAACATTTTTGGTCATTACATTCAAATTAGCCAATTACTTAGACCACTTGGTCATGAATTGAGGAAACACGAAATACACCCGTTTATCATCCACTTACGGATAAATTAAATAAAACACAAAATTCGTCTTATACTAAAAACTAACTGTTGTTAGCGACCTCATATACCCCCCCCCCCCCTCTTCCTAACTCAATTGAAAATAAGTGTAAGTGTATGCCCATGCAGTCTCGGGTAAGAATACGACCACACTACTGGTAAGTAGGTGTCGTAAGAGATCTATGTCTAAATTAAACATAATATCCATGCTGTCTATAAATGTAGCACTAATGGGGTGTTCAGAGCTACGTTAAATGGGATTGTCTATATATTACATTCATACAGAAGATCTCTGTAAAGCAGTGGCTAAATGCCAATGCACTTCGCGTAAGTAACAGTAAAGAAAGAATGCATGCATTTACCGTCACTTAAATATGACAGCTATTCTAAGTAATTTCCCCCCAGGAAGTTCCACTGTAGCAGGTGAATACGCTACATTTCGCCACCCTTTGTCTTGGTGGGGAAGGCAAAAAGTGCTTATTGCTGATGCCAAATAAGGTATTTGCTATTCGACACCTTGTTTCAAATTAAATATTGACTTCTACAACTTTCTAAAGTTGTTAGGTCACAAGTTGCTGTGTAAGCCTCTAGGCTTACACAGCAACTTGTGACCGGACCAAAGCCAATATTCACTACTTACTACCTTGATATGGCGCAGCCGTACTTATTATATCTAACGAAATATATATATTTTGACCGAACGACGCTGCATACCTTCTATATTCTGACTGTAATTTTACACAATATGTCGAGTTATATACCCATATATCATATAAGTTAAATATGTGAGTACGATATTACGAATGATTGTTGTTGATTGGAACTAGGAGTTATCAACAAAGCGAGACAGTACTTCAAGCCGAACTAAAGACGTGTTGTATAAAGGGCAAGTCTGGATAATCATGGAATATTGCTTTAACGATTTGACGATCTGCAATGAACCCTTCGAATTGTTGAAAACCGAGAAATCTTTGTTATGTACTGAACATATAGTTTTTATTTATTTTATTATACATACGACTATATAACTGTTAGAAAAGTACCTTTGAAAAAGAACATAGCAAGGTATTGCAAATGCGTTACTGTAGTTAAATATTATTTCCCGAGCTCATTCAGTAGATGACATTACAAGGATTGTATCGTATTATTTATTAGTAAACTTTGGTTAGAATCATGTGTAGATATGGCGCTATGTTAATACTTTTAAGCTAAGAGTTCAGAATTGCTCTGCTATTGTTTCTTTTTATATATTATCATAGAAGTACTAATCTCTCTAATCGTTTGGCATTATTAGAAGGGTATTTCAATCCTGTAAAATGCAATATAAAAATAAATATCTTCCTACAATTCACGCTTCGTTTAGGAGAGTAAAATAATTTTATTATTATTATTGGCCGTCCGTGTCCCCGAAATATTCCATGTTTACATTTTTAATCAAAGTTTCTATTAAATACATTCCTTATTTAATCGTGATACCTACGACGTTAATAAGGTAGTTAATCACGCTCAGATGAGTCATCTTCCCGTAATGCACTATTGTTTAGTAATGCCTAGATTGAGACCGAAGACCTATCTTGATGAGGTCATGATAGCATTGTTCCTAATTGAGAACTTCTCTAGTGAATCGTTTAACCCTTTGAAGAACTACTGTATTTATATATTAAATGTGCAGTGTATTTATTAATTGGATTACAAATAAATTTCTGTGGTTTTGAGAGAGATGGCACAGCACGAGGTGTAAGTGAAAATTTTCAAACGACAACGGTTTGAAAATTAGTTTGCCTATTCAAGGACAACATAACTCTATCATCTTATTAATTTCGTATTAGCATCATATATTTCTTTTATTCCAGAAATGTGTAAAACTGAGCCAAATAATCGTCATTTGCGAGAACTTTTAATTTACTTATTTAATTTTAAAAAAATCTGCTGTTGAGTCGCATCGATTGATCCTAAGATGCAAATAAAGGCAAAAAAATATTATTGGTGATGGACAAATTAATATTTGTGTTTTTTTTGCACTCCTGCCAATGTTCCCTCATGTACCTACTAAGGTTGGCTGGTAGAGAATGTCTTTGTGTATACATTTGAGAATATTTGTAAAATTAAGAAATTTTTGGATAAAATAATACACAGCATAGAAAAGACAGAACATAAAATTTCTTTTGCTGCGGCAGCTTTTGGAAAGTTATTCGACTTTTTGAAAAAATTCAGAAATGTAATGTGAAAAACAGCAATTAAGTCTTACAGTTTTGGAGTCGTTCAAGCTTATTCAGATAGTCCTCATTAAGAAAAAGATAGCTTGCATCCGGTTTATCAAAAATAGAGAGGTGGAGATGTGCTGAAATAATTTTGATAGGAGTTGGAAAAAAGTATTGCAGTCGTTAAAGAGAACTTAATGCTGCCAAAGTTTTCTTGCCACGGTCTTTGACGAGGACAATCTTGATCTAAGTGTCAGCCAAGACCTTTACCGGTGAAACAGAAAGATATAGTTATACCGTTTAATATAGCCGGAGGTGGTTTTCGCCAGTAAGCCCTTGCAATATGCCGGGACTGACAATAACTGTGATTGGATTTTTCTTAAACCATATAATTTACTCCACTTCTGGAGGGCGGTTAAACCATTACAGCTAATATAGAAAATTAAAGATCTTTAAAATTTAAAGGTATTTGAATATGTAAATAACATGGCATACATGTGATATGAATTAATGACATTGTTAAAAATTGAGAACAGTAAAAGAGATAATACACCACCCTGAGGAACCCCTGCCAAAATATTACTAGGATGAGAACATATTAATTCGCTGCCGATGACCAGTGAGGTAGCGCAGAAACCAATCTATCATATGAAATATGTTGATAGAAATACGTTAAGGGGACATAACAGAGACAGCGGCATATCAAAACTGTGGACTACCACAGTTTTGAACGTATTGCTAAAATTGAGCAATGTTATAAGGTGTTTGATACCCATAGTCATACCCAGTCGAATGTTTTCTGTGACTTTAAGTAGCACTGTGAACGTATCATGACGGCGCCGAAATTCGTAGTGATTGAGAAGATGATATATGATATATAAAAGTTATGGAGTAGTTTATCCACTCCAAATGTTGCAAAAAGTTGACAGGTTTTGCGATACAATGAAAATAAATGTATATCGTTCCTTCTTGATTATACGATAGTATAATGTGTTGATATTGTTTTGAAGATGATGTCATTTGAAATTTTCCCGGCACTGAATAAGACCTTGAATTTGAACTGAAATACGCAATGTAGGTATTACATGTAGTAAACGTAAGATGTAACACGCTCCTATAGGTCGTATATGTTAGATTAAATTATTTTATTATTTATGTCAGTTCTTACAAGTTAGAGAGAGAATGATGTGAGAAAGAAGAGGGAGTGTGTGCGCATTGACGAGGTAGATGCAAAATATATCTTTTATTGTTTTATTATAATATATTTAAATTAATATCATTAATAAAAATTTTATAATTAATAGCTAAATTAATAATTGTGACTACTTTTTCTCTTTAAAATATAGTAAGTGTCCATTGTTTAGGTGTGAAATTTTAATTTGTTTTTAAGACCTATTGTAAAGATTTTCATAAAAATTTTAGTAATAAAAATATATTATTTATTTACCTTCTACAACATATTAGCCTTCGAAGAATCTCACAGTACCGAGTATTTAACTAAAATAACATAATACACAATTAGGCGAACCATCGTCGTGTTTCAGTGTGATCGCGTGTGAACCGAGTTATATGAGAAAATAATAACAAATTTCAGAGAACTGCAACGAAACAATGTGTGAACGAGGTTAGTGGTGTTTTGTGTAATTTGTGATTTACAATCCATTTTAATAATTTTAGAACCATGTATAACTTAGGTTATAGACAATCAGTTTGTTAGAGGTTTTTACCCTCACTCGGAACATGGAATAACATCAACAATGAAAATATCTTTAAGAGCCGAGGCTCTCCAAAGAAAATAGTCACAGTTCAATATTAAAAACACAAATTTTATGACATTTGGTAGTGAGATTTTTGATTTGTCTGAAAAGCTTATTACGGTATGCAGCATCAGCAGCAGTTCCAATGACATGTGAGTCCGACTCGTTTCCATTTTTGAGTATCCGCCGTAACTGAGAACAAATGATAATTGCTTTCTTTATATATTAATATCTAATCTATCATTAACATTGATTTATATATCAATAACTTAATATTATGGTTCATAAGCTTCACAGATTTTGCTATTCTTATTATCAATATTTTAA
Organism: Melinaea marsaeus rileyi; assembly: GCA_918358865.1. Taxonomy (NCBI): domain Eukaryota; kingdom Metazoa; phylum Arthropoda; class Insecta; order Lepidoptera; family Nymphalidae; genus Melinaea; species Melinaea marsaeus. Next base: position 25,894,343 of record OU911088.1, on the reverse strand, counting down.
CGCTGCATTATTTAACGTTTTTCGAATACTATTAGTTTTTCATAAATTTCACGTAACTTACTTTCTCTATACTGTTGACGCCTCGTGTGCTCCTATTTCGTTAAATACCTACAGACCCCGTAATGCTTAAGAACGGAAGTCTTTCTTAGTTATAGTGATGTACCTATCGTTGTTGTATCGATTATTTCATAACTCACATAATATTTATAGACTAGAGAGGATTGATATTGAAGTGAATACATAATCGTATGCATAAATACAATTAAATGTCTATTTTACTATAGATTATTATCTTCCGTATAGGTCCATAAACTCAAATGAAAGTGTATATATAATTTCAAGATCTCAGTTTCATGCAAGTGTCTCTTCAAGCGACGACTCGACGGTTGATTGCGTATTTTTAATGGCGCGTGAAATTTTTCACTAACATTACGACAAATAAATAATATATATTTATTTGTCGTAATGTTAGTTTCTGGAATTGTATTTTGTAAATATTTTATTGTACATAAATAAGGTTAATATTGTGACCAAAATGATTAACGATTATAAAGTACAAGTCTCCCATCTCTACAACTTCTTCACTGTGAGACTGACGTGATGGCACTTGTTAGTAAAAAATAACTATTGTATTATGTGGGAACTAGAGATTTGCCACCTGTCTCCGGGTGCCTTCATAAATCACTGTTTGCTTATTCAAACGAATCTCAGCTTTAATCACATATTATAAACACTGTTTTAGCATACACTATATCACTGTTCAAGGAATCTTCGCACGTCACGCCTACATTGACGATTTCAGCGGTTTTAGTACGAGGTTCGTAATTATCAATTGATACTCTAACACAATGGCATGCAATGTATTGTTTTATTATGTTTATATAACAAAATACATTATACTTATACAGTATTTACATCTAACAATGTAGACTTAAATATTCAAAACTTATTTGCAAATTACTTTATTCCTTGAATGCAAAAAAACATTATTAAAAATTTTACTTATTTATTGCAAAAGTAGTTTTTTTTAATCTAACTTAAATAGTAAAACGTAAAATACTTCCGAATGTAAGATAAAGAAAAAACTTAAGTGTGGGAAGATCGGACAGATGTCGGTCCGGATCTCCGGCATCTGGGTGAAGAACACATTTATATTGATTATACTTATTTCGTTCATTTGCCGACTTACGATTTTGGATTAAGTGAAGACGATTTCTGCGATGTTTTATCAAAATCAAAAATTTTAAGATCTAATGAACAATAATTATATCTTTACTCAATTAGAATCATTTTAATAATTTAATTAAAATAAATAGTAATTATTTCTACGTTTGTATTTTAAATTGTGTCTGTGATTCCGAATGTTATATTTAGTTGCTGGAATTATGTGTTTACTTTGACACAGTGCCCATAGGGTTTACAATGTTGTAACTTTTCACAAACAAATAGGTACTGGATACCAAATTAGATCTTATTTACGATGCTTTTGATGCTTGTGCTCCGTTTACACGGCACGGTTCAACTTGAACTACTAAATAATAATTAATAGTTCCATAATTATTATAAAAAAAGGAATTAAATATATATATGAATGGTTTATATATACTTTTTATAAGAAATTACATATGTGTTATATGGTTTTTAATTTGAATATTAAATAATTGCATTCCTATGGGTATTGCCCGCTATGCCGCTCACTACTCTCAATTAGCCTTAAGACAATAACTCCACACCAGTACTGGTTCCACCACGTGGCTATATTAAACGCAGCACAAGTTCCTTCCCCGAAACATTGTAACCCTTCCTCATATCCGGCGCAGGCGCAGCTTCCTGCCTGCAATGTCAAGTTCGCGCTCCCGTGCGTCCGTGCATGTCATGGGACTATTAACAGCACTACACCGCGGGACAAACAGATCTACATTACAGATACGATACATATATTTTGTATATATATGTCCTATAAGAGAAACTATAATATATTTTTATTTTTATTTTCCTTACGGTTTCCTAATAATACGGTTGGATACTTTGTTGATGTAGATAAAATAATATAGGTCTCTTCCTACATTCATATATTATTAAAATTAATATAAATTAAACATTATTTATCCGTTGTCAGTAGTTTAGTGTTAGTAAAACATCAAACAAATGTTTGTTACCGTCGCACGCGCAATTAGTTTTGCATTTCATGCGTGTGTCAAAATCAAAGAGCTTAGAAATACTGTCTTTGTTCCCTTTCCTGGTGGTCTTGGTTATTGGATGTGTTTTATAATGTACATAATTAACCATATGTGTATTGTATGTAGGCGTCCATCAAAGATAATAGAGATTGGACCCTTTAAAGACCAAGGTACGGAGGTAGGACTTTACGAAATATCACCCACATACCGGTGGGTGTGATAGATAGGTTCTATTTAATATTATCTATTATTAATCTTGTTCTTGTCTAAATGTATAATAGATTCATCATGACTTAGAGATTATCTCTATAGGTAGTGTTTTGTCACTGAAGTTTACAATTGGAGCCAGTAGATTGCGCTAGGATCAGATTACAACTATATTAATGTTAGGCCATAACAACGTTTGCCTTCTCCGCTAGTTTAATATATAAAAACAAAATGTAATAAATGGTTTGTAAAAAAAGAAAATACTAAAAAATCACACAAAAAGTTTCGTTTCGTAATTTTTAGAGATACTGGTAGTTTATAAGAACTTGTGAAATATAGTGGTTCTATAGTAATGATAGCGAAGCAATAAATTTTATTTATATATACTACCGTGACTATTTTAGGAAACATGTAAACTTGGATATTTTTCTATTTATGGACCTTTTGATGGTGGGCGCGCCCACGGTATTGTTTTGGTGTTACAGCTGTTACAATGTATAAAAGGTAAATTGCTTGCCACATATACTTAATATAATAATGATTATCGATTTCATGTGATAAAGCAAATAGAGCCCAGTTCCTTTGCATTAAGAAGTATCCATCTACGGTTAAATTCGAAATTTCATGTCCATAAAAGTTATTAGTTTTTTTCATTCAGGAATATATATTTGTATTGTATAATTAGCAATATTTTAATCACTTATATTTACGTGAAGTGACTCCCAAGTCCAAGTCGCAGTTATTAAACATGGAGGCGTGACGAAGGGTAAACCTTCCAATTAATATAATGTTAATATATTTTAATTAATTTCAAGAAAAATGTTATAATTTTACATTATAAAACGTTATTGGGATGAAATGACATTAAGATTTTTTTATGTGACGTATTAGTTTACGTAAAAATAACTAGTCCGCCATCTTGTATGATCCGCCATATTGCAATTACAATGACGTCACATAGCGCAGCACGCATTGTCATCAAAAATAATCGTGTATACCAAAATTTCAGCTTAAAAATTTCAAGATAGTTGATTTAAAATTTAGTTGCAAGATTCCACACGGACAAAGCTTGATAAAAACATTGCGCCCTCAAATATTATTAAAAACTTTTATTTATAATGTAATAGTTAATATTTTGGACAATACAATTATTTTTTATTAAACATTTTGCCTTAGTAATATTTTATTACATTTAGAATTTGTTTTTCTTAAAAATAGACTACAACGCTTTGCTGTTGTAAGACTTCTAAGTGTAAGAGAATAAAAAAGTTAGTGTTACACAATAAAGGTGGCGTGATATTGCCAATATGATTACCGGGAGTCGAACCTGACACCGCTCCCACACATCATATTATGAGGTAATGTGAAGCCACTGGTGTCGTATAGCATTACTCTTTATCTCCTAAATTATATTTTATTTAGATTGACCAAATTTGAATTGTCAGCTGAATTGTTAGCTGACTTGAAATGTCAGCAAAATTGTTAGTTGACTTTAATTGTTAGTTAAACTGTTAGTTGACTTGATTTGTCAGCTGAATTTCTCTTATAATGACTTATTAGACATATGATTCCTAATATTATAGAAAATATATTTTAATGTTATGGTAACTTTACACTAGCCGTCAATAGGATGCGGTCGCATACATATTGCGTAATAACATATTACGAGTCTTACGTAAAAAATGATTTATTATTGAAATGGTCAAATTGCCAAATGAGAGCGGACGTCACGACCGCATTAAGAGATTTGATTTTCCTCTGTGATGTTGCAAATTGCAATTATGCAAATATGGGAAATCAAACTTAACTCGTCGTTTGATATTCCAGATCACCACATCTTCTATCGCATCTTCCTAGAGAGAGAAGTCTGACCTCGCTATCTCTTTCACTCTTATATAATTTAAAAACACGGGTATAATTCTCTTTTATGACTATATTATTTCTTACAAAATTCAAATCCAAACTAGAAATTGAAACAAGATTGGATTACACATAACGGTGTTGGGTGTAATAGACCGAAACGTAAGTTACTCCGTTTAATATCTGGGTTTAAAAAAAAAGAATGGATGATCCGAAAATTGGACACGCAATGACAGAACATGGACATGTTGTTCAGTTATCACCAAACTTTATTACCCTATCGAGATATCAACTCGATTTAAAGAAAGTTGCTTCAGAGCTTTTCCTTACTATGAAATTTGTTTACTACATGCAGTAAAGAGGGGTTGTATAATGGACATTACTTTTAATATTTTAAGTTAGTCTTTATTTCTTTTGAGTTAATGTAACTTTGATACTTATAATGAATTCTTATAAATATTCCGTTATAAAGTTATAGCGACGTTCTTGAGCCAACGGACGCCCCGTCTCCGGTTGTTATTTGTAAGTACCATTAAAAGAGGCTATTAAAGTAAATTAAAACATTTTCAAATAATTAAAAATGTTATTTGGGAATATTGTTCTTAAAATATAAAATATCATAAAGACCCGTTTATATTAATCAAAATAGTTACTTAGCTAAAAGTATGCACTTTTTCGTTCGCACAAATTTGTGGGATTGACTTCATGGGATGGTTGTAACACCTCCTACGACTTATAACAGTAATATTGATAATGAGTTGCGTAATAATGAGTTGATAAACTCCTACAGGTCGGCTCTCACGACTGGAGTTAAAGCTTTCAGATTGCTATTACACCGACATGACAATATATATCGTATAGATAAATATATGTATACCTTATATATTTAATTTTACCTTTTTTAAAGTCTAAATAACTGTCATTAAATTGAGTAAGTCAAAAATAAATTATTAGCATAAACTGCTTACAATAACAATACATATAACGAAATAATAGTAAGTAGTATAGTATGTTGTTCGCTCCGGTGTGAGTGTGGGCGACCTCGCAAGGCCGCATCCGGCGAGCTCCGAATACGGCTGCTTTTTATAAACACTTTTTTAGCGCATTCCCGAGATGTAGCGGGATTCCTTTATCGGTCTCCTCGTGCATTCCTCTCACAAGGCCACCACTGATTGGAAGGAAAGGAAAGATCTCTACACTCAAAATATTGCAATTAATGTTTATTTTGATAAGAGGTATTTGTGTCTTTTAATTCTAATTTCGTAATAAAAGAAGATTATAAATTATAGTAGAGCAATAGTATTGCTAAAAACCACTATACCGATGACCTCTCCATATTGACAAATTACATAGGAAATATAAAAAAACTAGTTTGGTCTATCAGTTGTTGTATCGACATGTCTGCGCGTATACATATCTAGCCGTGGGAAATATGCGAGTGACGCGTTTAATAAAATGTCCAAGAATTTCATATAATTTAGAATATATAGATAGGTTGTATCGTTTATTAATAATAAATTTATTTCCGTTAATGTTTTAGCAATTTTGGTATTGTTTATTATTTTATTTATTAATATAAATGTATACTAGCTGCTGCCCGCGATCATGTTTCATCACTAGGAATTTAGGAAATTGGAAATTTATTATTTGACAAATTGCGGTAACGTAATAAGTTTTTTATCGATATAACCTTAAAATTTATTAAATATTGTAATAAATGATATTATTATTACACTCTCTTTAAAATACTAAGAATAAGTATATGTTTTAACACAATACTTATGATATACAGCCATAAATGGCGACTATATTTTGCACATGACATTTTAAATGATACTACTGATATGAACGAGTTGTTGATTTACGCAACTTTATTAAATAAATAAAAATATAAAATATAATTTATAATTAAAATACTTTATTTATTACGTAACTTTTTTTTTGTTGTTTCCCTTGATCTTAAAAGTGCGAGGATGATAATAAATTGTTGAACTCAATGAAGTAATCCTTCACAGAAACTGGAAACTATTGGGTCAAAGAAATTATGAAACGTTTTGATTGTTGGCTTTAAATTAAAATACATATCATATTGACGTATCGATTTAATTATATGTGATTTTATGGCGATTATTTATAGACTTATATTTAATATTAATTTTGTATATATTTCTAGGATATATTAAAAATTGTATATTTGATTACATAATTGGAATAATTATAAAATACTACTACAAATAAGTTACGTAGGAAATAAAGCAACTAATATCCAAATTAATTGTATAATATAGTTGAGCCTAAGATTTAGAATCAAGAGCAACCGGACAGACAAAGGGAAACTGCGTAAAATTGCAAAACACTTTCTATTAAAAAGAAAATATCAATTCATCAGTTGGGTAGCTTTGATGTCACATACATACATATAGATATATATTAAACACATAATACATATTTTAACCACTTTATATCTGAAGTAAAACAGTGCTAGTTTACGCAGTGCTTTTTTAGTTTTAAGTAAATTTAATGTAGTCATTATTTCTTCTTACAGATTTATATTTTTACGTTACTTTTGTGTGTAAGATGTTCTTTAAAACTAATATTTTATAAAATATTTTGGGAATACTCCAAAAATAAAAAAAAACGCAGGATATCTCAATGAAAGGGAAAACACCTACTCGTATAAGACAATAGTTCACTTATCTGCAGATTACAAAACACTGGCTACACGTGTACGTATAATACTTCAAAGAGATTTAGCAAATCGAAAGAAGTCCGTCCTCATCACCGGAAGAGCGGTGCTCGTCTCATCACCGGTCATTACATGCTACAGCTCAGCCTATATTTAGAGCGTTGACTGATTGGAGTTTCCTGCGATATCGTAGGATCTTAGATGGATGAAGAAGCTATTTAAAAAAATTTAGTTTTAAATATTGCAATGATCGTCTTTTCGTAAACATTCAAGTTTATAGTTCTTTTTCTTCATAACACATAAATGTGCATGATGAAAATTGTAATATTTTGTTGTATTAACGTCTTAAATATTTTAGTTCCGAATGTTAAAATATTTAAAAATATAGACTATAGCTTAATATATCAAAAATATTAATTTTATATTTAAGAAGTTTTTTCAACGCATTCAAGATGTTTATTCTAAAAGTTTAATTAATTCACATCACATTGACTTATCTTTCTTAAAACAATATAAAAAATAATAAATAATATTGTGAAGAATTCATATTATTATCTTTGCTATCTTTTCTCATAACTAAATTTGGACAAATGGACAATAGGTGCATTAGAGGCGAGTAATGAGGTATTAAGAGAAGGCCACACATTGACTACTGGCATTGATAAATACTCTCAAACAAACCTGAGAATCTGTATATAATAAATAATATTGTGTGCAATTTATAAAAATGTAGGTTGTATTTCAGTTAGCAGCTATATTTAATAGCTATGATTTTAACACTAAACCTACCGACAATTCTTGTATACCTGTTCCTATCGCACGCGGTTAAATTGACCGGTAATTAAAAGTTATTTTATTATAAAACGCAGGTAATAATGGAAATAACTAAAAATAAAGAGTGTAGAAAATATTATATGCATATTCTAAAAATTGTCATGTAGTTTGATAACGATATTATAACGTTTAAAAATGTGTAAGTTATACAAAAGTTTAAGAACGGTCAATTTGACCGTTACTTGGTAGGTTTAGTGTTAAATACAATTATTTATGGTACATACTTTGTATGATAAATGTAGTCGTTTTAAAAAGTAACGAATAATTAGCTCGTTATGTAAATTATTTCAATGTTACTTTCATTAAAACTAGTGACAGTTTATAATTGTTAAGGTCAAAAAATATGTTATTAATAAACACCACTCCATTTTGTTACAGGAATAGCGAATAAACTAATAATGAATTATTTATTATATTATATTATATTTAATTATTTATGTATTGCATAGATTATAATATGTTAATCTTATATATTGAAGTAGACTAATCTACACTACCCTGTGACTTGTAATTGTCATCGTTTCAAAGGTTGTCTGTAAGATTGCTTTAAGCGATAAGATCGCATTTGCACGTCATTTTACTGTATTTATATACACATTGTAATATTCTTGTATACCATTGTTAAGTGCAATAAAGTTTTAAATAAAAATAATTAAATAAAGGACAGATTGTAAAAATGTATGGCAAAGTAATTTTAAGGATCAACTGTTTCATTCTTAACACGATAATAAGAAAATAAGAGTCCAACACGAAGGCTCTGTTCAGAAAACTTTTGTTTGTAATTTTAATCCTTTTTACATGTCCTGCAGTTGTTTTTCCGCTATCAAATGTAACCAAACAAGTTAATTACAATTGCGGTAGTTTTGTCAAAGGGCTTCCCCGTGTGAGAGTCCGCGGCGACCTCTCTCACAGGTGTCCCTCTACACATTCCCGACAGTGTGAAAGGGTACACTCCTATTGGTACTGACATGACTTCGAAATAATCTAATGAATAAAAGTTAAAGTTTTAGTGTTATCTGATATTTTCATCTCATCTGAATAACATCTCTTAATACGTAATACGATTACGCAAAGTATTCGAAGGATTAGGTAATAATAGTAGTGCATAAGGAAATTAATTTGTCGAATAATTTAAATTTAAACATAAAATTGTTATGTTTTACATTTTCACGCTACAATAATAGAGTGTATTAAACAAGTTTCAATAGGAATGTACGTAACCGGGTCTGTCTGTCCGTGTCTGCGGTCGCGGGGACGCTCGCTCCCACGGGGTAACAAACCCTTAAAGGTATTAAACGACCAATTATTAATATGGGTCTACTTAACTTACATGTATTTTGTTTTTGGTAAGGTATTAAATGTGAAGTAATTTGGCAGGTGAGTAATTGGTGTGGACTAGATTATAATACGTAATATATTATAGTTTCTGTTGTTGCGCTAATGGAAGTGAAAGAAAAACTATTTGAATTATATCGACGGATATATTTTTCAAACATTTTAATTCTTAGTTATTTTTTTCATTCATACATTTTTTTTTACTGAAACCTGGTTTACTTGGTATCACATTTTTTTGTAGCCCAGTGCTGTTTACGTCAAACTTGCATACTCCCACCAGCCTTTAATATAATTCAGAACGGTTTTATGCATCATTGCAAAGAAATAAGATAAAGATCCCTTTGTAAGACGACCCCTTGATTTACGACCGGCAATAATTTTAAATATATACCTTCTAATACCAATTACTGTTAAATGTGTCTAAAAATAGGTTCATACGTAACAGGAGACAATATTCTATAGTGATAATTTTGTCTGTACGGGTGCAAAGACTTTGGGATGTCATTATTGTCTCCTGTCAATATAAAGCCATATATTAAGATGTTAAATGTTGAATGATGTTGTAAGAGTCAAATTTGATAAGTACTAAAACAATACAAGTAAATATTTATTAAAATTTGACTTTAGAATGTTGACAGTCGCGTGGTTACGCTAGTCCAGGTGGCGTTTGGTTTCGCGGCGCACGCGCATCTATTTTCAGCTCAATTAGAAAAACGCGTGCTCAGCTCGAATTTCAAACAGGCCGTGTTACAAATATCGAATCTTTGACATCGAAATTCAGTTTACGAATCATGTTGCTAATGAACACATTCCTCATACTCCATTTTATCAGCTCCGATATTTATGTCCAACCCTAAATTTATGACTTTTAAATAAGCTATTTTTATTAAAGACAGTGTTTGATTTCCAAATTAAGCATATAATTTATAATACTTTAGATTTCGTTGCAAAACGATTCAAGAATAAAATTATAGTACTTTTACCACCTACAATCATTTTGAAGGTCCATATTTCTGGAGTGATAACACGCAGTCATAGTGAAGGGAGCGCCCACGAGAAAACAAACCACCGCCCACGTGATGTTTTACATTGTCAAATGTGAGGTAGTGATAGATATTATTTATTTCAAAAAATTAGGTTAGTATGATTCGTCAGTTGCATATAACATTGCTTTTATTTTCGTTATTGTTTGCAAGTATTTTTCGTAAATGTCTGACTAATTTTACGTTTATTTATGTCCCAAATTTTCTTGAATGATTATATTATTATTATTAAATCTTACACTGACCAGGTTCTCCCGTTCGTGAAACGATCAAAGAGTAAGGGAAGTGCTAACAAAACAATCGAATTATGGATTGTGAGTTATTGCTTAGTGGAGCAAAACTTCCTTCAACGAACTGCATGTTTTGAACTCCTTTGATATTACCAAATCATTCTCTGCAGGTGTACCGGCGATCGATTTCATATTTCTAAAGCATACTAAATTAGTTTTCTGGGAATTTTCGAAATTTGTTTAGTAGTATTAATTTGTAGTTTATGAATGATTTATCTTATCGGGACTAAACTAACAATTATGTTGAGGAGAGGAATAGCAGCAGATAGTAATAAATTTACTATCATTTCTGCACGTGGTTTCAATGTAATCAATCACCTCCTCTTCCAAGGGGTTGTTAACAATTTGGGTTTAGACTTATAACAATAAATTTGCAGTCTACAAATTCGATTATCATTATTTTTATAGACTGAATAGTTATATAGTAAAATATTATACATTTATATTTACTGGTAATTCAAATAAAATATCACTTGACTCAAAACTCAAAACTGTATAACAACTTTGTAAACCAATTAATCTTTAAAAAGACAGACAAATAAACACTTCAAAGAGCATTAATCATTGAATCTCGATTCCAGTGATCCAATTCCACGTTTAAGTAATTTGGAACCTATTGTTAATATAATAAATACATGAATGTTTTTGTGTCTGTGCAGTCTCAGTTCGCGCTTCGTAGGGTTTGCAAATAGAGTTCTAAATAAACAACTCAGATGATAACACTGTTTAATTTATACTGACCGACATTTGTTATACACTGGTCTGATTTAGATTAAGCGTACAATAATCTATATATCTAAATCCCTTATATATATAAGCGATTTACCACTCACTGACTCATCACGAAATCTCCGAAACTATATGTCCGATTAACATACAAATTTTATTTCTTTTGTGACCTAGACGTCCACTAAGAAAGGATTTTACGGAATTCCTATCCCATAGGATTTACTTTTTACATTTCGCCAAGTTTTAAACCTGTAGGTGCTATACACTTAATGCGGGAGTAAGAGTTACTATAGCAACGGTTACGATGATAATGTATAATATGACAAAGATTCCCATAACAACCTAAGCTCATATCCAATTTAATAATGTTAATAGTTAATATTTTTTAATCATTATTTTAATACCAACTTCTCTTTCATATCGTATTGATTGAGGCTTAAATAAATAACCTGTTTTTGCTATTTCTTTTGGGATGAGTAATTTATGTACAAATTTTCTAGATTAAATCTATTAAACATATTAAAAATTTCTAGTAATAAATCTTGATAGCATGCTCATACTTTTCACTGGATATAATTTTATTCAGGTGTCAATACTACTCCTACACACGCATGTGTCGTGACAATATACATTATTATAACACAAGAAAATATATTAATAAATTAAATTAACACGGGCAATGTTCTCGAGCGTACGATAACTGGCGTATTGACAGTAAAATAAGGCCTAGTTCACCTTGTGCAGAACACAGGCGTCAGCGGAAAACAAAGAAGCGTCGTCACAGAACAGTGCGCGCGGCCGCTCCCGTCACGCTGAGAGCGCAGCCTAATTGTATTCCCCTACTAGTTATAAAACGATAGTTGAAGCCCAAAAATGTTATGTAATGATGACATAAAATTATGCATTGAAAAGTCTTTTTGTGAAGAGATTTGTATATGTATATTGATTGTTACAACAACCGAAAATTATATGATAAATATAGTTATGAGTTGTAATAGTAGTAATGTTTTGCGACTGTTTATTATTCAGTACGAAGTTCAAGGTATCTCATTACAGTGTTGATGGATGTGGAAATACTGTGTTGATAGTCACTTCAGTTAGTTTTTCTCTACATTATCTCTAAATATTCTTTTTTATGATCTTAAATGTTGCAATGTGAAAAAAAATTAACTATATATACAGTTTTTGTTACTTATTAACTAAGTTTCAAATAAAATGTTTATGTTAATTTCTGACCAGTCATGTATGTTTTGAAATATTAATGAAACCGCAGAAAAACAAGAATTATTATTTTGCATGAATTACCCAATAAAATTACCTGTTATTGATAAGGTTGTTACGTTTGATACACTTTGGTTCTTGTTTTGGTAAAAATATTTACGGGTTTAGGAAACCAAATAATACGTTCAAACACAATCCTATAACAATTAGAGAAAAGTGTTATATGTTATATGTTTTTCGTTATTTATTCTCACAAATAAATAAGAAATGCAAGATTAATTTAGATATTAAAATCGCGCACAACGTTTCTAAGATTGATTTCCTGTTTCAAAAAGGGGTACTCGACATGAAGTCTATTACGATTTTATATATATATATATATATTATTTTATAGCAGAATACCATAGTTTATAGCTTCAAGATGCATATCTGTAAACGATCGAGCGGAACGCTGACCTCATTTTTATCAAATGACTGTTTCTAATACGAGCATATTTGATAACACGTGTTTCTTTACAAACTGTTAGATACTGTAGTTATTCCTTTGTTTGAAACTTCGTGGGGACATTTTAGTAGTAAGATAATATATGTTAGTATATTATATATAAGATATATTAATATAAATAAACATTAATTATCTAAAATGTTATCTTGTAAATTTTGTATCTATTTGAGCGAAGCGAGCGTAGCGTTCTACTGGAGACTTTTTCACATTCTTTGTCACGAATAGGCTCGAAAACTACTTGACGGAAAATTATGAAATTTTGCAATCAAAAAGACACACATTAGGTGATGGTTTTAAAAAAAATATATTTTGAAAAATGTCATGTCGTTGAGGAATAATCGTCAACTGATATCCCATTGAAGTCAGTGGGAAACGATGAGTCGAAATTGAGGGTCTGTAGGCGCCCCTAGTTATATTTATCCTAGTATTTCATTATAGATATAGTCATGTTTTTTCCCGCAGCCGTCCTGACGCTTACTGCTAGTTCTGTTTTGCTATTAGTATATATGTTATCACATGATATACTATCATTATTCACTAACATATTAAATGAATAATCAATATTATTCACTCTATACATGTATGATTAATTGTATGAAGTACTTTAATATCATCGCGTTACCTGCATTACATACATATAATGTCACTGAACTATGAATATCACGGCTGGCACTAATTATCTTCAGCAATTTCTTCTGGAAGAACATATCAGACGTAGCTAAGAGGTCTATCTTATTTGGACACCAATCACTTTTGATGTATTATGATATTTATGTTGTACATAATATATTTTTTGTTTTTTTATTCAAACTGTAATTGTGATTCCGTTTTACAAATATGAAGAATTGTTTTGTCCAAATAAAAATATTTTTGTCTTCCTCTAATTAATTATAGATAAAATCTTGGTTATATATATATATATACATATAGTGTCGGGATTTTTTTTATTTATTAAAACTCAATTGACTAACATCACTGTATGAGGTGAATTACCTGCATTTACTTTATATGGTCATAATTCCAAGTCACGTAGTGATATTATGTTGCAATATAGACAAATAAAACATGAAATATATATATATATATATATATATATATATATATATATAGAAAAACAAATTGTTTATTCGTTTGAGTAACTTTAAATATAAACGTAGTTAACGAGTGTCGCAAAAAATTAACTTTTTTATTGTGAGTCGTGAAACATGTTATTTAAGTAAATCACAAGGCCAGCGAACTTGATAAGCCAACCGAGACGCTGACTCATCATGTCTTGATCTGCGCATGAGTCTTTACTATTAACCTGAAATATTATGTAATTACAATATTGTGATTTTGTAATACTAAATATGAAATTTCTTTTCAATTTTTTAAGTTCAAGTTGTTTATAATAATTTTAAACAAAGTAATTTAATACGTTATGAGATTAAATAATTTTAATCTAAATTTAATTTACATTTATTTTAATTTATAGATGACGTACTTTGATAAGTAAGGAAGAAAATGTAAATTGAAATCATTATTACTACCTACTTATATATCCCTTGGTTTTTATATTAAAAACATTATTAAAAAATATAATTTTTTGTTTGAAAAAAAAAAAAAAAAATTTTTTTGTCTTGCGGAAATTATAGTTAAAAAAATCTGTTTCGGCTATTAGTTAAATATAATCTCTTCATACCTTGCATAGAGGTGTTATTTCTCAGATCATCAGACGATGATGTCTCTGATTATAAAAACAAATAACAACGAAATGATTATGGATCTTACATAAAAGGCATTAATACACTCGTGTATGTAGGTATTGTTTTGTGATCAGCGGCGTGACGACCTCGCGGACTGACGGCGTCAAGATACGGACTGACCGGGAAATATATATCCCGGAACACATTGATACCACTGTGTGCTTTGAATTTATATTTCATTAAATCTTTAACCCGGGACACATAAATTCCAAACCTAGTATATTATTTCATAAATATTATAAAGGAATAAGTTTCCAGTTTTGCAACACAACCGTCGCACGCGCAGTCATACCTCTATCGCGCACGTGATCGCTTCACTAACTATTGTAACAAGTAACAATGCCATTATTTACGCTAAATTCTGCTACCGTGTGGATCATGTTAAATTAATATTGAAATATTCATTTATTATTTAATTATTGTCCAAATTAAATAAAATGTTTAAGCTAAGACCAATTTAAGAACGGACAAAGACTTAACTGATCGATGTTGGGAATGTCTTAAACAAATACTGTACAAAAATAAAAATATTACATTCAAAGTTACTCAAAATATCACAGAATATGGATATTTTTCAAGCACAGCCTTTTTATTCTTGATTTCAAAATTTGTATTACAAAGTACTTTTGAAGCCTCTTACGTTTCACTTAGTGTAGTTTCGGATTTTGAAACTACTTAATACGAGTCCTATATAACTAACTCCTTACTGGATACAGAAGTGCTTTAATTTAATATGACATTACAGTACATATATTTTTGATTTGTAGTGTTTTTCCTAATTTAATTAAAAACTATTACAATTCGATATTACTGTTTTATTTATTTAGTTAACATATTCTAGCTGCACTCTTCATAAAGATTCCAATGGCTTATTAAATATATCCGCCATTAAAAGGTCAACGTACAAGACCACACATGGAGACATTGTCATAAGCATTTCCGTTCATATCGCATCAGATGAAATCGAATCAAACGCAAAGGTGAATACATAAACTGTTTAGATTATATTTAAATAACAACATTGTTTTGTTTCAGGGGCCGGCGCACGCGCAGCCTCCCGCGGGGTGCATGCGCAGGCGCAGGAGGACTTGATCACTTCGCGCCGAACCTCCGCGCGCGACGGACGTGTCGCGACGCTCGTAGTAAAGTGCGCGCTTTCGATGTTTTCTCGTGGTGTATCTTATGGTATAATTATTGTGATTTGTGATATGAAGTTTCATTACAAGTGCCTGCCCTAGAGGGCTGAATTTTGTGATTGCTCTGTGTCTGGAATTACCGCTTCTAGTAAGTATAATACCTTTAACCGGATTCTACATTGCTTTATGGTCCATTGTGATTTTGAAGTGCTTTTTGTTATTAAGTGAGCCCACACGCATGTATTTGTTTATTTTTAGTCAACCGCTAACTTAATGACTTCTAAGTACTTCTGTTTACACTTGACCCTCGGTCGCATCTTTAATAGTTTCAAACTATCAATTTGTTGTTTGTAAGAGGAAAATAAAATCAACATTTATCGTTGAAGAGTCGTTATATATATTATAATTACATATAATATATTAAAAAATATATATATAATTATTTAAAATACTTAATGTTTAAATTGAAATCAAGATATGACTTAACAATCTTGATAGTATTGATAACAGACAGAATTATTTAATAAAGCCTTGCTCTATCCGCTCAAGACGCTTCCGTCCGACTGTACTTGGTATAGTTAAATCATATTGAGAGCATCTCGGGTTCACATTCCACTACGTAGTATACAAAAAAACGTACTTTTATATTTCATCATTACGGTAATAATAATAAAAAAACAACACCTCTAGATCAATTTAAAAGTACCTGTTACTTTTGGATTATTATTATTATGTTGATGACTTTTATTTCGCGTTCTTTGTAACTTTAGCTTAAGAAATCGCGATAGTGTGAAGTGTCCGATGAAGCCATGAATGTCAACTGCAAATGAATCATCAGATCTCAGATGGACTTTGATATGTGTTTTCTTTTTGTGAGTCACTTTCAGTTCCTGGTCCTTTATGTTCATATAAAATATGTTATACAATTATCATTTAGCAATATCTACTAGTTAATAAATTCTTTGTGGGCGCAGTTAAACGATGGTTGCTTAAAATTAAAGTATTTTTAATTGCGATGTACGTAATGCACCAAAACTTTTCTAAAATTATTTTAAAGTTCTTTGTTTGATATTATGTTAAGAGGAAGTCCGTTTCGTTCCGTTGATATTAATGCTAAAACCCTTCATCTTTATTTAAATGCATTATGATTAAAAGCCAAAGAAATTTAAATCAAATAGTTATGTTATTTGGATTGGTTTTACTATAAAATCAATTTCATTCAATTCAAACAAAAAATAATACTATTATTTTGTATGTATGTATTTTTATCTTACTAAACCTTACTCACTAAAGACCTGTTCTTACTAGACCAGTACAAGCATCTAGATATTATATTCTAGAAAAGAAAAGTCGATAAAAAAACTTCTCTGTCATTAAGTCAATAATTCCTGATGATAAAAACTGTATAATAAGGAAGGATGATCAAAGCTTTTTAAAATTCAACCATCTTTAAAATACAAAACACTTCGTCTTCAGAGATCTGTGGTTGTTGCGGTCAATATAAATAATAAATGTTTAACTGCAATTGTGATTGAAATTTGATGCAAAATAAACTTCAAATATCTAAGAACACATTTAATTTTATGTTATTATCATATAATATATATTTGTGATTTATTTAAGGATTATATTTTATTTAATCATATAGAAAGAATCGGATGCTATTAAAAATTCTAATTGTTTTTATAGACATACCTAAATATTTTCACGGATTTTAGGTTTGTAGCACATAAATCATATGCGTGAAATTATATATTTCATGCCTTCAAGCGTGATAATTGAGTTGCAATTATAATTTCATATTTGATTTAGAAATTGTTTATTCAATATTACAAAGTATTGAATATTTTTATTTACTCCCAAATGTTAAAATACCTGTATTTGTGAATCGTTATTAAAGTATATAAGTAAGCTTTCAATAGTGATTATAAAACTGTGCGTTCCATTTTCTGTGTGAGCGATGAAAATAAGACGATAAGAAAAAGTAATTATTACTGTTTCACTTACTCATGAGACCCGGTGTTTGGTTTAATCGATAACTAGACAGCTCGAGTGCGACGGATCTGTCTGCTGTTTGTGAATTGTGTGTGTCTATTAATTGTCATAGTGTTTAAGAAGATTTTTACCGGATACCTTCGATGGTGCGTGGGTTCCCTTACACTCTATTACCAAATTGTTTTTAGGAACTGACAATAAAAAACTGTGCCAATTTGAAAATAGATCTTTATGACCTAATCTTATTTATTTATTTGTTTTAATGATAGAGAAATATCAAAAAGGCGGTAAGTAACAGTAGATAGAAATAGGGTATTTGTTTAGGATACTTTATACCCCCTAGCTGAGAGGACTGGTCTTGCTTGTTCAGTGCAAGGTCAATATTATCTTTTTTACATCACAGACTTCTATTTCACGCTTCAACTCGCTTACGTATACAAAAATAAAATATTTCAAAACCAAAAACAATGTAAATATAATTCAGGTTAAGCATAAAATTTTACGAAACCCGTCACAAGCAGCTATTTTATTAATATTTGTATTGTTTGGTACCTACATCTAAAAGATTCCATTCATGCAATTCATCGTTTGTTCTCGCGGTTTCTGCATTCTGCTCCACTATTGCCGATGCTGCGGGTTTTTGTGTGAGAAAACTGCACAATGTACCATTCTCCCACGCTCTCGGCTTGCGACATTTAACATTTAGTTTGTATGTTGGCCTGTCTGTAGTGTCCCTGCGGTCGAAGTATAGTTAGTGGTAATTGGTTTTATTGATTGTATTATTTATATATTTGTTATCTACTAATAAAATAAAATTGTTTTCCTTATCTGGGTCAGTTATTTGATTGATTTATTGTGGTGTTTTTGTCACGGTCATAAGAAATTTAATATTATTATAAGGTTAAATTAACTACATTTACCCTTTTTTTATATATTTTTAACACTACATTAAAAACCGATAAAACAAAATGGAAGGGTCGAAAGTAAACTAAACAACTCTGAGATAAAACAGGTTGGAGGATGACTTCTTATAGCTAAAGCAAAAAAGACCCTTAGAGTACCCACTTGAGGTCTTTACGCAAGAGGTGTGTTATTACTTGTTATAATAAAAACACGAAGCTTCTGATAAGAATGTACTGGATAGTGATGTATTTGAACAAAAATAGATTAGCTCCTTTATTTATTAGTAATGTGTAGTGGAAATATTGAAATGATGTTCACAATATCAGTATTACGAGATGATTTCTGAGAAGTGACGGTGATTTGTGTTACGTTAGACGTCACGGATGATTCAGTTGTGATTTGTGAATCATCTTGACCTTTGATTTAAATCAATTTTTATTAAAGTTATTTTTGTACCATTTAACCATGGTTAAAATTGTACTCTCGTTTTGTGAAAGTAAACGATTACGTATTTAAAAGTTATCTATTTATATGAAATTATCATAGAATATAATAAAGAATAATTTGAATGAAGGTATTGTGTGAAGTATTGCTTGAGACATATTAAAGCAAGTCATACTTTTAAATGTAATAAAAGGCGATGCAATTTGGTAGCGAAAGCAAAACCAAACGTG
>OU911088.1:25572500-25870000 GCA_918358865.1 Melinaea marsaeus rileyi | reverse complement strand
GGAGACCTTCGGCTGACCGTCTAGAATGTCATTATTAAATTACAATGACAGATTGATTTGATATTGAGATATTCTCATGACGCCTTCTTGCTTTACAGTTTTTTTATTGTAATATCATATTAAAATTATTCAACACTTAAAGTTTATCAAATCTTGTATTTAAATTCGATTTTTGTCTTCTGGCAACAGATTTTTATTTCATTAATTAATATATTTATATATGTTATATATATTTTGTTATATTTATATTTTATCTATTACATTCTGTAATGTAATTTATATATATTTATATAGCTGACATGTCCTTGTTGGATAAACGTGCCTTAAAAAGAAAAAAAATGGAACAAATCACTAAGCTTGACTATTATAAACATACTTTGGATCATTATAATACGACCGTACGTACGTATCTGCTCTGAGTATAATAATATTGGTATGTGGAAATGAAATAAGTAGGTACATATAGGTACATAGTTCTGCTTCAATCAAATAACTTGGAAGTAATGTAGATCACCCCAGTAAGTGCATACTTAGGTAGTTGCTGTAATTGACTGCATTCTGATGATTAATGCTAGCTGTGGGTTATTTCGTATTTATCAATTGCCTGACCTGGATGCCTTAATCAAGGAACACGCCTCTTCATCTGACAACTCAGTCTTTGTCTTTCCTGTTCTACTAGTAAGTACGAGTACCTCTAGTAAGGTTTTCTAATGAAACAAGTGCAGGTCGCTAAAAGACTGACTTTATTTCAAAAAAGTATACAATAAAAATGCTTTCAAATATTGATTTAGTGGAGTAACTTCATGGAATACTACCAACGTGATCTCAATAAAGGCATAGCCGTAACTGAGTGAGAGTAACTGACTAACTGAGTATTCGCTGATCAGTAATCGATCGGTAAATATACCTAAAGTATGATTAGAGTTATTTATAATTTCGTAAACATACCACATCCCGTCTCCATTTACGGCTTCCTCGTCAAATCCATTAATTACATACGTGTTTAGATTTTTATATCCATTAAAGTAAAAATTTATTCGTTTATCGGTGTTTCAGACATTAATAAACATGGCGTTCGTCACGATGGAAATAACTAATTTTTAATGTCCTTTCATTTTCTTATTGATGTATTGGTTTGATAGCAACTTTATGTCGTGTATTTAACGTTTTATCGTTAAAATCTGTAATATAAAAAGTTACATCGTGTAAGCTATACTTAAATACTGAATGATGATACGCTTCCTTGGGAAATGTTATGCGTGTGTTGCGTGCTTTTACATCACACACTTAAAGGAAGTCCGTGTCTGTTCTTCCTATTTGATATATAATATTCTGTATAATGTTTAATATCACACATACATACTCGTTTTATCGAATTCAGATCTAATTTCTTTGGGCTTGGCGGAGGCTGTTATGAAAATAAGTTTATACACCGCTGATTGTTTTTGGATTATAATCAGCACAAAGCTCGTTGTTTTGACGTTAATATCCGAACCGGCTTATGTATTTGTGTGTGTGTGTGTGTGTGTGTGTGTGTGTGTGTGTGTGTGTGTAAACTGCATTAAGCCTGCACTGCACTGCATTTAGCCTTCTTAGCTCACTGTGTGTTTAATTCAGTCTTTGTTCTGTGTTTGGTAACAATTTGAATGTGAATTTATTTGACGTGTAATGTTCCTTTCAATTTACTGCTAATGCGTTCTCGGTTATTGCAAATTTCGTTAAGTCAGGATTTGTTTTGAGTTTAGTGGCATTCGTTTTCCGTTTCTCAGTTATTTCATGTATACTTCTTATTTTAAGCTGATGTTTATCAAAAAGGAGATAAACTGATTAGTAATTGACTTACTTGGGTCTACTCGAAGCGTACAATACCATCAGTTACAGATTGGGATAAAGAATCTCTTATCCAAAAATACATAAGCTGTGGACATACCTTGATATTGCACTGATGTTTATCATTTTCATTTTAATATTTAAAAATTACAATAACATTTTGTGTGTACGGCTGCAATCCACTTTATATACAGATACAAAATCTATAAAACGTTTAAACTAAATTTGGTAAAATTAATAGCCAATATTATTTGATTATAATCATCTGTGGGCATCGTTTGTACCAAATATAGGAAGTCGAGTAAATCTATAAACTGCCCACGATAAAACAGATGTTTATTTACATCATTAGGTATTTAGAGTATAAAATATATGTATTTCGCATATTGATGGAGTGGGCGGACCCATGGCAGCCATTGTTACACAGACTGAATTAAAACTAAATGTTAACGAGTTGTTAACATCGATACCTATCATTGTATCATTGAAATAATATTTGTGAGTGCTATTCAATTGTCTGTCTGTTGTCTGTTGATTTCGTTATATCTGATAGTATGTAATCTATTCATAATTTATCACTTTAAATCTTAATTATTCTTCCATACAGTTAATTATTATCAGTCATCAGACCGTGAACTTTACGTGTTTCAAAAGTTTGATGATATATTAATTTAAATACTGTTATTACGTGGAAAAATTTAATAATATGTTTAAATATCGATTCTTGGAATAAGATTTACACATATTACAGTATTTACCGCCATTTAGAGAATGAATGCAAATCAAAATTATAATAACAATAATATGTTCTAGTCCTTGGTTGAGACCACATTCACCTATTGATTTATTTATTTTTCTTTTCTTTATTAACTTCTGTTATTTATACTATTTTATATAGATTATCTTCTATTTGTTGTTGGTTTTATAAATCTAGTTCACATGGCACTAGATTCGCCGGAGTACATAGTCTTAAACGGAGTAGTGTAAATGTTTGTATGTTCTAAACAGTAGCATATGGCGAGCGTGAGAAGTAATTATGTTTTTATAATGATGATCTCAGGAAATGCAGTTTCTCGAATCCATTTATGAATAATCTACAAACTATCTAATACATTCTGTTCCAGGTTAATATACGTTCTGTCACGATATCTAAATCAAAATTAGAATATTATTATATTAAGGATTTTTTGGTATATTTTTATTTATATAATTATTATAAAAACAATTATATAAATATTGACAATCATCTGTAAGTTTTTATAAACGATAGCCATTTTGAATATCGACTAAATATGTTTTAAATGATTTGTGGCTTCATAGCATTGAAATAACCACGTTAACTAAAATAAAGCATAATAATGTGTATGAATATGCCAAGCTAATAATTACTCATTCCCGGATAGCTTTGTTGTCTGTGTGTCTGTCAGTACAACTCTTAAAACACATCATTACCAGCACAGTTGATTTATACTAATACACATACAAATATAATTCAGCATTGCATATAATCGTAACTGTATAAGGGAAGTTGCGTAAACGCACTGATATTGGAAATCACTGTTAGTACAATATGTATTCATAACGATTATTTCATCATAGTATAATATTGTTCATACGTAATCGCGTTTGATAATGCAGTGCGAATAGTATAACATCAAAATAAGTAAGCTGTGGTCAAGGCGAGCCGGCGGATGCGTGAGGCGTGCGTCAATACACTACCATTGCGTGACGTCCTCACTCGTCTATTATTAACATTTATTATCATACGTCATCTCAAATATATATATTAAAACAGAGAGGAAATAACTTCATTTTGTATAATAGCTTGGGTATCTTAGTTCACTCTGAACTAAACTGTATATGAATTTTATTTGTCATTACAAATAAAATGTAATGTTAATATCTACATAATTATATTTTGGAAGACAGCTAACTTGCCTAACTTAACAGGTAGCGCCTTCTTGGAAGATGCGTCTGAACATGTGGATGTTAAATAATACAAAGCACGTGCTCGAATGTCTCTGTCGGAAGCTTTGGGGGTTTAGTTCCGAGGGTTTAGTTTTTTATTTGGAGACAAGCGACAAATTTTAAACCCGACGCATTAAATTTGTTTTAAGACTTAAGTCGATAAGTGTAGTATTCTTCTTGTTCTAATAAATATAAGTATGATATATTAATCAATACATATAAATAAAATTTAAGTGTCTGTTTGTAATTCCAAATTAACATTTCACTAAATGCATATAAAATACTAGTAGTATAAGGAGTATTTAGGCTACTATTAATAATATATAATTGTTGCAGCAGTAAGGGATGCTGAAGCACGTGGCGGTGTCTCCGCACCGCGCACGCGCCGACTCCGTGAGCCTCTCCTCCTCCGCCTCGTGCTGCAGCCTGGGCAGCCTCGACAACAGACATGACTCCGTCACAGATCTATCTCATCGCACCGTGAGTACACTGCCTTATATAAGAACTATACTCTTCATTATTCCTGTAAAAATATCTTAAAGTTTTTCTTAATTTTTTTTGTATATTTAAGAATATTTAGTTGATCGAAATGTGTGAAACTTTTGTTAACTCATTTGCTGTGTTTATATTGTAATTGTTAAATTTCATTTAAAAAGAGCAACTGTTGAGTTTCACGTAGGCTTTTCTGAGTCAAGCAGCATTCCGAGCCAGCGGTAGCTTACTCACGGATTGCACTGACCTTTTAAAACGTATTAATTGATTCAAAAATGCACGTAAATGCCTACTGGAATAAAGATAATATGAATTTGAAAGATAATTAGATTAGATTAGTTGGATCATTATTCTTTATTGATCTATTTGACAAATTATTTATTATATGTATCTACATATTTGTAGTACGTTATGTAGTTAAATAACCCAGCAGCGTCTTGCAATATTTAAATTACAAATACAAAGACCTTAAAACAAACAATAGATTAAGCAAGCGGTCAGTTGAATTAACTATCATCTGTATAAACGTTAGTTATTCTGTTTGTTAATAGTTTCGTATTACCCTACACTCTTGGGAAAAAAACCGCAATGTGGGTTTTTGTTGACGAAATATCAATACAACAACGCAATTTGTCAATGTGATTTCATTGTTTTATTGACACTAAATCAAGCACTATATGTGTAAAGTGATGATAGGTTACATTCGTTACACGCCCTGTATCCTTTCAAGAAACTGATTTTCTATTCCGTTTCCGTCTTCATAAAATTGTAATAATTATAAATGAATATGCTTGCTTGTTGATGATGATAATGATGATGAAAATTGTAATAATTATAGATGAATAATGCTTTACATGTTGAAAAACATATAGAACTTATATTGATCAATGAAGTTCCAAACAATAGTAAAAGTATTATACGCGTGGTTATTCTATACTAATGTTGCAAATTTTATGATAAATAATTATGATCTTGGTACTTCTTGTAATCAACACAGACCTTTCACCGGCGAAAGTTCAAGGTACAATTGTATTTTTACTTTCCCGACCGTAATCATTTCCTCTGTTCTTTCCGTAATATCATTAAAAATCTTTTAATATTATCAATATATTATTGGAAGGATGGAACGTGGTCGTAAGGTTACCGAGCGGCGGCAGGAAGCGTTTGTTTACTTAACATTATAATCTTATCAATTAGATGTTTACTTTTAATATCGTATAACGAAATTCGTCTTATTTAATATAAGGAAGTGTACACAATGATGATATTTATAACGTTGCATTACGATGAGAATTCGTATGTTTGATTTTGCAACGTTTTACGATATTCGGAGTAAACAGGTTTTGGGGTATCGCAAATATTTATTATATATTATTTACGAATGAAAATATGATATCTAATATTCAAGATTATTTTTGCTTTATAATATATTTAGTAATAAAGGTTAGTGGGAAGTCTCTTTCTCTCGAACATCCGACAACGCAAGTTAATTAAACTTTTTGCTAACTTTCGTTCACAATGACAACCGGTACGGTTCTCAGGTTGCGAACAATCGAGAAATCATCGTCTATCTGAGTCGGCCATCTTTAATTAATAATAATAATTAATTTAATGTTAAGAACAATGCTGAAATCGCGTCATTGTGAGTTGGTTAATTGATATTGTCTGTGGAAAAAAAAACGCGCTCCGTTTCACGGTCATTCCAAACAAACACGATATGACAAACATTGCTTAATAATACGATTAAATATGAATTATTTTAGGTATTATTCAAAATTGATAAAAGAAAAATATAAAAAGATTTAGCGATTTTTCTTGATCTTAAATATGTAATTATTTTGTTTGTTTAATATATTTTTTTCTTTAAATATATACACACCAAAATGTAGTTAACAGAAATTAGATTCCCAATACTTTGACTTGAAATATCTTATTAGTAACAGAATATTTCTATTTTATCTGAATCTTATATGTTCTGTATTTAGTAACATTACCATGTATTAAGTATGAATATAGTAAACGGTAAACCCTAGAAAGCTCGTATGTCACTCAATAAGCTGCTTTAAGTAGGCTTTGTTTGAAATCCATCTAAAATTTGGAGCATTTTCATAATAATATTTCCACTAATGTATTTTGTGACTCAATAGGTACAGTGTGGTTAAAATGTATTTTATGATTAAAATAATAGTCTTCATTTTTGATGATTGCTGCAAATTTTACCTACATTATTATATATTTTTTTTCATTTACAAAAATAAATTTGTTTACATTATACACCGTCTTTTTTGTCGTTCCACGAGAAAATGTAAAGGAAAAAAGGTTTACGTTAATAGTACGATTATAGAGCCTGGGAATTTATAATAAATGGAACAGTTTCATTGTGACAAACGTAACGGCGATCTAGACTTGGCGCTGAGCAAAAAGAGTAACTGATCGCAGAAAGTTAATTATATTACAGTTATTAGCCATCCTAAAAAATAACAAACTATAATATGGCTAAACTTTTTTGTAATGAAACTTAAAATAGTTATAGAAATTTGAAATATATATTTCTTTATACACAAATCTAACTTTATAGTTCGATGCATTTTATTTGTTACAACTTGACTAAGTTCAAAATACGACTGTCACTTTAGTATTTTATTGAAATACTGACTGTCACTTTAGTATTTTTATTTTTTATTATTTAATATATTATAATAATTTAAACCTTAGCGGTAGTGGTGGTGGTGGTGGTGTATGGAGACAGCGTGCGCGCACTTCCCACGCCCGCGCTGACATGTGCACCCAAGATATTACATTGTTCTTAGCTATTATATTAATGAGGCTTCTTTTGTCTTGATAGCAATAGATGCTATTCAACAAACCAACAATATTGAACCTTATTGTTAAGTACATAAAAGTTATTTTCTCACCAAGCGATTGATAGAGAGAGAGCTACTGTTTCTAAGAAACAATTACTCTCTCGCTAACTGTACGAGCGAGCGGATTCACATGGTGTGTGTTATTATTTTTGCAAAACGTTGTATATTCTGATTGCTTTATTAAGAAACTTTACTCCTTAGGAAATAATTACATTGTTGAATCCATTTCATAATGTGACATCTCGATGTAATGGTAGGAAAGCTACAGAGATTTTTCCTTCCTAAATAAAATTAGAATAATTATGCAAGAATAGCTCTAATACTTCAAAGGATTAAAACTAAATTAGCGTGTCGGTTCATTCGTGTGAAAGCACGTTCACATGCAATAAAGCACGGAAGCAGCGTCACTTCCGTTACACGTGATTACTGGAACCAACTTATAAATATATTAAAATTACAGCAAAATGTATCAAGTTAGAACTGACATCCAATGAATGCAAGAAATTTATTTGTGTTATATCACTATTATAGATAAACGACCAAAAGCAAGTGTTCTTGCGTCCTTCCTCCAATAGCCGCGTCCTGCGCACGCGCATGTACTGAATACATCATCTCACGGATACCGCAGGTGGCTTATTGGTTTATTGACACACCATTGAACACTTAAACGTTTATAAAGAGAATATAAAGTTTGTGGGAAACACTGTTTTTATATTATAAGAGCTCACTTCTGACTAACAAAAATATTATCACTATTATCTGTGATAATATAACAAAGAGATGAAAAGAAATAGATCTAATTTAATGTCACAAAATACCATGTAAGTATTAAATTGTTTTGTATTATAGGACACTAAGTTTTTAAATAACATCAGTAGATAGTCGTGATTTACTTTAATTATATGTTAACTATTTTATATATTGTTCGAATAATTTTAAGTATACACATAATAAATATTTTAATAGTAATAAGGGATAAAACAATAACTTAACCGTAAACAATAACTGTAATGCGTCAGTGGTTGCGTCACTGCGTTGTGATGCGCGCGCGCAGCCCACATATATGGTATTATATGACATTAAACTTTTTCGAATACAAAAATAGCACTTTTAGGTTTTTTTAATAACTCATTAAGTAATATATTATAAAATATTTTGGACTTAATGGAATAATTGGACAATATTTGTGTGTTAATAAAACATGCAAAAGATTAACCTCCTACTTTCCTTATAAAAAGTAGAAACTAATATTTAAAGATTAGAAAACTTATATAATTGATAGAACAAAAATAATCAGTTTCAAATATTCGGTCCAGTTAAAGTTCATTAATAACATTATATAAGTGGAGCGAGTTATCTAATCAATGCACTTGTTTCTAAGAAACATGTACGTACTTCGCTGACTGCGGCGGCGCCTATTGTAATGTCATGTTATAATATATTTATTCATTTCAAATTAATTACTTGCAAATATTTTTGGATCCAAATCAGTATTAATAAAACGGTATCCAATGCATCGAACCTTAACATAAGTTTCGAAGTAACAAGTATCTCCTTGTATTTTTTAAAACTAAACCTACCAAGTACCGGTCTAATTGACCGTTCTTAAACTTTTGTAAAACTTACACATTTTAAAACGTTATAATATCGTTATCAAACTACATGACAATTCTTAGAATATGCATATAATATTTTCTTCACTCTTTACTTTTAGTTATTTCCATTATTACTTGCGTTATATAATAAAATAACTTTTAATTACCGGTCAATTTGACGTCGTGCGGTAGGAACAGGTACACAAGAATTGTCGGTAGGTTTAATGTTAAATATTAAAATTTTAATAATAAGATATTAAATATGTTACTATATTGTAATTGATAGTTGGTCATAATTGCATCGGTGTCGTAACTGACCTCTGGATAACCGGCGGCTGCGTCTGCGCACTTCAACGCGTTATCGAAAGTCTATCAACTTTAATAAATTTGGTGATGTCCGTATTAATTATCGATCATCGATTTATTTATCATTGAACTTTATAATAATATATATATTTTTAAATCGTTATAATATAGTAAAAAAAAATTATTTGTTTATTTAGATTTTTTTGATAACTGTATAAAACGATCACTTAATGCATTCTGATTCGACCATCCCGTGACAGTTAATTTACTTTCACTTGCAGGAAATGATACTAATATAAATGTCATTTTTATAGCTTTTTTTTTTAGCTTTTTAATGTTTGACATTTAATGCATCGACGCTTTTTACAATTATCTGTAATAACAGTTGGTTGAGACTTTATTTTTGAATTAATTTGGTTCACATTTATCGATACTATGCACATCACTAACCCGGATGAAGGGCGTAGGGTGGGGGCCCTTATTTGCGGTCAATTGAGCCGCGTTATGTGCCGGAAGTCCTATTGTCATCTCGTGCCGGATATATACATGTTACGGTGTTGGCAGATTAAAAAATAATCACTTAGATATATTTCAATGTTACTCATCTGATTATACTATGGAACCACATTATAGAGTTAATTTATGTAATTATTTTGTATATTTTCCAATTTACCTCAAGAATAAAATAATTATTTAAAATAAAATACAGTTATTATTGTAAAACAACGTCACGTTCTTTACTTTGTTTCCTTATAAAACTATGCAGATAAGAGATAAGATTTGCTAAGGAAAATGTGTGGTATAAAATCAATAAGTTATTCAAGTAGTGTTTAAGTGTAGTGGCACGCGTCGGCCATTTGACGTGACCTCGGACGTTCTAGGAAATGCCCAGTCCGGGTGTTTGAATATTGCACTCGAGACCCTAACTGCGACATTTCGAGACTGCAACCTGTTTTAAACCTGCAACTCATTTAAAATGTATTGCCTTAAAACATTTTCTTGACAGTATTTCCGATCTGTAATTTAGTACTAGAGAAGCCTATAAATTAAGAGACCTTCTTCCAAATTATTATGACTAATACATATTTACTTCATACAAATGTGAAGGGCAGCGACACGGACTTATACGTCAGAGATATTTTAAGAACGCCAAGTACTTAGAATTGTCACTTTACTTGTAATTACTGTAGTACTAGTTACTGTCCTAGCGACCTTGCTTTCGCGTGTAGCTTTCATTGCTTTGTCTGCAGTTCTTGTGCTTCTACAGAACACTTCTATTCCGTATTCTAATATATATTAATTTAATACAATTATAATTAATTCTAAACACTCTTAACTAAGACAGACATTAAGAGCATTAAAGTAACTGGAGTTGACTAAAACGTGTAAATGAAACCATTAAAGTCTTATCATTAACAAAGATCTTGTTTTGTAACTACCTTATATTTGAAGCCAAGTAAGTGACACTACTTAACTACTTTATAAGGAAAATAAAAGTGAGTAATGTTGTAAGAATTTCTTAATAAACCGTGCGTTAGTATATAAGTATCTAAAGATGCTTACCTATGCTTTATATATAAAATTAGTTGATACGTACTTACATACATATATAAATAATTTTGGTAGTGTAAACACAAAAATCGATATTAATATTTGATTTACTGTAATTAAGTCTTTTGTCTTTTTTTAATTTTAATAAAATAAGTAAGATAAAACTATAGTGTAGGTACTCCTCTTTTAGGTACAGTCGTAAAATAAAATTTATTTGCGATATGAACCTTGAATCTATATTATTTAAGTGCATATTTTAATATGCACTTATTATTAGATTTTTTTAAAAATATCTATACATATAAATAAGATTTAAGTGTCTGTTTGTAATTCAAAATTAACTTTATATTAAATACATATGTTCAAAGTATGTTCGTTACTTACATATTTTTTTATTTTCTATCTCTGTCTGTCTACTATAAGAGTAACCTAGACAGACTACTTAATTAAAAATCTACGCGAATGAACTCGTATGCAAAGCTAGTATAATTTAAGATAATTTCATTGATTTTTTTTATACTTAAGATGTAATATAACATCTTTTTAATTTAAAGTTAAATTTTCTTATTAATAATGTTGTCTTCAAG
Organism: Melinaea marsaeus rileyi; assembly: GCA_918358865.1. NCBI lineage: Eukaryota > Metazoa > Arthropoda > Insecta > Lepidoptera > Nymphalidae > Melinaea > Melinaea marsaeus. Next base: position 25,858,807 of record OU911088.1, on the reverse strand, counting down.
TAATTAGTGAGTCGTTCATATCTCGGTCATTGACCGATTTTTCGGAGAATTTTATACCCTATATATATAAAACCCTATACATTTTTATTATTAATAATAATAGTATAAGTACGTTTGAGTGTTTAACTCAATAATACCATAATTGCTGTATTCACCCACTACTACGCCTGCGGTGTATTCATCCCACAATTTGATAAAATCCTATCACAATATCAAAGATAAATATAATCCCGGACAAATGGGATTTTAACATTAATAAATCCATATTTCGTTATGAATCCTCTGACCCGGACATCGATCCCGGTACCTCGTGACTCACAGTGCGTCTTACTTTCATTAAAGTATTTCAGAGCAGATCCCGAGGGTCGTCACGGACAGATGATCCCGGAATGTGAAGACAGTCAGTAAACTGTGACGAGGACCTCAATGGACCAAATTCAACCTTTACATTCCAATTCACGTTTCAATGTACTTTTAGATTTTGGTGTTTTAATTTTCAATTTATATCCATAATTAATTTCGTTACTCAACAAATTAATACGTATCTGTAAAAGTCTTTGAACTTCTCCCACGACCACCTACATATCGCCTTCAAGCCTCCGCTTCTTACGGTTTGTTTTCACAAACATTCCATAAAAATATACAAATATATATATTGTATACATTTGAAGGCTAAAGCTCAGTTGTTTATGAAGTATATGATGCTTTATTTCTCGTAAGTAACTATTATTTATTGCAAGTAAAATTACATGTGCAAGGTTCTTTATAACACGTACAATATTAATACTATATAGGTCACTGACACACTCAATGACAGCATTCAAGATATTAACTTATCTCACTGTAAGATTTAACTCATTATAAAGGTAGTATTAACATATTATTAATTGTCGATAATACACAATAGATGTGCTAATATTAACCATAAAAATAAAAGCATAAAGCAGTCCTTGATGGTTTCTCGGAAGATGCAATGAAGTGTCCCTCCGCTTGGCTCGTCTCACTTTTTTTCAGTTCATTGCGAACTGCGGCATCTTTGGCTCGAATAGGGTTGCCAGTTGTTAAATATATTTTATCAACGTTGTAATGAATATAAAAATATTTAATCTGTGCTATTTTAATCGCATTATTACAGGTAAATTAAAATCATATCTTTATGTACTTTAATGTGGTATAAACACTTCATTTCGATTCCTGAAACAGGTAACCCTAAAACACCAATAAAAAATATTTGTCTGTTCCACAGCTTGGGTTTCTGTCTGTTAAATTGACCTTTGGTTTCATAAACGAATATTAATAACTATCAGTGTCAGGTTGTCTTTTTGAACGCCGCCGTGACTCTTAACTTTGTCAGTTAACGTGTTTTTTCGCGCTTTTTTATCATATTTTTTAAACCAACACAACAAAATACTAAAAATTTTAACACTTTTAATCACACATCGTAAAAGCGCGGCTGATAAACAAATAATCATAGAACTGAACTAAATAAGGTATAAAATTTAGCTTAACATTTCCAAATCTTAATTTATCCTAATCCACTAAATATTATCAATATATATAATAAATGGACATCTGTTAATAACAATTGAATATTGTGAAAAATTACAAGAAGCTTAGTGACAAGGTCGGCCGCTGATAGGCGACATCCGCTGTGATAAGACAGGAAGGGTTTATATACATAATCATGTTTTTATTTAATAAAATAGCAGATTAACATTTTAATCTACTTACAGCGAAAATATTAATATTTCTATGTTTTTTGTCGGTCCGTCTAACAATTAAGACTACAAGACATCAATTAGGAATGAAATTAAATGAAAAACGGTTAAAAGTTACTGATAAGTGGAGTTAGAGAACTTGTCTAGAGTTATTATTTTTACCTTCTAAACAGATACATAAACAAACTATTAAATAAGGTTATGTTTGAAGTTGATATCATAATATATAAAGGTATGAAGTTGTCGGTAGTTGGTTTTGTTGGAAGAAGTTTAGTTAGGAGTTAAATTCTTACATTAACCCCGCTGTTAATTAAATGAATGACTGATGGACTGACTGACTGATTACTAACAGCTGTCTAATTTGACCCACAGCGAGTAGTGCTGATAATTCTAATAGTTTAAAATATACACCAAGTTAACTGATAACCTAGGATAGTAGAGAGAAAAAAACAAGAACATATAACAACACACGTACACATATATATTGATATATATATTAAAGTATATAAATATTAGTTGCAACATAATAGTAATAATTGTATTATCTGTCGTGTCCCCTACAGTCATAAATCCATTTAAAAGTCAATAAATAACGCAACTTGAACCAACTAGATCAAACATTCCGATTTATATTTTGGTGTGTTATATTATATTTAATTATATATTATTGTGGTTATGGTTTAAATTAGCAGGAATGTTGACTTCCTTGTTACATGTTAATTTTGTACTCAACAAAATAATTAGAGTCCTTACACGAGATTCTTTACCTAATTGTATTTTGTTCTTCAATATTCCACATAGATACAGGAGATAAATAATTTTTTTTTATTATAAATTAAATTATTTTACCATTGACAGTTCGAATTAAATATCAATATAACCCGAAATTCATCTATTTTCATCTATTTTTATCCCGAAAATCCAGAAAAATACAGGTGCAATGTCAGTACATAATCTAGTCTAGAGATATAATAATAGAGTGTTTATGTATTAAAACTAAAAATGTTATTATCAATTAAATTATTTTATCATTGACAGTTCGAACTAAATATCAATATAACCCGAAATTCATCTATTTTCATTTCAGTCCAGAAAAATACAGGTGCAATGTCAACTATAATCTATTCTATAGATATAATAATAGAGTGTTTATAATAATAACATTGTGTAATAACTGTAATATAATAGGACCTTAAGACACTGACATCCTGTCACCTGGGCAGCACGTGCTGCATGTCGGGGTTTTTTGTTCTTTAGTGCTATTTGTGGTACAATGAAGTACTTAAACCTTTTAAGGCTGGGATATCATAGTTTTTGAGTTTTTATCATCCTATTTAACTAACTTTTTCTATATACAGTAATCCCAACTATAACACGCTACTCTTATAACGCTTTATCATATAATGCGATTTCAGTCCCTCGTATTGCCCGTTATATTTCTATACTATGAAATTTGTATTTTTTTTACAATTCATAATTAATTTCGCTTAACTTTGCACATTGTGTGATAATAAAATTAAATAAACTTATTTGTACATAACGCGTTATACGGTCACATGAGCGCTTTATACAATAATATTTCTACAACGCGTTTTCCTATCACGCAGAACGAATCTGCCGTGTTATATGGGGGATAACTGCACATATTACTAAATTAATTTAAATATATCATTAAATGAATCAACCTTCAGTTTTTAAAATAGTTATCGTAAGTACAATAATCAGTTGTTATTCACAAGGGGTTATTCTATTTTAGGATGGAAAGTACTGAATGCAGCTCTTACCAGGTGTACAGACAGCTGGTTCTAGTTTCAATCGCTTTTGTCTTAATCAAACTCGCTCGTTTAAACGAATTACGTTTTTATATTAACTACAGATGATGTTCATATATATATATATATATATATATATATATATATATATATATATATATATATATATATATATATATTGACAGCTTTATATGTGATTTATCTGAATAGTTTTATACAGTTATAATTATATTTTGTAATATAATTAGTCTCTCAAATGACCAAGTAGGATCAGTCCGAACACTTGTACTCACTGGAAACAATTAAACTTAAAGACAGTTAAGATTAAAAATCTAAAAGTGTTTTACTGCCGAGTAACAAGTGTCTACAACTGGAAACATGGTTCCGAAGAACTGACTTTTACTTTATTTTAACTATACTAAACGACTTTACTTTTATTTAATTTTACGGGATTTGAAAATAAAATAGGAATATACAATACATACATTACATACATACATTTCGTAAACTAACATACAAAATAGAAAGTGTTATAATGTGAAAGGTTTAATTGACCACAGAGCGTGCTTCCGACATTTTCCACAAAACACTGTTTAAGTAACTTCAATTATTTCCTCATTACCTTTAACGCTACACTTCATTAAATATGTGTACTGTAAACTAACATACGAGTACAAACATTATCATAATGTTAAGAGTTATATTAAAAAATAACTCAAATTTTTACAGTATCATAACTTATCTGCGGTATTTATGTAACATTGTTTATTACGTATAAAAGAAAATGAAATTAGCTTTCATGTTGAGATGAAAAGGAGTATAGGAAACGCACTCGGCGTTCCTCGGCACTAATCACGAATCATTGACTACAGATCGAAGTCCCGCCGGATGCACAAATTAACTCAACTCTTTCGGGATCTATTAAAAACTTTAACTCAGTTATCACCTCTATCTCGTTGAAATAAGGTTCAAAATAAATTATTGTGTTTCCTAATTTCCTGGAGTGTTGCCCTCACACTTCATTCACCCAATTTGGAGCGTCCTGTCTCCGAGAATTGAGATTTTTGTATAAATATTATAATAAACACTTATTAATTATAAAAGTGATTATTTCGTATTCGATTAGAAATCGGAAGTCAAATAGATAATATTTATTGTACACCGGATATTACAGTATCCAAATTTGTACTCTTTTTAACTTAAATTTTAACTTGCCCTAAATAACGGCATCAATTCTATCACGTTACACGGAACATCCGACGTAACCTCATAATTTAATCAAAGCAAGTTATATAATTTTAAATATCAACTTTATGTAGTCATTATAAGGCTGAATTCAGACGGTGGCATCACTCATAATCGGGAACGATGATAATCGATCTAGTATGGCCCGTGCGTGCGCGGCGACCCGTAGACATTGTCCGAACTTTATTATGTAATATCATCTTTTGTCTTAAATTATGTTATATATACGAGTATAGTTTAACATTTTGTAATATTACAATAATATAAGAGTACCTGTAAATTTAGGGATATGACCCCTGTTTTGAAAAAAAAGACTAATTTATGTATACAGTACATAGCAATAATAATGTTTAGCGCCATCTATCCAGTATCTATCAAACTATCAACAATGGCTTGCGCTTGCGCATATCGAACTTTAAATCTGTGGCGATCAATTACAAGACAGATGGATATTATATGGTTATATTGCAGCTCAATATTGATTCATATTGATTCTAGTTTTGAGCACGTCCTTGTAATGTGTGAAGCCTCACCATATATAACACAAGTAAAAGTCGATGGACACTCAAGTTAATCATAAACAGTATAATCATGAAGATACACGCCTTCACTATCCGGCGACACTTTTTCAACTTCCTCTAAGACAGGTCTAGGAATAAAAGAAGCGCTTTTACCGACACTTTCTTCTACTTGCGCGTATTGAGAACTTTATTTAATTTTATAATAAAGCTTTCTTTAATTTACTTAATAAATACAAAAGGTCAAAGGCGTTTGCTTCTGTATAATTTATGACAAAAAAAGTGAAATCCGGCGCAAATATGGCATCGATTGGTTGATTGTGCTCCCATTGACTTCCTGTAAAGGGAGCAACAGGTGTATCAGCTTACCCTCGGCTCTTAGGGCTGTCACTTCCGCGCCCACGCTCCGTAGTTCCCGTAGCTCAGTAGTGTCCGTGCCGCCGCTCGTGCGCAAGTGTAGTGATGGCGGCGCCGGTGCCCGCCCCGCGAGTGCGACTAGCGTTTCATCCAGATAATATCCACGTAAGTTAATCTCAGTGTTGTTAATTAGTTCTCAATAATTACTAAATTTGGTAATATTTTTTGTACACTTCCAAGTGACTGTATTTTTCAAGTTCGCACAGCGGCCGTGGGAACCTGATTTTCTGCAATCCTTGCATTCTGATACGTTGAGTAATAATTTTATTTGCCCGGTGCTATAATGGCTGCTGTATTTCCTTTCTCGATTAAGATAAATTTTATTAATCTATCTATACACGGGGAATTTTATAAACAAAATATCAAGTGCATTCAATATATCGTCACAATTAAAATTGAAATATTTGAAACGAGTCCTTATTCCTGAAAAATAAACTTTAGGGATAAAATAATCCTAAACTTAATAATACCTAATTATTAGGTATGGTTAAAGTCACATTATGATAAAACAATACCTATTTGGCATTGACTAATTCCTATCAGTATTTATTATTGTTCGTAAATTAACTAACACTGCGATATTCGCAGTATTGGGTAGTATCAAAGCCATCACCGAGGCTTATATTATTTTCTTGTGGTTTTATGATGTAGTCTGGAGTTGGTCAATGCGACTTGGAAATCCTGACCACAGGAAGTCAGGTGTACTAAAACATACACCACAAGCAACTTGCTGTCTAGATTTAATTAAAATAACTCAGGATTTATTTATCAATGTTGTGACAGAAATTCGAACATAATTCGACTTTATAATAATATAAGGAGAAACAAGTGTTTAATTTGTAATAACTTATCGATAAAACCTAAGACATTTCTAAAACTCCTTCTTTATGTAGCAATATTTACTTGTTAATAATTATGTTAAAGCGTCATTTTCTCTCGAGTGCCAATTCATTTCCTGCAAACGGTTGTTAAGAAATAAGGCTTCTGATGTACAATTTCCTTCATATTCTCATATTTACTTTATACATACGTAATGTATATTATTCAGCATCACACAACTTACCTCACACATCTGTTCATTGTTGTTTTTTGCTTTTATGTCCTGTTTCCTTTTGTCTCTAAGCTTTCACTGTTTATAAAGTAATTTTAAAAGTAATTGGTAATACTTGTATTGTAGGTAGTATGTCCTGGTGAAAGACGCGTCCTTTAAAATTGTTATTTTATTAAGAAAATACATATTTAATATGTAATTAATGTGTATATACTCAGAACACATTTATCAAGCAACCAATTTCTGTTTATTTCAGACCACAATCAAAGTATACGCGCGATGTCTTCGTCCCGACATCGAATACAAAACCCTGTCGGTGACTTGGGGGACTCGTGCCAAGGAGGTCGTGGCGACCCTCCTCGGAAAGTTTCGGATGCGTCACCGGGATCCGCGGCTGTTCTACCTCAGCATGGAGGTGCGGGTGCGGGCTGCGGGGCTCCGGACCACACTGGTTCTGGACGACGACGCGCGCCCCGCAGCCCTACAGGCCTGCCATCCCAAGGGATACTCCAAGTGAGTACTATACCTACACTTTATACATATTTTTTATTAGTATTAACATACATCTATTTATCTTAAAACCCAGTTACTTTATGGCCACGTTAGTTATAAAAGTCATGTGATGTAAATTAATTACCGACACATACAAATATTGGGCTTTAAGGTATTCTTTATACGTATATAATATATTATTTCATATCAATAATAATGAGTAGCTAATTGACTGTCCTCTATAATTTTGTAGATATCTAGGATTCGGAGATATCATATTTCGGTCAAAGCTATTAATTACATTATGTAGTAAACAATCACATTACAATAATTGTCCTAATTATGGAATAATTGAATACTTTCATTAATTGATGTCACGGCCTCGATGTTTGCGTGTCCAGAGTACTTAGCCGTCTATTTATCTATACTTATAAAACCTAATACCTACAGGTTGTTGTGCCGATGTTTTGGTACTCAAAGCGCTTTATGATCCAGTTATCTAATTTGTTACAATCATATAGTTATAATTGTCAACAAAATAAAACCCTTTCACACAGACGGACCACCGGCTAGCGTTCTGTAAAAATACTGTAATAGTATTTTTGTCCCTTTCCCGTTCCCTTCCGGCCGCTCTATTTCTGGATAGAAACAGTAATAAAAAAAGTTTAAAAAGCGTACTTTATTGACCGACTGGATCGCGTTACGTGCGACACTTGGAATTGTTTATTGTTACTGTAAATAGGGTTGCACATAAGAGTATGAAGCCAGTGCAGGGTTTATTCCTTTATTATAAGTAAGACAGGTTTCAGATCACAAAATCGCGGCGACAGCTATAACATTGTGTACTATTCTATTTAAGAGAATAAAATATAAATATTCTCATTTCAAGATTACAAGGTTTAATCTATTTCCCAAATAAGTAATAACGACAACTAACTTGAATTTATTATGTAAATAAGGGATTAAAAAAATACTTTTGCAGCAAAAGAGGAGATTATCTCATAAAAAATGTTATTATTTTAAATTATACGTTGTATCTTGTTTCGTAATTTGTTTGAGACATTTATTACTATGGAAAATATACGTTAAATATAATAGATTCGAGTTTCTCCCATCACCAGGGAGAGAGTAATAAAGTTCTTATTTATAAGACTAAGCTCGCGAGTGATTCACGGCAATTACGTTGAATTGATTAGAGATTTATAGTTACAACACCAAAATAAACATATGTATTATCAAAAAAAAAAATGAAATTATCATTGAATTTAAGATATTCGTAGTGTAACATTTTCGTATCACAATATTAATACAAATCGTGCACCCTCTTCCAATGAAATATTGCTATTGTATACAAGTTAACTTAATAATCTTTTGCAGGTTCTCCCTCCAGATGCGACCGGGCGGGCTGATCAAGATCTATGACTCAGCTTTGATGTCCTCCTCGCAGTACAAGTGCCTGCTCACCAGCGAGCGGACCACCGCTGACGAGCTTCTGGCGATCCTACTGCACTGTTACGATTCCACGGAGGGTGTTGAGCGCTTCTCGCTCTATGAGGTTAGTTTAATTTAAATACTCAAAGACCTGCTATTTCCGTGCACATTATTTTGTGAAGCAACAGCTATGTAACATACGTAAAAATGAAGTTCTCTTATATATATATTTATCGTTCCAGGTGTCACCGTCCCAAGAATACGAACGTAAATTACATCCAGATGACTTACCGCTGATGGTACAACGCGCTTGGCCTCAGGACAGCGACTGTCACTTCAGAGTTAGGAGAAACCCCCGGGCACCTCCTCTCCCTCCCCGGACTCTCCCCGCTCTCCCTCTCCCCTCTCCAGAACCAACGCCAGAAGACGACGAGCCCTCCAGAGCGTTATCAGCCTTATCTCTGGAGTCAGAGGGAGATAAGAGATACAGCCCGGTCTACAAATTTCCCAGCATATCTTATTGTAGGGAGACCAAAAACGATTACCTATACATCTGACTAGCACTTAGCCTAGTCAGGCTGAAGAGATACCTGGACAGAACTGCGAGGAAGAGACTTAAGTGAATTGTAAATAAGGATCTTGTGTAAAGTGTATATAGGATGGGACGTGACAGGGTGACGAGGAACCAAAGAGGTTTATGGTGTTAAGAGGGTTGCAATCAAAGACTATATTCTTAAATGAATTTAAATTATTAATAATTGTAACCCGCGTGGGCGGTGTGTTAGTGCCGAGATAGATTTTTTTATATTCCAATGAATTTATTTTCTTTTTGTTTATCAATATCAATTTTTACTAATTTAAATAATCTAGTCTAAGTTGCCTTGCAACCACCGGATTTAAAAAAAAAAGAAAATTTGTACCAACACTATCCGAAGCACACGGTATTATAGACAGTATTGTGTTTAAGTGAGGGTGATTATTGTGTGCTTCGCCATGGCCCGCTTTAATATGTAAATATATAATTTTAATTAGCTAGTAGAGACCAAAGAGGCAAGCGATTATATGAAATTAGATTAATTTATCTGTTATGTATTGTGATGTTTATTTATTGATGTACCTACGCGGAGGACTCGCTGCAAGTGTCGGATCTATCACGAATGTAATATAATATATTATGTTTTCTTCAAGTATTGTTTTATTTACCACTAGCTAACCCGCGTCCATTCTATTGGGCGTCAAACATTTTTACTTCACTTGAAATTAACTTGTGTGGTGCAGTGTAATAAAAATTAAAAAAAAACTTAATATTTAAGTAGGCATTTACAGGTACTTTTGATTCATCTATTATTAAATTTAAAAAGGTCTGTGTAGTCAGTCCGTGAGTAAGCTACCGCGGATTGGAAATGCTGCTCTACTGAAAAGAGCCGGTCAGACACTCAACATTTGCTTTTATTAAATTAAATTTAACAACATTTAACACATTTTAACAATTTTAACAACATTTAACAATAATTTAACACATTATAGCAATTAAATTTAACACATTATAATAACAACCTTGCGAAGAAGCCAATAACTTAAGTTCCGCACATCAACTAAAAACTCTTTAATGCTATAATAAGATTTATTTAATAATACTCCTCTAATTTTAGATTTAAAACTAAGAAAAGACCTCCCGGTTTAAGATATTTTGTAGAATTTTATATAAACTTGTATGCGTACACTGAAGCCCGTGAAGAATTTGTAAACTTTTTGAAAACCAAATTTAGGCGTTACGAGTTTGTTTTTATTTATCTTGTTACTGTCACTATTTTTAATGTATTTGAATTTTGGACTATAAATAACATGTTTAAAAATGTGTTTAGAGGCTATCGTAAGAATATCTATTTCTTTAAAAATATGTTCAGAGAATCCCTAGCTTTTTAGTTATAAGTAGCCCGTAAACATCTTTTAATGTATAATAAATAATATAACTGTATAATAAGTATAGAATTAATTTCGACAACTCTGATCTATAATAAAATACCGTAAGGCAAAATACTTTGAAAATAACTAAATTAAATGAGTCAGATCATATTAACATCCGTTAATTATATTGCTTTTTAATTGCAAAGATTGCAGAGCTGAGTTTGCCTGTGAGTGTAGAAAAATGGGGGTTCCACGCCAGTTTTTCATCTGAAGTTATACCTAAGGAAACTGTAGTCAGGCAGCACTAACATTTCATTTACTAATGCTACAATTTTTACTTTTCACATTTGGAAGTGTAAACTCTGCATTTAAGGCCAAATTATTAATTAATCGAACTAATAAAGAAAACGTGATAGAACTCTATTTACTACGTCATAATTAGTCTTATTACGATCAACTTTAAAAATAAGTTAGATGGTCACCAAAAAGTACAATGTCACATAGACCTTTTACGGAAAAGTGCAAGTCATGAATGTAAAGTAAAAATAAAAAGGGGCAAAGAATAGCTCCTTGTGGAACACCCATCTTTAGGTGAGGATTAGCCGATATAGATTTTTTTACATCAATCGTCTGTACTCTTTAATTTAGCTAAGAGGCAATAATAATGAGAGTAATCAAACGGAGTACTACGCACACCGTAGTGGTTAAGTTTGAATAGTAATGTTTGATAGTCTACGCGATCAAAGGCTTTGGAGAAATCGCAAAACACCCCGATGCATTCTGCGACTTCTCCTTTGCATCGTAAATATATTTAAGAACCGTGGGACTTATCAATTGTTGATCATTATTTTTATATAAGTATTTGAGAGTCCTCTACACTTTCTATTTTTCAATGATAATATATACATGAAAAGAAACTTACGATTCATCTTCTATATTTAATATTCTTTATTCTCATGTGTTATTTAAAAAAAATATATTTATCAAATATAGGTATACGGTATTCAGATCTACTAAGAATATAATTATTATAGACAAATAAATCTTATCAAACCTGATACTACTGAAATTAAATATATTTCCTTTGAAGGCTGTCCCGGCTCGTTATTCATAATTTCGTCATTCGATTGTCTCAAAGTAGTTACGTCTTTGTTCATTTTTATTTGTTTAACCTCCGATATTTTTACGACTTGTTTTTACAATTAAATTGTATTCCCATAAAAAATCTAGAAGCAATCGCACAAGAAGGTTACTTAGGTACGTATAAATTATATGCGAATGTTTTTGTTACCGCACTAAATTGAAGGTCAATGCAACTCGCTAGTTATAAGCGATTTAGATTTGAGTTATAAGTTATAATTATTATTCCGTTATATAGGACGTTTCGATACTAGTGTTTCGATCTAGTAATAATTGCAACAAATTAGGTAATTGCCCTTGGAAGGTAATTGCTCACAATCAAAATCCACATAATATAAGGTAACACAGTGAATACTCTATTAAAACAAATAATTAAAAGTCACAAGTCGATATAAAGTATTTTATTTACAAATGATTGCAACAATGAAGTACAGACGATGCATCATAATTACAAGATTATGTCCAAAAAATGGGAAACGGATAATATCTAACGGCACTAAAATTATATTTAAATTTTATACATTTCACGCAACAGCGCCGTGGCTCCTTAACCTAACTAGACCTCACTCGTACAGACCGATACGGTGGTATCTATTCCATTATCATTTAACTTTGGAAAACAAATTAATTAAGATAAAATAAGATAGCCAAAGAAAGAATCTCAGGATTCTTGGACCAGGACTCAAGGCATTTCAAGTTAATTACTTCTTACGCTAGAATTTTCGATACTTACTTAATTTATAAACAGTTATATTTATATCGGTATAATAAAAGTGGTTTTTGGTTATCTATATAAATATAATTTAAACAGAGGTAATAGTATCTGTCTCATAAACTTTAGCGAATACAAAACATTAATATATTCAATAAAAGCATATCATATATAAAGAAAATTCAATACAATCTTACACATTATTTATTACGCGTGGTATTCGATTCAGATTTTGAACATGTTTTTATAACTTATAACAATTACAAAATACCGCAGACATTACAATTTACAAAGACAATGTAAATACATAATATATAACGAGGACAAAACGCCCCGATTTAGCGTGTCTTTTGTATAAGTTATCTGGATTGTTATTGGAAAGTGTAACAGAGGAACACAAGCAGACCGCCCTCACTGCACTCCCGCAAGCGTGCCTCAAGCTCAGCGAATTAAGGAGTCCCGTCCCGCACCGAGCCCGCCGGACCGCGACTCGAGCACCTCTAGTGGCGACACGTGGCGCGGTGGCGTCATTTAAACGGCATAATCTGATAAAAGTCTAACGCCAGTTACTCAAACATCGCTAATGTGGCCGGGCGACGTCTTAAAAAAAATATCAATGCGGACGCGCCGCGACCTCTCACTAGTTTCACTGGCGTCGAGAGAGGGCATAAAATTGAAGCGAGAATGCTAAATACGACAAATATGTGAAACCTTCAAGGTACTGTCAGGAGAGACGGAGAGCGCGGTGCGGGGGGAGGGCCAGGGGAGGGGGCTACACGGCATTGAGCGCGCGGCGCGACGCCCCGTACTCGTCGGAGGGTTCACGCTCCCGCGGCCGCCCCCCCCGCTCCTCCCGGCCACCGCCGTGGGGCTCCCGTGCGTACTCCCGCCCGTAGTCCCGCGTGTAATCGTGCCCGTAGGCCTCCCGCTCGTAGGGCTCGCCATGGGAGTACTCGTGCGAGTAGCCCTCCCGATACTCCCGCGGATAGTCACGCGGGTAGCGCCTGTAGTGCTCGCGCGGGTAGTACTCCTCCTCCAGTCTCTCCGGCCGCGGGACGCGCGCCCTACCTGGATAATTAGAAAACATTAGAGAGAGGCATGGTTGCTCGGTCCGGGTTAGTGCACACAAGTGGCGTTAGTGGCGCGGGCGGGAGGCACACGCAACCGCACTCACGGCTCGAGGTGCAGCTCGCGACGCACGCGGCCCGGGCTGGCCAGCGCCTCGCCCGCGCTCGCTGCGGAGAAGCACACCTAGTGAAGCGACGAAGCGGAAGCGGCCGTGACGACGCTTCGCTTCTGTAATCTAGCGTTCGTCAATGGTCGCTCCGGTAGTATTTCGCGAGGCGTTATCGTATCGGATGTGACATGGTAAAATGCGAATGTTAGCGGACACGAAAGCGTTAGTGTTTTCGTCGAGGAGTGGAACCGTTAGTGAAAGCCACGCCCGTTAGCTAAAATGGCTCAACCTGGGAAGGCTTCGTCGGTGACGGCTATGTAATGGGTCTGGAAAATGGTCTTCTGCGAGGCTAATGCGCTTGTCCGGAGGCTTGTACTGAAATGAACAGGGTGATGTCAGTGCACCGTGAGATGGCTCGTGACCGACACGACTAAAATACACATTCTACTACAAAAACTTTCTATATGACATTTAATATACAAATAATGAAGTACTTCCTTTTACCTATAGTAAGTATGTAAATATAAGTCTACGGGTATACGATCAATTCATTTGTATATACAAATGCAAGAACTACTTTGAAATACACTAAGAACTACAAGCAACATCATGACATCAACTACAACATGTAGCATTAACCTAAACAATATTAAAGGCTAGATGTTAGAATATATAAATATTAGAAACTACATGGTAAAGAAGGATAAGATACTATATCAGTGTGAAATATGAATAATGAATTAATGTTAAATATACTTGACAACTTCAAAAAGACGGATTGACGTCCATCCCTAAATTCAGATTAGATTACTATTAGTCCAGTGCCAAGAGCTATAACTAGTAAGTGAGCAGGCAACATGTGAACATTTTAATATTATCATTCAATAGACAGTTAGTAGTGTTAGTTACCTCTTCCCCTCTCGTAGCTGTACGAGTCGGACCTCTCGCGGTGTCCTCCGGAGTGAGCGGGGGGTTCAACACACGGACAGATAGGTTACACACTTGTTTACATCCATAGTCCCAAAAAGTACTCATAAGGATGGTAAAAATGGAATTGAATTCGACAAGACTTTAAATATAAGGTCATAAAAGCATTTAATGTAAATAAGATAAATGATTACAGATTGTATTGTAATAACAAAAGTTCTTTTTGGATCTAAAGTTATTGTAATGAAAATGAATGAAATTAGTATGTATACGAGTTTTGTATAGTTATAGTGCAAGTGATTGAAATATAAGAAATGTTTGAAAAGATAAGGAGATAGTAGTTTTACGTATATAGATAAATAATTAAAATATATTTTCAACAACAATAATCCATAAATACCAAAATTCAAAACTGTTTCAAATTCACCGATAGTGAAGAGGGAGTGAAGATTACAATGTGATGTTTATTTCATTTTCCTAGTAAAGTTAACCAATAATTTATGAGCTTTGAATTTCAGTCAAAGTTCTAGAAGACCTAAGAGATCTCAGAGCAGATAAACTTGACATAAAAAGCAATTAATATATTCCTTATAATCTGTTTAACTTCATTAGTTTTACGTCACGACATTTAAAACTTCACATCGGTACCTGATGTTAACTCAGCCAGCTTTTGGCCTCCGCTTGTATAACCTAATTAAATATCACCTTTTATTAAGTATGTAATATGAAAATCACTCTGTGACTGATCGAAATACGACGAAGGATAAATAAAATATAAAAATTTGCTGACATAATTTGTAACTATTCAAAATAAATATTATTTTAAATTTTCATTATTATACATATGTACACCAGGTCTAAATGTAGAATTCGTTTAGGGTAAACAGTATGTTGTTTATGTACGTGTGTGTGTGTGTGTTTAAATGCGCACTCACCAGGTTGTGCGTGGTGTGCGTGCGCGTGCGTGTGTGCGTGCGCGTGCGTGGGCGGCGCGTGCGGTGCTCGAGCGCTCGCCTCCGCTGTTGGCGGGTGCGTGTCCGCCCAATATGTCTGAAACATAACAAACACATTAGCCTTACTTGCAATTTGTTTCAGGAGTACCTACCCTGGATCAAATTAATAATAAATTGTCATTTGAACATTATTATAGTTTTAACTTTTTATTGATTTCTGCATAATTTGATTAATAGATTTGCTTTTTATTCGTGGTTTTGTAATAAAATAAACAAATCGAAGAATTGTTAACAATTGATTCAAATAGGTTTTATTAAACTGGATAGCTCTATTTTACCGATAATTTAACTTACATAACCTTTTTACACAATAGGTTGTTTTTAAGGTTACGTAAAATTACCGGTAAGTAAAGATAGGCATACTATTTTTACTACCTCTTGACTTTATACTAAGTACTTTAAATATTTCACTTGTTACACGTATTGTCTAGTAACATCAAGAAAAGAGGACCACTTCCTTTTCAATCTTCAAATTTAAGTGACTCTACTTAAACTTTTCACAACAACAGTATAAAGTTGCCAGAGATGCGTTCTTTGACAGCGTTCTTGGTCCATAAATGCTAAACGGAGCCGATCCAATGGTTCATCAGACTGCAAGTTGGACTTGAAGTAAATATAATTGCTTACACTGATTCGTTTTTCTATGACACACTATAGTTTGATGTTAGTAAAAATATTAGTTAATTATCAAATGCGTATTATTATCTTCTATGTTACAGATACATATCGCTCCTTAAATACAAAAGCCACACATTTCAAAAAATATCAAAAATTATTTTATTGCATAGAATGTTTCCAAAACGATGAAACTTTATTATTTTGCTAAAACACCCGTTGTTTTATGATCAGAAACACCCGCAAACGCACACACGTTAGTTTTGTTTTGTACCGTTTATGTGACTGAGTTCCGTGCAAAAGTAACACATTGTCAGTTGTCAACAGTCATTCAGAACGAACAGACGCAATTTTTTGTGAAAAACTACCACATTCCTAAATACTGCTAAAAGACAGATGAAGTTATTTATTCAAAAGTGTCAGATTCAAAAATATATTCGTATTGCAGATCACATACAGCTTAGTATCTTATCATTTTTATGTGCAATAGTACAATATTTCAAAATAGGTTAGTTTTGAAATTACAAATTGATTTTTTTTTCTCATTTTTATGTTCAATACTACTATATTTTAAAATAAAGTAGTTTAGAAAAAAAAAATTACAATATTATGCTTATTTCTTTATGCTAAAGTACCATATTCCGAAATCGGTTATTTTTGCACTTATTTATTTGCTATATTCTCTCATTTTTGTATGCAATAATACTACTATATTTTAAATTAAGTTAAGTTTGGTAAAAAATAATTAGAATTATTTCCCTATTCTTTACGCTAGAGTAACATATTTTAAAATATAAAATGATTTTTATAGCAAAAATTGCTAAGGCCAACAAAAGAACAAATTCATGCTAGCAATGTACCAATATGCAACTCAAGAATTGCCGAACATCAAGAGCTCATAAGTTTCTAATAAAAGGGCACACCCAAAACGTAAGAGAATGCGTCCATTCTGTAATCCAACGTAACATTACGAGAGCATTGAAATCATCTCCAATTTACGCTCCAGACCAATACATCACATTAATTAAAACAGCAAAGAAAACTGGAAAGCCTTATACTGTTGAAGAACTGACACATGATAATTTTTTTGACCTTAAACAGTGTACAGGAAACTACAACATAGATGACGATGGCAATAAATTTAAATGGATTGTTATAAAGGTTATGACGGTGGATAAAGTAAGCAATGGCATATTTTTCTTCAAAACATCCTACGAAGAGGAAGAGTTTAGGTTGGTATCTACGTTGAGAAAACGTCGCACGAAATCGAAGGCAGAACTTGATAATAATTTGACTCTCAACCAATTTTATACTGAAAAGCTTATAAGTACCTGAAGAAAAGAAGCAAGGCTTGGATGTTTCTTACTCCTTAGGTGCCTTATGTTATAAAGATTCTAACTGCTATTTTAAGATAAAGTTACCTGTGTCCTTAACGTAATGTTATGGACCAAGTTGAACAACTAAGCCTTAATATTTTATTTCAATAGTAGCAAAGGAATAGTATTTTTTACGTAGCTCAGTGGCGAAAAAAAGTTTTATTTAACTATGAGACACTAATTGGATACCACTCTTTACAGATCACTAATTTCGTTTAATTGATAAATTATTTAGGAGTGTTTAAACAGATTATTATTAGGTATTTTTCGTTATTGAAATTAATTCTACACGCCCCTTATAAGTAACCTAATACAGATTTTCAGTAAGTAACCTAATACAGTATTTATGTACAAACCATATGTTTAAGTTCTATAACGAAGAAATTACTCTAGTTTTGTTTCGTTTGTGATGAAATTCTACCTATATTTTCAACAATCTTTATGTTTGTTTTGTTAAGCATGTGCAAGAAGTTTATGCGTCTATGTTTTTTTTAGGTGAAAAGATTTGTTTGTTTTTAATCTAAATTTATTACTTGTACCTTTAGTAGCTAATTTTAATTTTAGACTTCATTGATGATCTCATAATAATACTACAATATTTGTTTTCCCTTAGCAAGTTTACTAATGTAGTAAAATATTGTACCATTTTTTTTTCATAAATTGACGTTTTGTGCGGTTGATTACTGAAAATAAAACTCAAAATTTCCTAATTATGGTGGTTTAATTTTTAGAATTTTAATGTTCTCGAAGTCAAAGTTTATAAACTAAAGTAACTTATTTGCATTTTTTCGAGAGCCTATTTGAGATATGGTTAAAATTACTTTATACATAAAAAGTTTATTTAATTACGCATCTTTTGATACCTAAAGAAATTACGTAATACACATCGTTTACACATAAATCATAAAATAATCCAAATTATTTTTTCAAATGCCGCTCCTGTATAATTTGCATATTTTGACTTGTGGTGTTTTTGTATTTAAGGAGCGATATATGGAATATATATATATATATATATATTTTTAAAGTGGTCATCACCTCTAGATACTCCGCGATGTGATCGCAGGCGTCCTCGAGCTGGTTCTCGTCCAGCGTGACGTCGAACATGTCGGAGGGGCACTGCGCCAGCTTCTCCGCCGCCACCAACTGCACCGACAGGTTCTTGCTCTGCCCCTTGCCGCGGGACTTCACCAGCCGCTGGAGCACCTGGAAACAGGGATTTTACCTAAATTAAATTAACAATTATCGAATTAAAAACTATCAAGACGCGTAACGTACAGATCTGTCACGTGATGTATATGTATAGTAGATATAATGTCCAGATTTTTATAGCATTTATTTAGTGGTGGTGTACAATTTAGTAGTTCGTTCAACAGAGTTAATTAAATAAATGATGATTTTTAAATAAACAGATAAAAGTCAAATAATATAAAACCTAGTAAGCCTTTCTTTTGAATTGACAATTGAAATAGGATCAGTACTTTGGTCAATTTGACCAAATTATGGATAAGGATTTTATAACAATATACAATTTATTTAAACAGTTAATTATTTGTGAAAATTTTAATACATCTTAGAAAATAATTCAGTAAGTATTAAGATTATTTTCTTACTTCAAATAATCTTTCACTATCTATAGATAGAGTTTATTAGAATCACCTCCACTAGCGCCACCTGTCTTGATGATATATTTGTTAATATTATTATAAATTTCAAATGTTTACTTAATACAATACTTGATTCTGACAACTGTAGTCAATTTGTTATGTTGAAAAGGAAGAATTTAAAAAGGAAAGCAACTTGTGTCAGTAACTGCTGACTGAATAAGTAAAACAAAAAGGACTTAGTTTTGCTAGTTACTTTTATAAAAAAAAAATCAAATCCCAATATTACGTATAATGCTTTTTAAGTATTTGCATTTATGTATTAAATTATAAATTAGGTATCTTAAACGAAATCGGTTTGTTACTGATGCATTAGTGTTTAGTGAGTGGGCGTTACGTAAAAACAGAGAAAAATTTCATCAACTGTATGTCAAATCAATTTGATACTAGTGAAGAGTTTAGAAATGAATTAAAATTATAAACGTTGCTAACTCACTATGTATAAGTAATAAAACACAAAATAGCAATAATAAAATGATAATCAAGTTGAAAAATAATTGACAATGAAAATACTAAATCTCAGAGGAATGACATTAAATTAAATATAGACAACTAGCAGGTTACCCGTGCTTCGCAACGGAAGACGAAAGTGATCAAACATTTTGTTTGAATTTCCACACCACCTATTAGGTATCAAACAGGCGCGTTATATTTTTTGCAGTATTTTAGCTGTAACTTTGGAACGTTTTGGACCTTTGTAAAATCCTTTCTTATTGCACCTATTCAATATGTCAGGAGTCTTGTGTCCAAATTTCAGCTTTCTAGGTATAACGGTTTGGACTGTAGAGCGATGAATGAGTCAGTGAGTCAGTGAGTGTCTTTGTGTTTTATATATTAAGATAAATGTGTTACGTCTGACTCCGAGTATGCAACTAACTGCTTTTGAATTTTTTTTACTAATATTGCAGTTAACACAACTAAATCTTTAAACTCCTTAACCGCTACCGCTATAACATTACGTGTAGAGAATGTAGACCAATGTTGATTTTAATTTTTAAAAAGATACTAACCAAAAAATATTAAATGTTTTAAATTAATTAGAATAAGAAGTGAGCAATGTGAAATAACTGTCTACATACTTAGGCCACTAACAGATATTGTTGCGTCAAAATTATAAAAAATATTCAATAATAATTGAGTGTAAAAAGAAGAAAAATGTAGAAAAAAATAAATTAAATAACACCATTTTTTGAATCTGGTAATTCTTGAAATCCAATAATTATTGACAAATTTCAGTACTACAAATATATAATAAGATCTTTGAACAAAATATCCTGATCCAACTGGTTGCAGCACATTGTAATAATGTTACATAAAATAAAACAGTTTGGTTTCGCACCTGGTTGCTAAACCACAGAGACTGGTATTCAGTTATTCACATTTTTGACGCCTGGAAGAAATGTGTTTGACATTTCCTGTGATTTATAGGTGTTCAATTGTTTACAACATGAAACTCTAATTAAAAACAGCATTATGGAATTAGAAAAAAGGCTCTTAATTTGATTAGTTAAAATCTTAATGAAATAATTCAGAAAGTAGATGTGTATGGAAAGCATTCCCCTGGTTCATTTGTCAAAATGGGTGTGCCACAAGGCTCTATATTAGGACCTTTCTTTTTCCTCTTTCACATAAATGATTTACATGAATTATTACTTGACTATCAAGGCATCGTGTTGGTTGCTGATGACTCTTTTCTTACTTTTGAAATTAATAAACAGCAATCAGTACTTGACGATATAAACAATGCGCTCTCAAACATTGTACAAAGGTTTAAATATAATAATCTGTTACTGAAGAAAAAACTAAATATATTAAATTTACTTTTACAAACGTCAAAAATAAAGTACAGTTAAATAATGAAATCTGGATTTAGATTATTCTACAGTGATTTTGGACATTACAAAATTGCAATGCCAACCTCACATATGTGATTTGTCAAACAAACTTAGTAGATACTCCGTTTAAAAATACGCCGGTTCACAAACATTGACACAGTTAGAATAGATTATTTTAGTTATTTTCATAGTATCATGTCATAAGATAAATTGTTATGGGGTAATGCATCTGATATAGTTATAGACTTTGTACTGCAGAAGAGGGCAATTCAAACATAACTATCTATAACGTAGCTCACGTTATTGTTATTGTTGTTATTGAGAAATTATTTATGGAAATTTAATGTGTGTATATAAAAATATTAATTATAATAATTATAAAAAAGCTATTATAGGAATACATTAGAAATCATTATTTGCGGTAGGAGTGGGTGCCAGATACCCCGTCCCATAAATATGACAAAGGGAGTGATGGCTGACCCTTGCGTTAAGCTCGTGAACGGGTGCTGCTTGCGATGAATGCTCGTCTTGCAAAACCACGGATTCTTTTATTTTATTAACTAATCATTAGGCCAGCTTATCGAATTGATTGGGACGGTTCTAGTTGTTCGTAAATTGCTCATTAAATATTGATACTTGTGAGACAATAATCACAATAAAGAAATACCCAGCTGAGTTTGTTGTGTGGTTCTTCTCAGAGTAGGGCCCGTTTGGAACACTCGTAGCCATAATTTTAAGCTGGAGAGTGTCTTTACAGAAGGGCTTGATAAGTATAGTAACAAAATATTCCTGATACTTCCACTTGACGTAAAGAAGTGATTAAAAGTGGAAAAGATATAAATAAAAATCCTGACCTTCGGGCTGGTGATCTTGAGGTATACGATGATGGGCGCCAGCGAGGTCTTGGCGAGCTGCGAAGGGTGGTTGATGGTGTCGCAGTCCAGCACCACGAGCTGCAGCGTGCGCGCCAGGTCGAAGATGCGCTCGATCTCCGTCTGTCAGACACTAGCAGTTATAACCTTCTCTGAATATAGTGATGATGGAGTACATGCATCGTGCCGTTAATTATCGTTAAGAGGCTCTCTTGTTATAGCGTGACTGCCGATGAAGGTTCGTTGGGGATGGGTTACTCTGATATTTGAATATTGTGACGAATCTTGAGTTGACTTGCATTATAATGACGCAGTGCTGTTAACTTTTTCGCGGTTGAAGGATTCTTAACAAAAAGGTGATAAATTCGTTCCTCATGCAGGCGTTAAGTCAAAACTCAAAAACATGTTATGATTCCAGCAACAAAACCAATGTTATATCAAAAGTTGCACAAACGTTATCATAATCACTGTTAGTGATAGAACGATTAGTTCGCGCAGTACACCCAAGTACCGAACCTGAACTTCAGCCAAGCAATTGGTTCTCGAATTAGTTCTGTCCATGATCGGTTTCTTTGGCGGGTTATTGAGCAAGGATCGCTTCGCCAGCGATATATCTGCGGTGACCCGCGTGATGATGATCCTGGAAACAGGAGAGCGATGAGTCGAGTACCTGCACTTCGGCGAGGCAAGTGGAACGCGAGTTGGAGCGCTCCACGATAGCCCGCTTCGAGGCGTTGTTGAGAAGCGACCGCTTCGCTAGCGATATGTCCGCCATCACGCGGGTTATTATTATCCTGAAAGCCAGCAGTTTCGCTCTTAAAGCACACAGTAAGTCTTTCGTCGGAACTGGACACTATAATTCTTAGGAATATCCTTACCAGATGGTAAGGATATTCCTAAGAATTATAGAGTTAGTAGCATAATTATAAGGATTAGACACGCATATTTAATCTCACCTAAACTGCATGGAACTGAACCAAAACTGATGTAAAACGAACCTGCCCTCGAACCTCCTCTTCAAGAAATCGAATAGGGCTTTCTGCATCATGTCGGTGACCTCGTAACCCTTGAGCGAGGGTCCGACGAGCACGACGGGGCGCATGGAAGGCACCACGTCGTAGGGAGTGCAAGCCTCCTGCTTCTTGAAGAAGGGCTTCCGCTTCTCCTTCCCCGCGGGCAGGGCACCGCCCCCGCGACCGCGACCCGCGGAATCCGAGTCTTCCCCTAAGGAAAAGATTTAATCAAAAATTTTATCGGAAAGAGACGATAATCTTTTTTTAATAAGTCCTATTCTTATAACTTGTCAATTCTGAAGTTTGTTATTGGAATTGCTAATAGTTTCTGAACTGCTTTTAGATATATTTGTAGATTTTACTGACTTTTTCCATAACGCAATTTAAATTTAAATTAATCAATTTATTATGTATTATCGTGTAACTTATCTGTTGAACAAATATTGAGTTCATTTACAATTTAATTTTATTTAAAAAAATAAATAAAAATAATAACTTGGCAGGATATTTGAGGTAACACAAAACATGCCTTAATAAACCGGGGCCATTTATGGATCCAACGACTCTATAAAGGAATCAACTGCACATAAACACAATATACAAGGTACAAGAACGCAACCACTGACCTCAACCAATCATAACAACTTTACAATTCAACATCTATTCACGTGCCCGAAGTAAAATTTCAATAGAATATTAACACTTTAATTTCGTAACCAATTAAAAGATCTATTGAAAATTCACAGGATAAAAGATAACAATAAGATAACATTAAGATAAAAGATAGAGCATTATATACCCGTATAAGATACGGGTATACAACGATCCAGGAAAGACATGGAACATGAGATGGAGGAGCGAGCAAAGAATATAATATAAATAAATTTACACAAATTTAACATTAAATATAATTAAAAAAGGCCAAATTAATAATATACGGGTGAAAATTGATAACATTTCCCGGTCAATGGACGTGTGTCTTACCTCGGTCGACGGGGGGTACATCTGAAAATACGTCAATAGTGAGTGCGAGTAGAGCCAGGAAACACAACTTTCACCATGATACTGATATGGTTATGTGAGTACAAGGCAGTTAGTCATATTATATTAGGGAAAACTTAATTTCATACCACATATACTATTATTACTATTAGATTCTTTAGATGACAATTTTTTTTATTATACATTAGTTTTATGCAACATGACATTTAAATATCTTTGTTTAGCAGACTGAATGTTTATTTGTTTAATTTTATATTAAAATAATTAATAAGAGTTCGACATTAAATTGAAGAATACTATAAAGAATCACACCGCCTCTCTATAACTGCATTGTACATGTTTAGCACAAGATAAAATGTATTATAAATAATGATGTTATAAAAACAGTGAGAGATTTGATTTGAAAGTGAATTTTTAATAATAAATCTAGTTAAATAAAATACCTACAGTTTTTACCAATTAAAAAGCAAAATATCATAGTTTCTCTTGCTTCCTATATACAATTAACTTTGAATTATCTATTACATGCCCATAGTGACGTCAAGAATGTTACCGCCATCTTTAAGTTATTATATTATAAATATATTTTCTATTTACAATAGTGCATTTTTTACTATTATTATTTCATCTTGTGCTAAAATAAGCGGCGAGTGTTATTATACTGATAAAGTATCGTATTTGTAACTCATTAATTAATATTTTTTAATTAATTTATTATTTAAATAAATACACCCATACCTCGCTATGCGTCGTTTCGTTTTTTTTTTTCGAAGTTGCGTCGCTGCCTAATTAGTACTAATGTTCACTGTGCGTTGTTACATTTTCGATTTTGCGTTGTTTTGGGTTCGAGTCTTATTTTTTTTCTATTATTTTTTTTTTTATTTAAGTTGGCAACACTTGTTTCTAATTGCGCCATGCTATCAAAACTTCCCTTGCTAACTAAAAATCAACGCAATTTTAATATGGTTTTATTTTCACTTTTGCTAATTTTAGACTTAAGTTTCAATTATGCTGTGTGTAGTGCTTTTTTAAAAGAGAATAATATATTAATATAAACTTTTACAAGTTGTTTACAAAAAAGGTAAATATTTTTTCAATTTATTTATTTTCAAAGTTAGATCATTTTTGTTTTTTAAATGTTTACTTTGTTTAATGTTCGTTTTAAAGAGTAGTATTTTGCGTAGCCTTGGAACCTATCTTAGATCTTTACATGGCTATAAACGATCTTAATTCACTTTGCGCCGTGTTCTTTTGGAACGTAACCGCAAATTGAGGTATAGGTGTACATATAATATGGTATAGTCTTGATACTTTGTCAGTATTGAAGTTTAAAACCAATTTAACTGGTTTTCATTTCCATTCCATATAATATCAGAGCAAATCATCAAATTGAATGTTAGAACGAAAAAAAAAAAACATTTTTGTGCAGATTTAGAGGAAAGTAAAGTTGGTTCTCGGAAAATGTTTTTAAAAATAAATTAAAATGTTATGTTAGACCTTTATTTGTTTTTTAATATTGGATGTTTGTTTCTCAACACTAGTTACCGATTTTTGGTGTTTCAACAATTAAGTTTTTCTTGTCGAAAAAGTTCTCATTGTTTTGATTGTATTAAATACATTTAACCAACATTAATAGTAACAAACCAAACGTGAACCCTGCTATCCCATCGCACCTAAGCTTACCATTAGTGGTAAAATGGATTCAATTACTTTACACAGTTAAAAATGTGACTATAACATTTTTAAGTCACATGTAGACGGTTGCAGTGCCAATTACGCAAATTTTAATTAAACTTAAAAAAGTTAATACTTAAGTTTCGCTAGCATAACAAACCTATATTATATTTTCAATAAGAATCACTCCAGACTATTTCTGTTCAACATTTTCGAATCCATACGCCCTCGTTTGCGTTCCTCTAAACCCATAGCGTATCACCAATGAAACAAGAACCAGTCAAGTGTATGCGGCGACTGCGACGTACCGGGCGTGGGGGGGGTGCTACCTCGGCTGGGCAAAGGGGGTGCGCCGGCGGAGGGGGGCCGCGGGTAGCGCCGCGCCGCCAGCCCCGCGCGCACCGCCTCCAGCTTCACCGGCGACGGGATGAACCCCACGTCGCTGCCCTCCTTCACGAGCCGACCGATCCACCAGTTGTTGTCGTACTTCTCCTGGAATAAGGACATTGAATGATCGGTTATCTCGATACTATGTTTTGTACCACACAAAAACATTGATCTTAAAATTTTTAAACATTTCAACGACGAATTAAAGTAATATTCTGCTGTCAATGCTACTAAAGTAGTTGTTACCTTGATGTGGAGGAAGTCCCTAACTTCGAAGGAGATGGCGCTGCCGTGCACGGGCGAGTCGTCGTCCAGAGTGCCATCGTAGGCCACATTCGTGCGGACTGCGAATGCCACGGGTTTTGACTGGAATTTTATTATACCATGTTATAAAACGAGCTATGATTCTCAGGTTAATTGATTTTTAAATCAGATATTGAGATTTGATATTTATATCAAAGAATATACTAAGATATGAAGATAGCTTTTCTATATTTTATTTCAGTATTAGGATAAACCACAATTCAGACGATGGTGGTCCTAGAATTAAACAAATAAGGTATTAATACCCGAGCCTTATCCAGTTGTGAGATAGCCTGCGCTTCCTTCTCGCGGCGCTGGGCCTCCTTCCCTTCGTCCAGCGACAGTTCTGATGATGGCTGCGAGTAGTTGGAATCCGCCGAGCCCTGGAATTTAATACAGAAGTTGTTAGATCAAAGTCTTAGTTAAAACTAATTATTAACCTTATATTTTTAGCATAAGACATCATCTCTTTATATTTAATTACATGTTTTTACAATACATGTTGAATCACTTTAACACTAAACCTACCAAGTACCGGTCAAATTGACCGTTCTTAAACTTTTGTAAAACTTACACATTTTCAAACGTTATAATATCGTTATCAAACTACATGACAATTCTTAGAATACGCATATAATATTTTCTTCACTCTTTACTTTTAGTTATTTCCATTATTATCTGCGTTATATAATAAAATAACTTTTAATTACTGATCAATTTGACGGCTTGCGGTAGGGACAGGTATACAAGAATTGTCGGTAGGTTTAGTGTTAATATTGATGTATATATATCTTGCTACTATGACAATATTATTGATAGTTTTATTAACATATACTAAAACTTAACTATATTTTTATAATTTATAACACAGTAGTTAATAATAGAACCGTTACTAAGCCGGTAATTGCGAGTACTTGTGGTCATCACTCATCAAGGAGCTTAATTAGTATCTTTCGTAGTCACAAAGAATATAGGCCAACCCTCGCATAATATGAAAAAAACTTTACAAATCCGTACACCTAACGACAGACTAAAACATTTTACATTACAAAGAACTGTATAATCTGTTGTATTGAGCAAAACTCGCCCTTGGGGTATCTTTATTTAAGTTCGAAAGTAGTATATCAGGTTAAAATAAAAATAATATAGAATAAAGATAGTCTTGTCTATCTTCTTCATCCATTCAGTGGTAGTAGACATACCTACTAAGTGTACGCCAGTGACGTCATCGACCATGTACTAATCTGTTTCCAGTAACCACTCGATCGATTTATATAATATAAATTGTGCGCTGAAGAATTCAACACTATATCCGGAGTGACTGATTGTTTATGTGAGTGTTGAATATTTATGTTATAGTAATATTACGTGTGTTTAAAGAGGAGTATGGGGAAACAATAAGTGCTATTGTTCCGGAGTCCTGACGAAGCGAAGTCCTTGAAAACGTTTTAACTTCTTAAAATTCGCCTCGCAAGTATTAAGTATCAATATTCAACACAATTAAGGTTTTATTTTATTACATATTTAATGTTTTATATATAAAATATTAATTATATGAAATCCCTATAAAATTTCCTTCCTGGACTATAACGGTATAAACCAATCTTGACACCGTGGATTTGAATATACTATGAAGATATAAAGACATACATGCAGACATGAAATAAAATAAAAATATTAAACATAACGAATAAATAAATGGCGGTCTTACCAGCGGTTTGTAGTTTTTCATTTGAAGCCGCCGCGACCTGCCGACTGCATGCAACGACAACACACACAAACAATAATGAGACAAACATGCTTGTTACTCAATAATACATCTGAAATCATAACCAAATAAATAATAATATTGTTAACACATTAACATGCTTTGAAAATCGTGCACAATAAAGTGTGTGATTAAATAAAGGTATATGTAATCAAAGCAACAAACCAACAAAGCAATTAAGTCTACAAGTGTGTGTGTGTGTGTGTGTGTGTGTGTGTGTGTGTGTGTGTGTGTGTGTGTGTGTGTGTGTGTGTGCGTGTGTGTGCGTGTGCGTGCGCACAGAACTAACAATGCAATTAAGACTATGTGTGCAAGAGCAAAATGTGTGCACAGACAGACACTAATAGCGTGTAACAACTTAATATATTTAAGCTTTACTATTACTAGCTATGATTTATTAGATTTTATTATTTTCGTTTTAAAATGTAATGTAATATAAAAGTTTTTATTTTTTTAAAATAGAAATAATATTGTTTTATTTATAATAACTTACACAAGGTATTATTAAGTGTATAAACATGTCCGTCGTAGTGTTTAGGACCGAGGGCGGCCGCGATCGAAACCTGACGTCATCACCCTCCTACAAACGCCTTGCATCTTGTTACGCTTCTATTGTTATGCCTTCGGTTATTTTATTAGTATATTTATATTGTAATATTGATGTAATTATATTCTGTATAATATACAGAAAATAAAGGGTTTTACAACAGAACAATGTAATACGCGATAAATCCTTTTTTTGGATTTCTAATAACTTGCTAGGGCTGACGTAAGATTAACTCCGACCTTCAACTTCAAGTAGGAGTACATACATTGTTAATAAATTTATTTTCAATCCAATCTGTCTGTTATTATCTATTTCATTTTATGCAGCACTCTATTTCGTGGCTTTATTATTGGATTCTGGCAATACATCACATTTTGATCATAACGAATAACGATTCTATGAAATAAACATTCATACATACCACAAACGACGAGGTTATTACGAGATTACATTCTACATTGTACAGTAACAGGAAACCTCATTTAATTTGTAAATACTTATTTAACTTTATCACTTTCTTCGAAAGTCTGACACGTACTAAGGGAGAGTTATACCGACTAGACGGCTTAAATATTTGTAATAAAAGAAATGTCTGTACATCTAATTAGATAATAATATTTATATTCACATTATTGTTCAATTTGGTAACTTCCTATACTATGTACTATCTTGTAGCTAATCGACAATACAGTACAATGACAAAGTTATTTAAGTTGATAGTGTTGTATTATTATCGAACCGTTAAAGTATAATTAAACAAGTCGACAGACGGACAGAAACCAGACGCTAGCACGGGAATAGACCGAGTTTATAGGAAATTGGGCGATCAATTTTATAGATTTTTTACAGACGATATATTGTTTTCGTGTTGTATATTTAGATTTATTAATATACAAGTATAATATTTTATCTTTTATACAAAATATATGTATTCAAATCCTTGTCAAAACCACAGTATTCATGTAATGTAAGTATGCAGATAATGACTCATGATGCTTATTTATCGAGAACGTAAACATTACTTGAACTAGACTCACTATTTAGAGCTAAAACTAGCACTCATTGTAGCAAAACTACAGTCCCAAGGAAACATCTGTTATTACGAACTAGTATAACACAGTGGTACAGGTGACTCAAAACACTAGAAATATTCACTATCATAGCTCTCCTACAATAGAATTATGACCACGAATACTTTTACCGAAGTTACTCAAAATCTTCAACAATTTCCAAATGAATTTCATTTTCCGGCACTAAGACACGAGATCGTCATCAAAACAACCGTATCAGCCATCGCTGCGCACCTGCGTGAAGAGTTTGTTGTATCCGTGGCCCTGGTTGTTGTAACCCATCATGTTACGGCATGGCGGCAGCGGGAGGTGGTGGCCACTCTGGACCACCAGCGGTATTCCGTCGTGGTCTGCCGTGGTGGGACCGACGGCACGCAACACACCCGACCTCTCCCGAGCCGCGGTCGGCTTTGAGCGCTCCCCCCTTAACCCACCCTCCCCCTCTGATTCGTGAATGGGGTGCGCGCGCACCAGTTGCACACGATCACAGTGTAAATATTACAGCGGGTTCACAGGACATCAATTTCGCCTGACGTAAGACTTGACGTAAAGTAGTTTTATGATCTCGGTCCTGATACTGATAGTTTGAAGCGTTTTGATTAAATTTCGATGTTTTATGACGCTTCTCTAATTTTATATTCATGTAATTAATTTATTACGGTAGTTATTTTTTTCTGAACATTCATCAACTGAGGATACTATCAACCCATGATGATATAAATGAGCAGTCATTGCTAAAAAGTACAATTATTTTTGGAATTCGAAATATAAATTAACTTTCATAATAATAATAAGTTTTAAAATTGAAGAAAAATTACAAAAATGTCACAACTTTAAACACTTAAAGATTCTACATTTTTGTATTTTGTTAGTTATGTTGCATGCACCTGTTGCGTGCTTTTTCCTACACCTCAGACATGGTGCCCCAATTATTATTATTATTAATAATATTAATATTAATAAATAAATTTGAATATTTAGTCATTTGCTAAATCAATGTATAATATTTACTCGGTTAACATTACAATAAAGAATATCAATATATCGTCTGTTAGATATCACTTTTGTTGTATCTTCAACACTAATAAAATATGTAACGACGATACGAGATAGAAACTCCACTAAGGATCCATCGCCACAGAGTATACAATAAATCATAGGCACATTTATTAAATAAATTTAATAAAAAAAACAACATTTTAAATAGCTAACTTTATAGAGATTGCAGTTGCCAATTTAAACTTTTATTCTTTTTCAGGAAGTACGACTACATGTCATACATACATATATACGTACATACATGTATACATACAAACAAGGAATCTGAGGATGTTGACGGAACAGGATTTCCTCAGATTCCACTCTGTGAGCGGAACTGAACAAACCTTGCTCTTACTAGAAAATAATTGACATTTATTGTCAATATTACAATAGTTTTAGGTTTTAAATAGATTTGGATTTGATAATTGAAAATTAATCTTTAAAAATTTGGAATATCTAGAGCAACAACTCAAAATAATAATTAAGTAATTATTGTTATACTAATTAAATTAATCTCTTGGATACGGCTTGCTTGTATGTATTGTTATTAGTAATGTTTCGTAATAAACTGTGGTCACTAATTACCTTTTAGTGTCGAGATAACAATATTCACTCTATTGAAACATCAATATCGGTTATATTAAAACATCGTAAGACCCAATCAAATTCCATGATTTTGTTAATAATTTGTTCACTACAAATTAAACCTTATTTGCTTCAAATACGATACAAAACTACACCGATGTTGTCATTGCAAATCAAATTGCAGTATACGGAAAATTAAATTCCAAACGAAGTAATTTGAGGTTTATTAGGCGGTAGTTAGGGTTGATTATTGAATGGGGTGTCTGGCGCATGCGCAGTGGACGGATCGATGATGGCCGCCGCGTCGGAGACGTCGTTGACCTAAATGTGACGTACACACTACACACTATACACTACACCCGGACCCGCTCGGGACTATTGAGCCCGACTACGACAGGAGATGATGTATTTTGTTATTATGGATCAAGGTGTAATTAGAATAATATGTAGCTTATGATTTAAATACAATCCATAAATAATTAGATTGTTCATAAATATAAAATAGTTGTAATAAATATAATATTATCGTTCCTAAATTACCAGTGGGAACTCATACATCAGTGAGACAGAGGAAGTGGCTGATAGAAGCTAGTTTAAGATATAACTATAATAAAAGAATTCAGATCCCCCAAAACCAGAACAGAATATTTGAGGTATGTTAACTTGTCATTTGAAATATTGTAAATTTTGGCGCTAATCATTTTAAGAACTCATCCTCATTGTACGTGTACGGTTTAAGTATTTGCAAAAGCATTGTATATACATACTTATGACTAAGCGACTAAAGAATTCCTAAAATTGTTCAGGAATATATATGAAGTGTATTCACTGAAATCCAGTTCCGGGTAGTCGGTTACACGCAGACCAACATGACTCACGCGCCATTCATGAAGACGGTACTCACCACAATATGATTTCAACAAACATCTACTGCTATAAAATCCTAAGACTGACTGAGACATTAAATAGGGGCTTATAAAAAGACCCCATTATAACATCCAAAGATATAAGAAGAATTTTAACAGACTTCTTCTTTAATTTTTCTTTTCTTGCAAAAGAATGGTAATCATTTTAATATTCTAAATATGTATATATTTTTCGATGTTCCACTCTGAAGTAGCGATCAGATTCACTAAGAACGTGTTTTGGCAAATATAATATTTATTTATTTTACTTTTAGTTTCTATTACAGTAATAGATGCCGTCACTCGTTTTTTTTTTTTCATTTTTTGCATATGGCTATAAAATTACTTCTATCGATGTATTGTTCTTGGTTATGGCATTTATTATTCTACAAACACAATTATTTCAAAATAAATTAGAACATATAATATACAACAAATAAATCAGCAAATAAATAATGTTTCGAATAATTATTGTTTATTATTGTAGGTCCGTCCTGAGCACTTTTGTTGTCCTCAAGACACAACAGATTGTTGTAAGATTTTTTTTTTATATTTGAAGAAAAATAATACGTTTTATGGATTTACATTAATGAGGTTAGCTGCCTCTCCTAAGATATGAACATTATACAACAATTTTCCTCAGGGCTCAGTCCGTGAAATACTTTAAAGACGTACCCGCCTTTTGCCAATCCTCATCCGCTGCCGCCTGAAGTGGTCCATAGCCTTCGTCATAATACACACATTTCACTGTTTAGTTCACTAACACTTTATGTACTAAAACTTATACATTTTATAGTTTTTGTTGAGGCGCGCGTACGCACAGCGAGCAGTCGCCGCGAGCTAAAAATACTGACTCGGAGTCCGGCCCTCGCTACCGGATTGATATTTGGCGGTAGATGTACATTGAGTGCTCATGTGAAATGGAAATAGTCTTTGGGACCCACACTAGCGATTAATACAATATTAATTGACGATGACGACTCGGAAATATTCATAAATTAGGAGTCGTATTACGTTGATATTAAATAACTTAAGCCATTCGTACATTATCCCTCTCAATGACTTTTTTCATACACTACTGAAACAATGAATTATGGAGTCCAAGGATTTTATTAAACTACAGAATAGACAAATCGTTCTTCAATGTAGTAGAAACTCTGTGGATAGACGCATTTATGTTTATTATTAAAACCACGTGGTAGGGTACAACAGGTTTATATTTGCTGGTGTTGTAGTTTCTAGGTCTATAGTAATAAAATCGATTTCATCCTAATCTAATGTAATAAATTATTACAGAAATCATTTAGGCCCTCGGTTGCCAAATACAATACTGTCTCCTCAATTTTAAACAATTAACCTTCTTTTATTAAATTTAAGTGTTAAATAACGGGTTTGTTCATATGCGAATACACAAAATAAAAGTTATATTTCTATTATAAACTTTTATGTACAATAGATATTTTTCATTGATTACTTATTATTGTAAAATCTATCATTATAACTTATTTTAATGTTAATTATAATTTTTTGTCTGCCAAAAATCTCTGGTGATTCCATTCGTATGTATAATAATTTTATATCTAATTTTAGTTTTTTGTTTTTTAGTTATAAGCAAGAAATGGGTTTTACTAGTCGAGTTAAGGAAATTGTTAAAAGCGCCATCTCGGAGAATGTTACTAAACTAGAATGTTGCGCTGGTTTGTCTTAAGTTGTATTCTTTAACGTTAACGTGTTGTATAAAATGTCCGATAGATGGCTTAACCAGAGTTTTGCCATCCCTTCCAGAGATGGCAGCACAACCTTACAAGATATGAAATTAAAATAATGAAACATAAAATTTACCATTAATTTTACAACTATCCAGAACTTATTAATATAGGAAAAGGATAAATTTAATACATTTATATTAAAGAATGTCCAAAATCGCAATGTCTTATTATGAATGAATTATGTAGTTGGAACGAAAATCATATTTTGGCGCAATTCCAGTAAACGTGTTACAAACACACTATCAATGTATACAAAATCATAAATATCAGTATAGGACGTAAAAACGTGCAATTTGTGAATCAGATAACTAATTTTATTGTTCCTTAAATAAATAGGAAGGCATTTTATAACCGACTTTTAACTTCTAACACGTAATATTGTGTCTTCTAACACGATGTTATAGAATTTATTTAATATAAATATATATTTATTTTAAACTGTTAACACTATTGTGAGGAATTAAATGGTAATTTAAAAAGAACATTAATTTCCGTAAGTCATTTTTTAGTTTCGTACTTATTAGTTTAAAAATATCTTAATATATAAAGCACAGAGACACTCACTCACTCACTGACTCATTCATCGCTCTACAGCCCAAACCGTAATACCTAGAAAGCTGAAATTTGGACACAAGACTCCTGACATTGAATAGGTGCAATAAGAAAGGATTTTGCAAAGGTCCAAACCGTTCCAAAGTTACAGCTAAAAAACTGCAAAAAATATAACGCGCCTGTTTGATACCTCCTAGGTGGTGTGGAAATTCAAACAAAATGTTTGATCACTTTCGCCTTCCGTTGCGTAGCATGGGTAACCTGCTAGTTTGTATATAATATTGATTTAATCAGAACATTAGAATCGAAGTACGGTCAATTTACATAATTACTTGATTTCTTCTTAATGATATTTATTGATTATTAACATTATGAAGTAATAAAAAAACAACAGACCCTAACTAAAGAAAAGTCGTCAGCTGATAAGCTTCAGTAGGTATCAGCTGACAAATATTAAACTCAAGTATAGTAACAATTATAGTCATTTACAGAATATAAACTACCTTTGATAAAATATTTTGAGTTTAAATCATTGAAATAAAACATGCAATCAGAGAGTTGTATACACCTTGTTATGGTCAGCAACTTTTTTTCTTTGAAATATATTTTGTACAATTTTGGAATGAGAGATGATAAAAAAACTCTTCGTGGGCGGGAAGCCACCGCTGAGTATCCCACCTTCGTAATCGTTAACTTTCACTGAGCTTATTGTTACAATGTGCTTATGTATTTTACGAAGTATCCTTTGATAGGGATAACATGAAAATCTGGCACAGGCTCCTGGCCCATTAGCCATCGGCTAATTTATGTATTTCTGTCCTGGTGTGTTGTAAACAGTAGGTAAGTAACTTCTTTTATCTACATATCATATCTTTGGTCAAATATTACAGTTTTCAAACAAGTATCAATTTTCTCTTCTCCTTTGATGGTATTTTGTAGGAAATAGGATTAAATGATTTCTGTCTTTGTAAAACACGTAATAGTCTACCGAAAGTGTTATATATCTTTGAAAATTATTTATACAGTGTGACACCAAAACTTCAAATAAGTAAAGATTATCAAAGCAACAAGTTGCACAGACATTCCCATTTCCACATATAATTATTAAGAACTGAAATAGACTGGTCGTTCACCCGACGACATATTTGGTTAACGGCTAACTACGGCGTATAAGTAACACTTACATTTGATATGTCTCTTCTGTTTGTTTGTCATTCAGATTTGGATGTTCGAAAATGCACCTTTACTAATAATAATAGAGTTCATTTTACGATGTCTCTCAAGTCATATATTTTCGGGAAGTATTTATATAAAAACTAAAATGATAAATGCCGGACGTTTAAAGCAAGGGCTTACTCCTGTAAGCTTATGCTTTTAAATCCTTATTTTAATGAATGAAGATATATAAAAAAATCTGTTAAATTTACTGATAAGGAATGATTAGAGAAAAGGTCTATTAGAAACTATTATTAAGCTAAATAGAGACATTCCACAAACAATCAAACTACAGTAAGTTCGGATTAAAATTATTTTGTTTCCTTTAATCAAAATTAATTTAAGGTTTTCTTGTGGATTCCAAAAAATTGAATTTAAAATAGAAAATCTATACTGGGGAATAGAAGAGGAGAGGATTTAGGAATTTAGTTAATTATTTTCAGTCTAATAGAACAATAAATAAAATTATATATTGAATAAATAAAAAGAATCAGTTCGTCAGTGGTTACGAATCTTCGTGTATAATGTTTCCTTACAGTACCTATAACTGACTTACTAAATAGTCTAAATTAAATTCTTGTATTAACACTCATTATCTTTCTTATCTGATGTACTTCTATGTATTACCATACTCCTGTCTCTTGTGTGTTTGTGAGTTGTGTGCTTGTGTTTCTTGTGTTTATAGCAATTATCACCTGATTTTGGTTGTTAATTTG
Source organism: Melinaea marsaeus rileyi (assembly GCA_918358865.1). Classification (NCBI taxonomy): domain Eukaryota; kingdom Metazoa; phylum Arthropoda; class Insecta; order Lepidoptera; family Nymphalidae; genus Melinaea; species Melinaea marsaeus. Next base: position 25,822,377 of record OU911088.1, on the reverse strand, counting down.
GAGTAGGTAATTTGGTATAGTAATGTATATTAAGTTTGTTTATTTTTATTTATCTCTCAAACGCCTTCTCTTGTGGGTGTTTCTGAAAAAGACTGTTGGTATTAATTCAGTTTTGTTCAGAAACTAAATAAAAACCGCCATTTAATATTAAACTTAAAATTATCGTCTATTACATATCAGAGTCGTAATCTATAAAATTTTTGTAATTTCATATTTTTTCAGTGACTTTTATTTACATTTTATGTGCATTGTATTGATTTTTATTATAATATTTTTGTATCATATACTTTAAAATAATAAAAAAATATGAGTTTTTATATAAACGTTACTTCATATAAGATTTATTATAGACACTTTATCAAATTAATCTCAAGTAAATCTTTCCTCAAGTGCTGGTCGCGCGTGCGCAGGACACTGACGGCTGCGCGTGCGCGCGGGTGTCACTGGAAATAAGTGGAAACTCACGTTTCCTGAGTGACAAAGACTATGAAATATAGAATACACTTACAATTTTTAAAAATACTTTCAAACGGTAGCCATTTTGTATATTATCTTTTTTTTTATTTGATTTTAACCTTTGATATAATTAAAATACTACAATCCCTTAAGAGACAAGTTATTTTTTTTTAATATTAATTGTATTCAAATCGCTTTCGATTTTAAATAAAAAAATCATACATATAAATATTTCTCTGATATGTTACATATTTCCAAATAAGATATATTTTTTGTATATGTTATCATAATATATATATGTTAATACCTACGTCCTAAGTAATAATCTGTGCGACGGACAGACGACTCTATTTCCGTACTCCTGCAATAACAGTACTGATGGTATTTTTATTATCCCCGGTTTTATTTCAGTTGCTATTTGACAAAATAAAAATAAGGAGCGAGTGGCGTGAAACGTGACACTGGAAGGGAGGGGGGGTATCGATACTTTCACACGATATAATGTCCATTTAATATATATATTTAATAAACGTGTTTGAGTTTTTTATAAATTCACGCCATTTTTATATTATTTTTTGTTCTGGATTTTGTCTATATTACATTATTTATTGACTATTGTCTTACAGAATACATACCATTGGTAAATTTTTGTTTGAATTTATATATGAAATAGACGTCTGCGATACGATACGATAAATAAAAAAACAACACTATTGAAAAGAATTTAGTTTACAATTAGATTAAACAAAAAGGAATAAAAAAAAATTATACACAAAAAAAAAATATCGTCAACAATCGATAATTTACAAACCGGCTACATCACTATTAAATTCACTTGCGGCTTACATTAAATCCATTGTCGTTTAAGTTCACAAAACCTTTACCCAGATTAACCAAAACCCGCAATGGATATTGAACTCACCGAAATTTCCCCAAACCTTTAATGAGAGTGCATTGAACTCGCTTATTTAAAATGTAGTGCGTTACGGAAAATAGATATTTCCGTGTCGCCAGCACTTTAGGAGGAAAGGGTGATATTTATATCACTACTAATTAAATTACTACTTCAGGGACTTTCATCTTCACCATCACTGTAAGATGTAAGACAAAGTTTGATCAAACATTACTAGCTTTCACAACTGAGCTGTCTAGGATGTTAACATATTTGCACGTCGTTGAACAACAGTAAGGTACCAGCAGATGAATCATGATAAGACATCACATGAAAGAGATATTGAGACAAACCGGGGAATTAAACTAGTGTTTAAAAAGATTGATTATCACAAAAGCCAGAACCAGAAACCAGGAGTCGTCACTATGTCGAGTTGACCAAACGTTTATAGCGTCATAAAACAAACCTCACAACAGATCATAATTATGAAACTATGAGATATTATGAACCACTATGAAACTAGTATATTTTAATTAAAAAATATGAAACTGTATGAAGTTATATTAAAAATTTATTACTTAACGTAAGATTTACATAAGTGCAATTAAGAAGACTATACAAGACTGACGGAGTAACCTATTTTAAAATAATATTAACATTTTAATTACTGCACTAATATATATATTGAATGCATATGAATGTGTATAGGTTATTTACATAAAAAAACTTTTTTTTTGTCTGTTTGGTCCGGCTAATTTCTGACTGCTTGACCGATTTTAACAGGACTTTCATTGACGTATAGCTAATGTTATAAGAACTTAGGCTACTTTAAAAAAAAATATTCTACGCGAACGAAGCCATGGGCAAAGCTAGTTAAAACAAATTTAAAGAGGCGATATAATATGATAGCTGTTTGATAACAATGCGACACGGGACCGAGGTCTTATTGCAATACATCGCCCCTCCATCAAATAACTTTTGTGTTAAATGTTAACAAAGTTTTCGATGGCGCGGTTGTAATTCATTCGTGTTTTCTGGTTCGCGTGAAACACTAAATAACTCCGAACTACGTTTCAGCGGAACTTTTTATATGTAATATAACTATTTATTAATTATACATGTATTGTATTTATATAAAAATTATAATAAAAATTTGATGTCATGTTTTTTTTTTGTTTTATCTTCAAATGTTTAAAGTATTATATCTTATATACACTTCCTTAATGGCGTTTGGATTTGCAAGACTTTGCACGCAATTTTTCAAGTTGGTAAAACCGATACGAGCTAACATCACCTACAAACATTTTGCAAATCACGAGTAAGGGGGGGGAGGGGGGATATTTAAGTCACTTTTCAAATGATTTTGATTAAGTTATAATTAAAATATCGATGGTAATTTATTGTAAATATCATATGATTTGAGTTTCAGATGCAAGTTTCATGATGATACACTCTCAGACTCTCTTATTCAATATATTCCAATATAGTATTTCTTTCTTACAAAAAACACCATATGGTTAACAGCCGACATAATAATAATAAAACTTTGATACCATCTCACTTGTAAGTTAAACTTTACAGAAAGCCAAAAACTGAAAGTTGAAAGTAGTCGAAAGTAGTGTAAAATAAATCAAAGGGGATGAGTCAGAGGTGCGACGAGACATCTATTTCACGCACTTCGCACACTTACGACTCAGGTGTAAGTGTAGTCGACACGCACGTGCCGCCTTTACACCGGATAACTCGCGCTACTGGCAGATAGTTACTTGCCCCTCTGTTGTTTTATTTAATACTAGGGGTACCAACAGATCCTCAATTTCGGCTTGCTGCGCTCGCGAAATCTCGGGTGCCGTTTGCATATTGAGCGAAGCGAGCCTAGTGTAATGACTCACCGTTTCCAATTGATTTTAATGGGATATCAATTTTTTGACGATTATTCATAAAAGACATGACATTTTTCAAAATTTTTGTCTTTTTGATTGCAAAATTTCATAATTTTCCGACAAGTAGTTTTATTCGTGACAAGTGACAACGCTCCGCTCGCTGCGCTCGCTTCGCTCAATTATATGGTATTCAATCAAAATGTTTATAGTAGTATCTGTTTTTATTATTCTAGTAATATTTATGTGTATTTGGTGTTATTATTTTGAATAGAGTGGTAAGAGATAGTACGCTAGACGCCAACTGGAGCGAGTGACTACACCAGCACAAACACACAAACAACACCAAACAAAGTTGTACAATTAGGACGGCACGCGAGGCACCGACGTCCCGGCGGTATTGATTACAATTACTGTTTACGATACACTGATAGTGAAATTAAATGTGGTACCGATACCTTTGGGTTTGAATTATAATAAGGGAGAGGGTTTTCGAACTTAAAAAGTATTAGAGAATCTAGTAGTTAAGGATACATTTGAAAACCATATTTCAATTTAAAGAACTATTATCAATAATATCCAGTTACTAAAGAAGTTTGTAATATTTGAACGTTGGCGGTTGTTGCGTACATTGTTACAAACATCATCTACCACGTGTTATGAAACATCTAAAATACCTCGCGACATCTAGATTCAACGCCGATGTGAATAAAAATAGTCAATTGAGTAACAATTTAATGACATCATACAATATCTTCGTAAACAAGCGAAACGCGTGTTTTGGCGCAAACATTCCTCACGGTTATAAAAATATTAGGAATGTACCAACTTTTTAAATATAACTATCTATATATGTAATATATGTATCTGAGAACTGATTCGTCTTAGATGTCGTTAGGTATACGTATGTCGATATGTCTATATGTTTGTATGTAAGTGAATACGAGGTGCAATGTGAATTAAGCCCTTAAAAATAGAGTTACTTGTAAACGTGATTCAGAGAGACGGCGGCAGATTAACCAAAATAATATCCTGACTCACACATACAGACACACAGTATTATGATTACAATTATATAGCAAATCAAATTTACCATGTATATTTTAACTTATATTGATAAAGAATATATAATATCGATAATGTACGATAATACAAAGAATTCAAAGAATGCTTACATTTATACGTAACCCATTGTGGGTGGTTTTTGAACAATACATAATATATATATATATATATATATATACTTACCTATAACAGGGTAGATTCGTTCCGCGTTATAGGAAGACGCGTTTTAGGAATATTCTTGTATAACGCGCTCATATCACCGTATAACACGTTATGTACAAATAATTCACATTCAACTTTTCTCGTTAAGGTGGTTTAAATGGAATATTAAGAAAGAACTTAGTGAAATTAAATTTTTACTTAATTTTATTTAATTTTATGATACAATGTGCAAAGGTAAGCGAAATTATGAGGAACTGTAAAAAATTATTATAAATGTAATGTTGGTAGCCCCGTGTTATATAAAAGAAAACACGTGTTATACGAGGAACTGAAATCGCGTTATAAGAGTGTCGCGTTATGGGAGGGATTACTGTATTAGACAAAATTGATAATTTGACGAAAACAATCCACGAGTTCAGGGCGCCGCTAAAAATACGAATCAAAGCGATATGAGAACGTGATGGTGGGACGGTGAGAGGAACAGTAGAAGTAAAAAGTGTAAATATATCGTTCAACGGTCCCGTGAATAATCTTAGAACCGAGATAAACTTACCGAGATATATAAAATGACGTGGAGCCGCGAAGTGTTTGGGCGACATTTATTTTTGGATGCGGTACTTGGTATGATATTAACGTCATACAAAAACGATCTACATTCATATAATAAGGGAGGTGATGAAGAAGATAAGTTGTAGTGTAAAAGTAAATGCTTTTCTACGAGGAAGGCAGCGAGGGTCTCTGTCCGACAGTTCTTTGGTTGTAATAGATATAATAATGTAATAAATGAAAGAAAAATATATAAATTTCTTGTAGATACCACATCCAAGTTTCAGTGAGCATGTCACCAGTGCATCCCACCCACACTCAGTTAGTATTATTTCGGTGGTATTGCCTCACAGTTAAATATCTCCGCCTATACTTACTGACTCGGATTTATAAAGATTACGGATACTACGCGTCTTCTGTACCAGTAATTTATTGATTATTAAACTAACGGATTTGTACGTCTGTGTTTACATCCAGATTTGATTTTGCAATATATATGATATATCAAATATCGATTACTAATTCGAATAAGTTATAATCGATTAAATATAATATTATTCATTTATCCCGTCCGTCCATATTTGTTTCTCAAAAGCAATAAAAATATAAAAGCCAAAGATCACTTTACAGTTATAATTGTCTTAAACTCTAAACTCAGTTCCATAATAAAAAAAATGCAAGCGCCACGTGCTCGCGACGGAAGCGTGTAATGACCCCCCCTCCCCCCTCCCTGCCCAACCACTACCGACTTAGTGCATTGGCTATTTCTGGTGACAGAGACACTTCGTACTTAGTTAGTTTCGTACTACCATAGACCTAACGATATTGTAGACATGTACTTATTAATAATTTGTATATATTATCATCAATTGAAATAAAAATATTTTTAATCTCTGTGTTTATTTTTTCGACAATAAATTAAAAACTCTTTAAAAAAAAGTGTGCATGCAATTGACACACGGAAAAAGTGAAACTTCAGAAAAATAGCTTAAGAAATAATGACATGGATATAAAGTAACGGGAGTCAGGAAAAAAATTAAACTTTAAAAAATATTTATTACTTTAATGTAAAATGTTTGTATGAGAAGAAGCTTCTTACTCGTAGCATTCCATGGATTCACCAAGCGTAAAAATTCTCATAAAACTAACTAACTAACAATTTTACAAAAAGTATCAACGCCATCTATCGTAAATTTAAAAAAATAATAATTTCAATATATGACCACCATAACAGCCGTGGGCAACACGTCTTCTATCTCACTCTCTCCTATACATTTGTGTTTTCGTGACGCACTTTTCGTTACATCGCGTTTCAAATCACAAAACCACTAAAATCACTTCAATATATGTGTGTTCCTATCTAATTGTTAGTAGGTTATTATAAATCTCGCGGCAAGAGTCGCCTCTCATCCGGCGCATGATCCGTAAGCTCCTGACTCACGGCATTACCTTCATAAATACAAACTTATTTTGATTATAAAAGCTCATGTTCCTCACCGAACTAAAATAAATATTAACCAGATAATACCATCTATATACACTAAAATTAACTCCTAAGAACATTCTTAAATTTAAACATTCTTAAATTTTACAACAACACTAAATATTTATAATTAATTTAATATTTTGCCCTTAAGAATGTATGTTTGGTTGGTACTACATAGATTTGTATGTATGTTTGGTTGTGCTAAATTTCTTATTATCCCCCAGAAACACAGGAACCTCGTCCGAAAAATGCGCTTCCATTCCGTGCCACTTTCTACTATTTTAGGTATATCCTATTATTTTTTACACAAGAAAAACTGCGGGTTGAAGCTAGTGATCGATTATATATTTATAATATAAATAAGGTTTATTTCAAAGAAAATAACAGCACATCTGACATTTTAAATTCAATTTAAATGTACACATCTCGATACATATAAACCAATAGAAAGAAATGTAATAAAAAGTTGACGCAATAGTCAAAATGGCGTCGGTACTTAACATTCCGCGGCATTGTAACGGTACATCTTCAATAAATATAATATATTTATGTAAAGGTCAAACGACCAAGTTACGCTGGCAGCCTCAATATACATTATTTAACATATATATAAATAATTAAATAAGACAAACAACAATTTAAACAACCGAAAGTAGATATTAAAAATTTTATCAATATTGTATGACACTTCTGTATCTCAATACTAAATATGTACAAATGATTTATGACAAATATAAGAAGATATTGTTGTAACGGACAAATTTACAAAATAAAGTGATTAAAATAAATCCTTAATGAAGGGTTATTATTTTATTCTTTATAATATAAGGTTAAAAAGGTAAAAGCGTTGTAAGGTAATGTTACAAGTACAACCGGATGCAATCTCGCATTACAGGGAATATTACTCACGACACCGGTAATGAACAACCGACATACCGACATATGTACATATAAATATATATATATATATAACAAGTATAGCAGTCCTTTAACGGAACCTCTATTGAGAGGTATGAAGCATTGACATAAGGATCTTTGCTATAGCTCTTTTGTAGGTGGTAGAGCCCAGCTGTAGTTATCCGACTACAGCTCGTATTGGGCTGGCTCGACCGGGGAAGGACCACCCTCTCACAGAAGACCGACGTGTAGTAACCAAATTCATTTGGTTATGTTCCGTCGGTGAGTGAGAGAATCCGGAAGCCCAACCTCCCCCCCGCGCCAAACATGAAAGCGATGCAAAAAACAAAAATACCCCAGGAGGGTACCGGCTTTGATGAAGCCGGGGACCCCCTCCCCGAGCAAAATCGGGGAAATGATTCTCGGATTTTGCTCGGGCTGCCCGTCGTATCTGGGGCGGGCAAAGTATCGCCTTTTGTGTTGTTTGAGGGCAAACGACGAGTCAATGCAGCGGCACCCCGACCCACTCTAAATGTGGACTTTTGCAACATCCGGGGATTTCATTCCAACTTGAACGCCGTCCACTATCATCTGGAGACGGCGCAGCCGGCCTTGTTGTTTCTGACGGAGACGCAGATATCTCAACCTAGCGACACAGCGTACCTGTCATACCCCGGGTATAAACTAGAACACCATTTTATACCACACGCCGGGGTATCTGTGTTCGTAAGGGAGGATATCTGCTACCGTCGCCTTCAGGTTTTTGAAGGTCGGGACCTGTCTATACTCTGGCTACGCGTGGACATGGACGACCATGTCAGAGTCTACGCGTGCCTCTACAGGTCCCATAGTGGTAATGCAGAAACGGATCAACTCTTGGGCCATGTTCAGGCGAAGATTGACGATCTGCTTTCACAGACTCCCTCCGCCGAAGTCGTAGTCCTAGGGGACTTTAATGCGCACCATGCCGATTGGCTAGGGTCACGTGCCACCGACTACGCGGGGAGATCTGTGTTTGACTTTGCTCTGGCAAATGGGCTGTCCCAGCTGGTAAAGACGCACACTCGTCTACCGGACGTGGACAGCCACACGCCCTCTTTGTTGGATCTTCTGCTGACTACACATCCAGAAAAGTACCAGATCACTGTCGAGGCTCCCTTAGGTTCCTCTGATCACTGTCTGGTACGGAGTGTAGTGCCCATTCAACGGTCGGCTCGCACAACACCTGCGACTCGACGCGTTTGGCACTACAAGTCAGCGGATTGGGATGGAATGCGGTCCTTTTTTGCATCCTACCCATGGGGGCCGATTTGTTTCCCTTCCGATGATCCTAGTGACTGCGCTGCGGCTGTAGCTGATGTGATACTACAGGGCATGGAACTATTTGTACCAAGCTCTGTGGTACCACTTGGTGGCAGATCGCGGCCTTGGTTTGATGCGTCTGTCAGGGCTGCAGCTGCTGGCAAACGGCAGGCTTATCAAGCTTGGGTCAATGCGTTAGTCACTAAGGATCCGAACTCTAGAGTTCTGAAGAGGAAATATAATCGTGCTTCCAGATTCTTCAAACGGCAAATCGCTAGAGCAAAGTTCAAGCATGTCGTCAAAATTGGGGATCAGCTGGCAAAGTACCCGCCTGGCACGCGCAAATTCTGGGCGCTTTCAAAGGCCACTCTGGGAAACTTTAGCCAGCCGTCCCTACCGCCGTTGCACATGGGGAATGACTCTCTGGCCCACACGGCAAAAGAGAAAGCCGATCTCTTGGGCACTCTTTTCGCCTCCAACTCGACTTTGGACGACCAGGGGAAGGCACCGCCTATCATCCCGCGGTGTCAGAGCTCAATGCCGGAAATAGTTTTTCGGCAGAAAACTATTAGGCAGTCTCTATTTTCCTTGGACGTTCATAAGTCGAGTGGGCCGGATGGCATTTCTCCATTGGTGCTACGAACGTGTGCCCCTGAGTTGACTCCAGTGCTAACGCATCTATTTCGGTACTCCTACCTTAAAGGCGTAGTCCCGGTCACATGGAAGCGTGCCCTTGTCCATCCGATCCCTAAAAAAGGTGATAGCTCGGACCCAGCTAACTACAGACCTATCGCCATTACCTCTCTGCTCTCCAAAGTAATGGAGAGCATTATCAATAAACAGCTCCTAACCTACCTCGAGGATCACCAGTTGGTCAATGACCGGCAATATGGCTTTCGCCATGGTCGATCGGCTGGTGATCTTCTGTTGTATCTTACACACCGTTGGGCAGCTGTTATTGAAAGCAAGGGAGAGGGTCTGGCAGTTAGTCTGGATATGGCGAAAGCCTTCGATCGTGTATGGCACAAGGGGCTTCTTTCGAAGCTACCTTCCTATGGGCTTCCCGAGAGTTTATGCAAGTGGATCACCAGCTTCCTCACTGGGCGGAGCATACAGGTCGTTCTCGACGGTTTTTGCTCGGACCCCAAGCCCGTGAACGCTGGTGTACCCCAAGGCTGCGTGCTATCCCCAACTCTGTTCCTCCTGCACATCAATGATATGTTGGATATCTCCAACATACATTGTTATGCGGATGATAGTACTGGGGATGCGGTATATTCCGGCCGTGCAGGTCTCACTCGGGAAAACGTCGACGAGTGCCGAAAGAAACTTGTGTCTTCAATAGAGACCTCCCTGGGGATGGTCTCTGAGTGGGGTGAACTGAACCACGTTCAGTTCAACCCCCTAAAGACACAGGTTTGCGCGTTCACCACTAAGAAAACCCCATTTGTCGTATCACCGCTCTTCGAGAGCACTCCCCTCATTGCCTCGCCAAGTATCAGAATACTGGGTCTCGACATTTCGAGCGACTGTCAGTTTCGTGGTCATCTGGAGAGCAAGGCCAAGTTGGCCTCGATGAAATTGGGAGTGATCAATAGAGCGAGGCAGTACTTCAAACCTGGCCAAAGACTTGCGCTCTATAAGGCGCAGGTCCGGCCACACATGGAGTACTGTTCTCATCTCTGGTCCGGATCACCCCAATATCAGCTTCTACCATTTGACCGCGTACAACGGAGAGCCGTTCGAATTGTCGGGGACCCGGTGTTCTGCGAACGGCTGGACTCTTTGGCATTGCGTAGAGACGTGGCTTCTTTGTGCGTCTTCTACCGCATTTACAACGGGGAGTGTTCCGAAGAACTATTCGATCTGATGCCTGCCGCCGAATTTCATCACCGCACAGTGCGCCATCGCCTCCAATACCATCCTTACCACCTGGATGCGTGGCGATCCTCCACTGTGCGGTTCTCAAGGACATTTTTTCCACGTACCACTCGAATGTGGAACGAACTCCCTTCGGCGGTATTTCCAGATCGGTACGACATGGGTACCTTCAAAAAAGGCGTTTATTACTACCTACAAGGCCGGCAACACTCTTGTAAATCTTCGGATGTTGCAAGAGTTCATGGGCGGCGGTGATCACGTCCATCCGTGACCCGCCAGCTCGTTTGCCCTCCTCTTACATAAAAAAAAAAAAAAAAAAAAAAAAAAAAAAAAGCTCTTTAACAATAAACCTACCGACAATTCTTGTATACCTGTTCCTACCGCACGCGGTCAAATTGACCGGTAATTAAAAGTTATTTTATTATATAACGCAGGTAACAATGGAAATAACTAAAAGTAAAGAGTGTAGAAAATATTATAGGCATATTCTAAAAATTGTCATGTAGTTTGATAACGATATTATAACGTTCAAAAATGTGTAAGTTTTACAAAAGTTTAAGAACGGTCAATTTGATCGGTACTTTATAGGTTTAGTGTTAAATAATTAAATAAAACTGTTCCAAACAACTCTAATATTCTCATGGCGCCATTAATAGGATGAATCTAAAAAATAAATATTAATAAAGCAATTTTAAACTTTCTCACCTACAACTATATATAAAATCAACTAAACGCCATCGTTATCACGTAATTATTTATTTAATTAGAATTGTTTCCGTTTACTCAATTTCTAAATTCCAAGAAAACAAAATACTTGTTTGATCGAAGGTCTTTGACATCGTCCGTTAAGCGTCTATTAAACTATACCTCGGGATTTTTAATTCTTAAAACGAATCGGGTCTGTTTAGTTATAAAGTAATTTAATTAATTATTTACCTCATTAAGACCCAATCTAATATATCACGGTAAACATAAGACACCCACCAGTACCGGGTTAATTAAAATATATTAAACCAATCCCCACCATTTATTTTACGATACGTATATTTAGAGGACTCATTGTGATTACCAATATTATATTTGATATATTTTGTAATATATACATGAAGAAACAGTTAGCATTTAGTTAGTCGCATGGATATTTTTATAGTTAAAACACATCAAATTATTACATTTTATAGAAAAATAATTAAAATATTATGTTTTATTGATATTCTTTAATTATTAAAAATTTTTGAAAAACAGAACTTTTTATTGCAAATAAAATAAATAACATAAATTTTATATAAACTATAAAATAATTTGTTTATTTAATAATAGATATGCCATAACAGTCAATCACAAATGTCTGTCTGTGTGGTCTGAAATAAGTATAGTATCAACACAGTATAGATTTACTAAAGATTTGTGTGAAGTAAAAACTGAGCACGATTAGCACACAATTTGTCCCGAACCCCTTAAGGAAGATTCGGGATTTCAACATCTTTCTAATTACAAATTTATACGATACTAAGATTTAGCGATAATATTCCAGGACAGGAATCAATGGTAATTTAACATTATAGTAATATTAACACCCCATCTACAAAGCACTAGACACAATGGAATTACTCTCATTATATTCGAAGCTGAAGCAATATCCTACAACAATATCGCGTATGAGTTATGTTACGGAAAAGCGATGGTAATGGCGTCTGTCTGTTGGTTTATATTTATAATATTTAATCGCCAATTTGATATAAAAAAAAATAAAATTGAAAAATATAAAGCAAAACAAATCCGCGATACAATGTACTTACCTTTGACGATATAAGCGTCAAGGTGGGCGAAGACTCCTGTGGAAAAGATAAGTGTCCCGCTTTAATTGATTTTTTGAAAAGAAACAGAAATGTGCGCTGGAGTGGGGGGGGGGGGATTAATGCAAATGTATGATTTGATTACGCCCATTATAGAATGTGTTGTTTATGTCACGTGCCTCCATGTATGAATACCTCATACATTCATCAATTCATTCATTCAATACAACGTGTAAAAGAACGAGTGATTACTTGTGTTTAAATTTTAATTATATTAAATTTATTTTATTTACTAATTATATGTTAAATTGTAGAAATTCTAAAATTAAATCTTCGATTAAAAAAAATAATACTATTCGTTGTTACTAGATGTCGCTAGTATATAAACAACCTTATCACAAATTTCAAATATGTTTTTTATTATATTATAACTGTGTACAGATCTAAAATGAAATCCAATAATGATTCTGTGATACATTTTATATATGAATCATAAGCGAGTGATTTTCCAGGAAATATATTCAAGATGGCATCACGTACACACATTTTCTTATTCATGAAACGAATTTGTAACAGTGTAGTAAAAACTTTAACAGGAAAAAATATACTTTAAGAGGAAAAAGTATATTTAATATCAAGTATGTATTTTATTATTATTTTATTAACAAATTGTCTGCTAAAAAGTATAAATGACCGAGTTATCGGCACACTAACATTGTAGTGGTTAAAATTTATTTTACATATTTCTAAAGCTTAAAAACAATAAGAAGACATTGTTTTTTAAATAAAAACCTAAATAATTATTTGATTATTAACTACATAATTATATTAAGAACAATTATAACCATTATAATTAAGATCATAATATCATCTAAAATGTTTTTTGTCATATAATTAATATGATCCAATAAACATAGTCTGCGAGTAAGCAATAAAACGAAACAAGGAACAAAGAACTAGCCGCTCTTACAACACACTATATAGTATAGATGAAACAAGACCTGCGAAGCGGAAGAACAGACGCGTAATTACACACTACATATGAATAACACCGAATAAACTAACAAAAAGATATCCATTACTAACGCAAAAACGTGGCGTCCGCAATTATCTACGAGGAACGAGTATTTAACATTATAAACAATTGCCACATTACGACTATTAAGCGCTAGTGATAATTACATTAAAAAAAACATGGCCGACAAAAAAATTTAAATCGCACGAGCAAGACAGATCGGGAACGCAAAAAAAAAAGTCGAAACTCTTCCTTTCCTAAATTATCCTGTCACGCTCAACTATAAAATGCAATTGGTTTTGAAAAAGATCAAACTCGTTAGAATATCGCGTCGGGTGCGGGGCGGTGCAAAATGGTCCTTGGGACCTTAAATTAGGGTTTAAGTGATTTAGCAATGTTATTATGGGTTTATATCGAGTGTCAGATTGCACAATAGACGCACGCGCATGTACCTGCGCAAGGTGACCCGGCGAAGGGCACGAGGCTGCCCTTGCGCCCCACTGCCCCCCCTGCACCCTCCCCCCGCCTCCCTCCCGACTCCAGGGTCCCTACACGCCATTGCCAAAATGATCACCACGGGTAGTATAGTGACGCAAATAGAGAAGTCTATCGATTTTTTTAAAATAGTTTTGTAATCTATAGGATTTTACTCTTTAACAGATATATATATTAAAAATTTCTTTATAATTTTTAATGACTTTTTAGTAACAATAGCCGAGCTAAAGACAGGTGACACGAATTTTAGAAATATTCGCCATCTTTGAGTATAATTTAGGAGATTTAGGGTTTATTGTATCTGATTTAATACAATAACAAACTTAATAAGTATTTATAGTCAAAAAAAGTAGGATATATATATATATATATATATATTTCTTAACTTCTATATTGGGTTAGTTAGGATAAGTTACTGTCACTCAAACACTAGTAAACTTATTATAAAGATTTTCTTCTTTTAGTTATTTTATTTAAATATAATTTATTTTAATCACAAACGAAGTATATAAGATATATTGGTCAGTAGCAAATCCTTTAATAGTTATTTATAAAAAAAATTAATGATAATACTGAAAAAAAATCAGGTAATTCAGGTGTCTGAATAGGCTCCAGTGACCCACTTGCACCTCCGGCCTTCACTCCGTAACTGTACCGGATGGAGGCATTGTTTTTAACTCGATAGCTTCAAATTCGTTTTTCTCCTAATGATCTGGATCTCTTATCATAACGCCTATTTGGTTTGAATACTTCGTATCTATGAAATATTTTGAATAGTAAAAAGTTATTGACATTATTAGGTGTATAAAATATTACAAATGTTAATAAGCGAATAATATTAATACGAATATGATATATGTGTGTGTGTGTGTGTGTGTGTGTATGTGTGTCCATCACTTGAACTATAAAATGAATATAGTTTAATTTCAAAAAATTGGTAGTTTGTTGTATTTTCATTATAATCCAAAATTTTAAAGTATCTCAAACATTATGTTGTTAATGGCGGCAGGTGCGCAGGCGCCGGTGTCTCAGTTTTTGCGACCACGTCATATTATCTAATGATTCTCGGTCATCGGGAATTCTTAAATTCAAAGTCAGGTGGAACTAAGTTGTAATGTAGTATACATCCATACATCCCCATATACATAAATGCCGATTAAAGTCGGTAAGTCTTCGATAATTAAACTTAAAGCCGAATACCTCACAACTTGCCCTATTCCTGAGCCGTCAGTCGTAAAACTTAACCCATTAAATGTTTACAGCCTTCTAAAACTGTTACACAGATACTACACCGGTAGAGGGAAATAAAAAAATCACATAAAATAACTATAAAATAATATTGTCTTATAAATTAAATGACAGTTCAATATTTGTTATTGTCGGGATTTGATGTGATGGAGTTGTAAAAATAGAGAAATGGACGTATAAAAACTTACTAGAGTACTTTTAAAAGTTATATATATAAAATAATAAGTGTAATCTCTGGTAACAGTTAGTCTGTAACGAAATTAGTAATAATAACAAAAGCCCAGTGCAGCTAACTGCAGAGGTTACGGGATCGGACGCGCCGCGGGCGAAGGGGAATAAACACTTTTTTAAATAATTTAATAACCTTATAATAATAATATCTATTGAAAGACAATTCGAAATTTAAAATTATTGCACAGTTTATACCAATAATAATTAAATTTTAAGTAATAGTTGCATTTAAACCTTGCCATTTACTCGCTGACCTCAATTCTTTTGGACCAAATTTGGATCATCTAAAATTATTTTCGGCTGTTGCTTTAATATTTAAAATAACCTTAAATCTATTTTTACAATCTTAAAGTAATTTTAAACACTTAATTATTTTTAATACGGCCAAGGTAATTTATATTTAATGTATTACATATTTTTATATATTTATTTTTGTTTTTACTTAACCAGATTTAATGATAATAAATGTGTTAGTAAACTATTAATGGAATTAATTAATAACAGTATTATAGTCTTGTAGATATATTTATATTATCCCTGAGATGTGAAGACAATTGCGTTACTCGCGTGCGCCGGCTCCTTGCGCCAAGGACGCCCGCTCTCAATGTGACCCAATGCGCTACATCTCTGGATTAGTTCAGCGCAAATCACTATTGTTCCGAGAACCGCTATGCTTTATACTTTATTTTTATGTTTCTTTTATAAATTATAATTAGATTCTTTATTTCGCTCAAGGGAATTATGTTTTCGAATGTATTTGTAACATGATTAAAGGTTGTTATATGATATATGGTAGTTTAAAATAGTAGGTAGTTTAACATAGACTTAGGAAATAATTCCACTTAATATAATTAATATTACATAAATAAAATGATATCTATTTGTATTTTCAATCAACAAAAACAAAGTCAACATAACAATGCTCCCTCGGCGGGAATGCGATGCATTACTTTTGAAATGTTATCTAATGAATATATCTTTAATACAAAAAGGTACCATCGAGACAGTACAATATAATATCACACCCATTAGTGCACTTCGCAAACGACCCTTATTTATATATCCGTCCCTCTCGCACGCAAACAAAAAACGCGTACCTAAACATCGCAATGCCTGCATTCCGTATTGCACACGGTAACCTCGAACCTCCGGCACTCCAAAAGCGACCTTCACCCGCTCGTGATTAGGACCAACTGAAGCGCAAACTTCAAGTTATATTTTTTTTAATATCCAAGTGCACGGTCCCAACAATTCGGCCAGTCTTAATATAAATAACAATAAAGAGTCGGGTCGGACGGTATTAAAACCTTTTTAGAATTAAACAGTTTTGACAGATGAGGCCGTACAGTCTCGTCCCGTATTAGAAATCGAGAATGCGATTATATTATTATATATA
This sequence comes from Melinaea marsaeus rileyi, assembly GCA_918358865.1. Lineage (NCBI taxonomy): Eukaryota > Metazoa > Arthropoda > Insecta > Lepidoptera > Nymphalidae > Melinaea > Melinaea marsaeus. The sequence goes on along the minus strand of OU911088.1, from coordinate 25,805,629 downwards.
ATCTTTATGTAAAATGATTTCTGAATAGTTTAATAATTGAGATGAACATTTTAAATGTTTTGAAACAAAAGGATAAAAGTGTTAAAAGTTTCCGGACGCGTAACATACTTTCTATACATAACCGTTATGTGAATTAAAAGTTTAGAAATAATACTAAATTTGCGCCCGCGCATATTATAATTTATCTCCGAGAGCTCGCCTAATGGCCGAAGACGGCCGAATTAGCATAAAATGACGATAATATTTCTACAATTGCGGGCACAGCGATCAAGATGTCCACCGATGGAAGAATACACATTAACATACATGTAATACATGTTTGTGAAATACCGAGATATATACGTAATAGCGTCAAATTTATTTATTTTATTTATTGTTATTGTAATAACTTTAGCAGTCTTTAACAGATAGTATTCTATAGTTTTAAGATGTCTGAGTAATAAATATACTTCAAACCTATAAAAGATCATAATTGGATAAATAGTTAAAACCACAGTTAAGTTAATAAAAAATTAAGAAATCACAATAATTGGTTATTTGCCGCGAAACGTTACATACGTTTTCAAATCCGTTCGCTTCCGGTGCTTTATTAGATGTTGTTTTGATTAAAAAGTGGGATCGACTTATTAGCATACCCGTGTATCGTTTATGTAAGACATCTTAAGCCTTTTACATTTATAATATTGTTTAATTAATAAAAAAAATGTATTTTAACATTCTGCCAATGTTATATATTTAAAATATTATTTTCAATGTATATATATAACCTACTTTCTGAAGAGGATTACGATGGCAGATGATTTCAAACCACTGCCAGATTCAAGTTAATTTGGTTTAGAGATTTAGGTAAATAAATTAAATTCAACATAATTTGATGTTAATTTTTATTTATTAACATTCCAACGCAAAACATTAAAATTCATAATTCACATAAAAATATTTAAATGATTACCTCCAAACCTTTCTCTTATATGCGTCTTAAATCAAACTAGTTTATAAACAAATTCATTCATCGTTACCTATATATTAGCATATTAAAGCGATTTTACATCCAGCTGCGCCTTTCCGTTCATTCTGAATAATTGTTTCACTTAAATCAAATAGAAAATCAATAAAAAATAAAAAAAATATATCAATGTTACATTTATATAAAAACTTTCTTTATTATCCGAATAAGTAAAAACTTTTTGCTCATTCGTATTTGTTATAAAACCTTACCCGACTTTATTTTTTTCCAGAAGCGATGCTGGCCGCATAGACAATGGAAAGCCATTATCCCTTGACAGTGCGCTCATTACCGCGTTTTTGCGTTTGAATTTCGAACAGGTATTGTTCGGGCGCGTCTACCTGTACTATCGAGATCAAAATTGTACAGCCAACACCACGGATGTTTAATTCTGAGTGTTATTTACGCCAATTACTTCTTTATCGCTGCACGATTGGTTCTACATTTGCGTGAAGGGTTTTTTTTATTAAACGCAGACGCCATTGTGACAGTGTTTAAAAAAAATAATCATACATCTTTCAAACGAAGACACAAGCTGAGGCGATAAAAGAAGACCAAAGGCTTATAAAGGAAAAGTTTACAAACATTACCGTATTTTGCATTTTGCATTTTGTATTATGAGTTGTGAAGTGAATGTAAGATTAATATAATAAGATCAGACAAATCCCGCGTCTCTGTAATGTTACTAGTAATAAAAATACATTCCTTTTTTAAATATCGGTCGATTAGTTTTTTTGTTTATTAAAAATTAGAATCTAAGACGCAGGTACTCGACTTTATTTGACCCTGTTTATAAACGACGAGCTGTTATATGTGTGTGTGAATGTTTAATTACGGTGTTGCATGTGTGCGTCAAATGTCAACAATTATAATTATTGTTATAGGATTTATATTCTTAGTTATTTGAGTGTTTGAGTGTCTTAATGTATTATTATTGTATAATAAGTATATACTTATATTAGTATTATAATATTAAATTATGTTTTGTTAATATTTTTAATATATATTATTGAGGTTCGAGTTGTGGCAGTTGAGGGCTGCTCCTAGTTACGTTAATTACTTGAGTTGCAAATTTATTTTAGAAATAAAATCTTATTAATTATTAAAATGTATAAGATTTTATTTAATAATACTTTAAGATTCAAGACGATTTTACAGGATTTTACAGATTTATAAGTTTCTTTAAAATTTATATTTCTATTTAAACATTTCAAACATAAAGAAATATAGATATATTGTTTTGTATATTTCGATATTTTAATGTACTTTCATAATAACATTAATAATACGTACGCGTTAATAAAATAATCACTACTAAATAATTAAAAAAAAAAAAAACCTATTCCTGAGCTGTCCGCACTTAAACCGACATTCACAGGTAGAAACTTCACTTACATACAAAGGCAATTAACTTTTGGTACCTGCGTCTATACATGTGTGGACTATGCCTAATATCTACATGTGTGGGTGGCTTGAAACACTCGTGTGGGAGGTGAATCGTAAAACGTAGTATACACTGCGGATTTTATATCACATACTAACTAACGTATTCCTTTCGACAGAGCAATGTATGTTAAATAAAATACATTGTATATTGTCGTTTTTATATTAGATATAACACTTGCGCTTGCGCAAACACTGTTATAATATCCTGAAGGTCTCTCAGATAAATCGCTTCGCTTTTTAATGGAGTTCACAATTTATTTTGTTGCTACATTTTTTTTTATTTTTACGTGTCGACTAATAATTTTGAGGCTTCCATCGATTTAAATCTTTTAAATACCTAAAGGTATACAGGGATTTATAACAGAATTAATACCTTAAATGTAAGATTTTTTTAGTGTACACAAAAAATACATTGCGTATAATACAGTATAATCCTTCACGGTTATACTTAATCTATTTAAAAGCAATTGTTAAATGTACAAGAAAGCTTTATCTACAAAGGAGTGCAAAAAATATAGAAAAAATGGTCCACAATACTCTCCGTATCGTTCCTTGACATTGCAATACCTTATTTAATATCTGGACCCCTAGTAAATTAGATCTTAGGAAGTGTGTGACCTCCAGTTGCAAAAACAAGATTCGTTCTACTACCTCTGGCGCTGTCTTGATCGTAATAAGAGAGTGAAACCATTCAAGATTACCAAACACGTACATCAAATATATAATACATTTTAAATGTCTGAGGTTTATTTAAACTTTACACACAGACGACAGTTCACTTATTAATTTATTAATTTTATATATATTGTTACGAGTTAGTTAGTGATAAGGAAAATGTACATAAATGTATAATTAAATGATTAAAGTAAAAAAATCATTTTATGTTATGACTGAATTACTGAAAAATTAACAATCGATCTTTAGGATATCTTGGTGTTATATACGTTAAAAAAAAGATATTTAGAAAATAAACTTCAAAAGGCACTGTTCCGTTATGTTGGTAGCTAAAATATCATAGTTAGATCATAATGAGGGCGGCGATACCCCCCGGCGCGTACGCAGCCAATGTTGCAATTAGCGCCCCCTATCTCGGATTTAAGAGAACAAACCCAAATAATAGGGCGCCATTACTGATTTACGAGCGCCCTCTTGTTCTAAGAACGACAGGTAAAAAAATACTACTTGTTTTAGCGCATGCGTGCCTTTGGTCGACGCCGTCATGAGTCATATAGTGTAATCGACGATCCAGTGACTAGACGCGAAAAAAATTTAAAAAATCTTATTTTACGAAGGCCGTACGCGTCGTGTTGCTCGCAGCAATTAAAAATAATTAGGGAATGAGATGGCGTGTTCTCGGAAGGACTCTTGCATTTACATATGGTCGGTCTAAGTATTAACTAAGCCAACCGATTAAGAGCAATAGTCTTTGAGATCGCCTTTTATTATTCCACCACTTCGAGTTTATGTCAGCTGAAGGGTAGAATAATTAAACTAATTACATAATGTATCTATTAATTACTTGAAAACTCAACTCATAGTTAATTCCATGATTCATTCCCATGAAAGTCTACCAGTAGTTCATTCATCGGATCTGAATTTTCCTCCTAAAATGTAACACCTAAATGACGTATATATAAAATGTAATTGCACACAAATATAAATTCTATTCTAAAGGATTAAAGTGCCTTTCTGTTCAACAAGATTAGTCAGAATGACATTATCTCGAGGAAGAACTTAAATTTCCGAGTAAACGAATACTATAATCTCATGTGAACAAAAATAAAAGAGAAAGTGTACACCTTATATTAGTCATGATATGATTGGATTGGATTGTTACTTATTTCTTAACTCGCAATATATAATTACTATTAGTCATATATTTCTTGATGTAAATTATCCAATGGTATAAACCTCCTTTGTGAATGCAGTTGGTCGTGTGAGCTTTCGCGGTCGGATGCAGTCTTTGATCATCTGTTAAGAACTAGTCTTTGGATCTGTGTCTAATCTGTATCGTACTCCAGGTGCATGAGCACTGCCTGGAGACATGGATGAACACGCTTTTCAATCATATACATATATATATATATATATATAATATTAACCGCCCTTCTTATAATATAAGGATTTTAAGTTATCATTTTAAATTTGGTATACAAAGAGATGGAAAGATTTGGAACTAACGAAGCTAAAAACAACAAGATAATAAAGTTATTATTCATTTAATAATACCAAATTTAGTAGTAATGTAATAATGAAAAAGCAGCCTATATATATTTTAAAAGAAGATTTAAATCTCTTATATGATATTCTAAGTGTACATAAGAAATATATTAAATACATAAAATCCTTAGACATAACGTGATCAAAGCGCAGTGTATCGGAGCGCATTTGCTGCGCCGGGCCCTTTGAAGCGTCCCTTAGATCCAGGCCGTGACACTTTCTTTTGCTTTGATACATCCTCTCATGCATGGAAAATGGGCTCTGATAGTAATATTAATATGTGTGTTTTAATATCAGCTTGCGATAATTAATTAACAATTTAATTAAACTTACTTTTCATTATTAATAGGTGTCATTAATATTGAACTAAGTTTATTCAAGCCAAATATAAGTTGAGTTGAACTTTTAGTAACTCCTGAATGTTTTAGTTGTAAAGTTGAAAATACATTGAGTCTGTCTGTGCCGTTTGGTTATAAAAAGATCTAGGTCATACGGATTCTGTCTATACCTGACCCGCTTCGGGCTAAATGCCCTGGATTCGGATAAAGATTACGTAAGATATATTACACTACTATTTTAAACTTTTAGTTATTACTTTACTACATATGAAAATGACAGAAATCTAAAATAATACTTTGTCTTATTTATTTGCGTATTTTCTTTTTTTGTTCTCATCATACAAAAATACTAACGGACTGTTATATTATTATACGACATATTTTAATTAGATTTTATTCAGTTTACATAAAATCACAAAAAATATCTAAAATAAGAACAAATTAGTAATGTATGTACTAGAGAAAGAGCGTTCAGAAGTCGCTACAAACAAATAAATAATAATTTTGAAAACAAAAAGATAATATAATAAAATAGCTGCTAAAATTGTAATCCTTGAAATAAAATATTAATATAGTCCATTGATATAATTTGTTAACTCTCCAACAATAAGCAATATTTGCAAATTATTATGACGTATATATACTATATGATGGACAGTCCGGTCGGTCCGTTTTATATGAAAAGTTATAGAACTACGATGATCCTTGCAAAATTTAATTATTTAATTTATTTATTTATTAAATGCAATTATCATATTTATAAATATATTAAAATAAAAATTAAAGTGCCTATTTGTAATTCTAAGTTATATACAGTATTTAAATAAAGAAATAACTTTTTTTTAATTTCTTAGACTGTCAACTTTTTCCGGCTATTGTCTGAAACGGCTGGATCGATTTCACCAGGACTTTCACTGGTTTATAGCGGACGTTATAAGGAGTAACTAGCACTTTAAAATGCGATCGAAGTCGTGAGCAGAGCTAGTGATAAATAAAATACCATATATATTGTTAGTTTGTAGGTATCACATAATGTGTGATAATACAATCAGTTTGAGTTTTATAATTTCAAATTCCCAGTACATTTACCTCGGGGGTCTTATTTGAGAGTCAATGCGTCGGGGTGGGCTCTAGGGTCATTGTATTGTTCAAATCAAGATATTGTTTTTAAATGTTGCTAGGCGAAATTTATCTTTTAAAACTACTTCATACTTTTCCCCTTTATTATTTCAAACTCGACGTACACTTATCGATTTTTAATCGATGAAAATAATAAAAATGTTATCGATTCTATATCGAAATTAATCTTAACTTTATAATATCAAGTTGTAATTACGATTAAACAAACACGGACCCATTACCGATAGTTTAAAAAGAGTTAGAATTAACTAGATTCCCATGTGAAGTGTCCTCAAGACGTGGAGTGAGACTACCTCAGTGCTGAGAGCGACCCAGTTCAACACAATGGCACCGCAACTGGCACAAGACGGAGATACTGAAGGTTATGCTGTAATGTAGATGCACTTGGCAACTGCACCTAACACTAACACTAACACTTAAAGTACTTTGGTTTCCAAGGGTTTATTAATAAAGTGTTAAAAAAAACAAAGTTAATATATGTACAATTCTTAAAATATATAAATTTAACATTCCCAAAACCGAGTGACAATTGCATTGGCAAAAAATGTAATACATAACCGGGCCTGCAGCAGGCGTTGTTTGTTTAGGAGCGTTGAGGCATGGTGTATTTACTCCAATTATTATCTTGGAGTTATTGCGATAGAATATTTATTTTAGCGAATAACAACTACACGCCACATAGCAGGTATTCAAGATTGCGATTGTTACTCGCGAGCAAATAAGGAATAAGGGATGGATGGAATAAGGGATGAAAAACGTGTTAATAGTTCCATAAGTAAAGGTATCAGGTGCAAGACGAGGGGTGCGCACCCTTACCTGTTACTTCAGTCTGCATGTAGGGCTTATTTATTATTATTTTATACTAATAATAATACTAAATTAATTAATAAATAAAATAAGATATATGAAAAATTAAGAAATAACATATATTTTTTATAACTACGTCTTAATTATCAGTGGTTTTAGTTTTCAGTCCATCTGGTGACAGATTTCATATTTTTCTATATTTTATTTATTTAGTTTATATATATATATATATATATATGCATATGCATATAAAGACACGTGCATCCATGCGATCAAGAGACGTTCGAGATTCTCACGTCCGTCAGAAAAAACGTACGTGATTTATCGGCGCGAGTCGTCGGAATCGGACGAGCGACCTCTCTGGATGGCTCGTCGCTATCACGAGTGTAGTGTTGGAGGGCACTCCAGCACTCCAAATGAACAATAGTGGCATTTTTAAATTGAATTTTGCATTAACACTATTTTTCATTATATAAATACAGATTAGAAATCGACCGTTCTGTTTGTTTGGTTTTAATTATTGGTAGATTGTCCTAATACTAAGTGCCCGAATCAAGTGTACATTCTTTAGTGTTTTTAATACATATAAGTGTTGTAAATGTACGATTTGAGAAAAAGTATGTGTGTATGTGTGTGTGTGTGTGTGTCTGTATATGTGAAATATTCATAATTGTAATAGAAATAGGATTTTAAACAAATTTGAAAGAAATAAATTAAACCAAAATTTAAATTTTTAGTAAGGCATAACTTTAAATACAACCTCCAACTTTGCAAAGTTCCTTAACGTACTTTTTAGTAGTTAATTAACAAACTAGGATACAATTAACTAACAAACAGTATATAAAGTTTGGTGTTATAATAACCTTATACACACTACTATCTTTTTCCATTTTGGTTTAATATATTTGCTTCTATTAGTGCAATATACGAACAATTAACATTAATCTTAATATATAAAGCACAAAGACACTCATTCACTGAGTCATTCATCGCTCTACAGCTCAAACCGTAAAACCTAGAAAGCTGAAATTTGGACACAAGACACCTGACATATTGAATTGGTGCAATAAGAAAGGATTTTGCAAACGTCCAAACTGTTCCAAAGTTACAGCTAAAAAACTGCAAAGTTTACCCCCCGCTCCCTCCCTTCTCCCATTCCATTGCAGTAGAAATTAAAATTATTTATTCGTAGGATTAGGGTTCCGTAACTCACATACAGTTTGTGATTATTTTTGATTATTTTCTATTTACCTACATACAGTATGTGATTATTTGTAATTATTTTCAATTTTCCCACATACCATTTGTGATTATTTTCAATTAACCCACATATAGTTTGCGATTCTTTGTTATTATTTGCCCAGCAAAGCGGGCGGGAATCAGCTAGTATATAATATACTAACAACAAACAGACAGGTCAAATCGATGGAACCACGATTAATTAAATGTCCGATCAATAAAATTATCCATCACGATATCTCGAAGTTCTCACACATCTTGTAATTATCACCCAGTTACTCCAATTAATTGGTTTGAAATCGAATTAATTCATTTGAGAATTTAATTAAATTACAATTTTATATAATTTACAAAATTATATTTTGCTAATAAAATTAAAATTTAATAAATATACACCACTTTCTATAGCATTTTATCAGCTTTTTTTGTTATTTTGAAAAATTTGTGACAAGGGTTACATTACAACCTAAAGGCTAAGAAGGGCTTAGAGTTTAGAACATACTATAATGTTTAAATCTCACCAGGTTACACCAAATTAGCTTGTTAGCTGTTAGCTTTCAGTGTTTCCAGCTCTGCGGGTGTTTTTTGCAATGATGCAAATTAAAGACAACTTCTTGGTTTAATGAAGATTTTTAAGCGACTTCCGACTTTCAGTATACGAAGAGTAAATAATAAGTACTAAAAATATATATAAATGAGCAAAATTTTAAAGTACATACAATCAAATAAATTAAGAAACAAAGATACCAATCAAAATGTGCTGTATTATAATTTCAAAACTACCTGCAGTGTGAAGATAATGGTTGTACGACCCGGTCTTATATCCGTAAATATTAAAAAAAATACTACCTGTTACTGTCAACTGGTAGAAATTAAACTGCCTCGAACACCACATATGTTACTTATATTATTGTAATATCAATCTTATGGTTATATTAATATAGTTCAAATTGAAATGTCATTAAAATCTAAATTACATAGTGCAAACGACTTTAAAAATAAATTCTATGGCGCAGAGTTAAAAACTGATAGCAAATTATCTACGATTGACTTGATACGTTCTGGTGAGTGATGCATTTTGGACTCTATTTTCATAGTAATAAGGATAATAATTAAATTACAAATGATACGATCTGACGTAATATAATATTGTGCACACGATCCGTTACAAAAACGAGAGACAATCGGTTACTTTATTAAAAGGATAACGCCGGTGGGCCTAACTGTTTTAACAAAAATAACTTTGAAAAAAGATGCTTTAGCGACCCGCGGGATAATTGAGGATCCTTTTAAAAAATTGTATATATATGATTGATTTATCGCAAATAAAAAACATGCCAACATATTGTACGGAACTCGTTCAGATTTAAATTAAAGTACAAAGGACAAGGAGACACCGTCATATCGGTGGGAGCTGATCCGAAGCACTGCAGGTACGAGTGCTCACAAAAAATATGATTAATGAAGGTCAACATTCAATAATTTCATCTCAGGTACCTAATGGTAACGTTATTTTTTAATACGAATAATGTGCGCCATTATTGTATCCTATATTTTATTCTTTTCAATAAATTTTTCATAAAAAAACACGGTCTCACGGACATTGCAACCGACTGAGAAAATAAAAGTTATGTAATTGATTTTATTCTCTCTCTCTCTCTCTCTCTTCCAATCTCGCTATTGTTTATGAGGAATAAATAATATCAATAAACCAGTACTCAGATGTATCGAAGACATGTTAATTACTTGAATATAAAATTTTATAATCGCAATATATTCCGCGGTGCTGTGTTGTGTAGTGTCTTGTGGATGTGCAGATAATTGTTGTCTATTATAAACTATAAAAAATCCTGTAATTGCCTTCGTTAATTGGTTTTACACTGGTATTCGTTGTGAACGTGTCATTTATGATATAACTTTAAGTGTATACATGCAATTTATATAATCGAAACGATAAAATAATATATATATATAAATGAGTTCACATGTGTTGTTTGTAAGACCTCGATTGATTAATAGGTTCCTTTGTTGTAAGTTAAGAAAAAATATTTGTTTTATTACAATATATATACACTATAATAATAGTACATTTTGTGTATATTCGTTTTGTTTTTGTGGAGTCGTACGGGATTTCAGGGGAGGGGGAAGGAGTCTTCGGGGTCAAATAGTTTGTAACCCGACACGACAGATGGCACGCTCCTTGCACTTCCGAAAACTGGCGCAAAAAGTACCGACTTGAACTTGTATGGACATTAATATTATTTTAAGAGTTCCGGATATTATTAAGGAATTTATGAACAAAATATATTGCAACGAAACGGAAAGAGTGACTTCATAAATAAATATGTAAGATATATTTATCAAAATTATTAATAAAATAAAAGTTTTTTTGTAAGGAATTGTATATTTTTAATGTTATTTATGTATATGTATTTCGTCACATAACTCTAACAGTTACGAGTAGTGTACTGCGTGTGTGTGTGTGTGTGTGTGTGTGTGTGTGTGTGTGTGTGTGTCGGAGTGCACGTGACGCACATTTGTCAATAAAAAAATAACATGTACGTGTGTACATCTGTCCGCAAAAAATATATCCTTAGCTCAGTAACGAGCGATCATACACATGTTGTGTGTTTGTTCAAATGACTCTATATTTATATAACTTTGAAATGTTTGAAATAAAAGTTGTATACACACACACATATACACACACTTATATATATATATATATATATATATATATATATATATGCGTGCGTGTAACTATCGTTGCTTAATTGAAATCATTTGATCTGCAATCAGAATATATCCAAGTTAATAAATCACGTAGCGAAAACATACATCATATTACATTTTCAACCGACATATTGTATATGTATTCGAATTTAAAAAATAATGTATATAAATTTAAAAACTACAACAAATTTGAAGTTTTATTCTTTACTTATTTTTGTACAGTTTTTGAGAATTTACGTAGTATCACCTTATATTGTGTACAGTAATAGCCAAATGTTAGGAGATATCTACAAAATCAGAAATTATAATGTACTCAAGAGTTATAATACTTAAAATCAATCCTATTCCAATGTAGTAAGGGTGATAATTGAATGAGTATTGACGCTCGGAATGTTATTGGAAAGTATTGTCTTAACTACCGAGATACGCACTTATATCAGAATGGATGTAATTATGAAATAATTAAAATATTACAAGTGTTTTGGGAATTTGAGATTTTTAAACATAAATTTATCTAAAACTTAATTTCTTTTATCAAACGGAACATGCTTAGAGTGGTTTGGATATGGAAATGCAAATTTATACTGTTACCACACATTAGATGATCGACCAAAATGCCTAGCTAATTAGTTAATGAGATCTCGTATATATATATATATAAAATTGATATGTCTGTTTGTAATTCCAAACTATATACATATGAAAGTACATACGTTACTTATATAAAAAATATATTTTTAATTGTCTGTCTCTGTCTAGTCCGTCTAAACACTGAAACGGCTGGACCGACTTTAACAGGACTTTCAGTGGCGTATAGCTCATATTACAAAGAGTAATTTAGATTACTATTATTAAAAAAAATGTGAGCGAAGTCGTGTGTAAAACTAGTATACTATAAATAACAGGAAACTGATTATTTGATATATCACACTATATCATCATCTGAGTGACAAAAACATATTGAAAATCACTTAAGATTGTGTCCCAGTGATGTTGCTATAATATTAAATTGAAAAGTAATAAAGCTAACTCATATGTAAAGTATTGAAAAGTAAGTGATGGATTTTCTTATCATATTAATACTGTATTATAAATATTATACTAATTTTATAGCTTCAACATCTCATTTGATGGAACACAAGATTTATTAACAAATTATACTAATAAGGGACACATCAGATCAATATGTTACAACATTTATTATCTAAAGCTTTCGGACAATAAAATAGGAAAGTTGGTGAAAGGCTATACATACATACATACATACATACATACACACATACATACATACAATATATAGTATCGAACCACTTCAAACAACACATAGATTGATTGAATAAACGACTCTAAATCCATTCAAATTTGTAAAACGAAATAGCAAACAAATGATTTTGACCACAGCACACTTTGTCTTATACCAAAGTATTACATTACATTAACACTAAACCTACCGACAATTCTTGTATACCTGTTCCTACCGCACGCGGTTAAATTGACCGGTAATTAAAAGTTATTTTATTATATAACGCAGGTAATAATGAAGATAACTAAAAGTAAAGAGTGAAAAAAATATTATATGCGTATTCTAAGAATTGTCACGTAGTTTGATAACGATATTATAACGTTTAAAAATGTGTAAGTTTTACAAAAGTTTAAGAACGGTCAATTTGACCGGTACTTGGTAGGTTTAGTGTTAAAGGCTATATATAATAGGCTCGATATTCATTAATGAACCATCGCTGAGAGCAGCAATTGAAACAGGTCGCAGCCGGATAAAGGGTCGTAAATTAACTAGCTGTCTATGAAGTTTTGGTCTGCACCCGGTCATTCACCCCGGTGCAGACACCTACGCAATACGCAATTGTTTAAATTGTTTAAATTTATTCAAATCTTCCATTTCAGATATATATATAATTCGTGATTAGGAATTCAGGTCAATACACTTTAATAGATTAGCGAATATCGATGTTATATAGTTATATATTAGTATATTGAGTGACCAAAGTGGATTTAGGTAATAATTTAACAATATTAATTCAATTGAGGAAGAACAAATGATCTTCATAGAGATGAATTAGCGAAATAATTTAAGTTAATTTGCTAATAGAATTTTCTACGTAAGATAAGCCTAGTTTACTAATGTTTCACTTTAAATGAGAATAAAATACTCCTAAAATAATTGTGACAGGTTTATTCACGACGTTAAAAATTTTCTAACAAATTATTATCATCATTTTCTTCATACATTTAATTAGTATACCTAATAAATGTCGTCCAATGTTTATTACTATATAACTCATTAATAATGTTGTATTTGATAACGATTGAATTGGTTTAAGTGATAAGGTCACTATGTAATATATTGAACACACGCAAGATGGCGTCGGCGGAAGACATTACGTACGAAGGATACACAATAAAACACCTCATCTTCAAAAGGAAATCGACTCGCAAAATAATTCGCACGACTCACTCATATAACTTTAATATCCGCGTCTAGATTTTATTGCGTTCGTGTATTGTGTTTGTGTGATTAGATTTTTATTTAAAAACATGTTTTTTTTTTTATTAATATTTATTATACACAGATATTTAATATGGACGGTGTAAAGTACACCGAGGCAATTATTTTTAACGTAGACCGGTTTGGACACGAATTAGAATAAAGATATGGGATTCTCACAAACAAGCATACGCCACATACCTACTTATCAAATTCAATTCTAATGGCGATATAGAGTAACGGGCGCAGACGCGGCACGTTATATGTATGTGCTTAATAGTGTTATTAATTATTAATTTAAGCAGTTACTTAACACACGTTTTTATCGATAGTTTATATTTTTATTAAATATTTATATGAAGTTCATATATTTTTAAATATTGTACAATATTTTCAATACAATTTTAGAAAAAGTCTTCTAAAATATTTATGAATAAATCTTAAGACAATATGTGAATGTCCGAGAGAGAATTTATAAAACTAAATCAAAGGCAAATAAATAAAGAATACAAAATAAACTATATAATGTGTTAATTTTATAAATATATAGAGATACAAGTTTCTTAATTAAATAAGTTACTCTTTGACAATGTACCGTAGCGAGCGTTAAGTTCGGCAATTGGCGGTGTCGCAACGCACGCCGCCCGTAACATTATATATTCATACAATAAAATAGAAATAACGAGATGTCACCCAAACGAACACAACATGTGTGTAGTTCGATCATAATATAACACACTACATACGTGTTGTTAGAACAGGTTATAAAACGAATATTCACAAACATGTTGTTACATTGTACCATTTTGAGTGTTTTAAAATATCACATTTTAATTGATGAAATATCGATTCACATCAATTGAACGATCTGGACTATTACGTGAATGATTACAAAGTTTTTTAAAGTTCAAAGTATTATCGAGAAATGTAACTAAGATCCGCCAATCACACGCGGCGGTTGTTGAGCTGAGCCGCTCTCCTTTCTTCTTTTCTTGATAACTTTTGAATGGCTAAACATTTTTTCAATCTGTTTTCGCTATAACATCCGTTCAGCTTAAACATACATGAGAAAATTTTTAGCTAATTATCTCGCATTCTGGAGACAACTAAACACAAAAGGTCTCCCAAACGGTTAAGAACTTCGCTTACACTCAGCTCAATAAATGAGGTTTGATTTCTCTACATCTTACGTTATAATCCAATAACCAGGCAAAGTAATATAAAAGTTAATAAACTCCGCCAGTCGTTACAATACTCACGTGGCCGCACTAACATTTACTATACAATAAACATCGCTGTATTTACGATCCTCAAGACAATCTGATAATAGACTAAGTATTAAAATTGTTTACCGCCCGAGTATTGGTATGGGATGGGGTTCAGCGGGTTATTGAGGAAACCACGTTTAATACCAACGAACAGACGCGAATATATCATATGTATATAACACCATTAAAATTTCAAAAACTATAATCACATAATAATTTATACTATTATCAAATTAATTAATTTATTTTAATTGTACAGAACCCAAAATCCAAAAGTCGGTACTGGCAGGCGGGTTACCTCTAAGCGTATCACCGTCTATCGAATATTTAATCGTCCGAGCTAATTAACCTAACTAGAAGTACATATAAAATTTTTGATAGTAAAATTGTGATCGTTAAAAACATTCAATAAAAACTCCGGTGAGCTGTTGAGTATTAATAAATAGTAATGTTATCCCAATCCAGGACGGATGTTTTATTGACTCCTAAAACTTTAACACATTCTATGATAAGTGATAGCACTAAATATTGATAGATTTGTAGGTAGATCTTAAACTTTACGTATTGAGTACTGTTAAAGTATATATCAATGTTATAATCAAATAAAATCGGATAGAAAGATAACTAACGAGTCCCCAAAATACAGGTATCATCGCGTGTGGTCTGTTAATACTCATAATTATTAAGGTTACATTTTTAATTGATATCTTTGAATCTCGTACAATGTTTTGGGACCGTTAACCGAGGATGTTACTTTGTAATGCCGAACACACACACACACACACATACACACACACACACACACACACACACAGGGTCATACACACAGAAACACATAAATTTTAAGGTCAAAATGATGAGTTGTGTCAACCATAACATTAAAGATTTATATTTAATTAGTAATTTGGTAATAATTACTTTTTAATGACGTATGTCATTTAATATAGAATATATGTTACAATTAATTTTGTAACAAAATGTTGCAACATAAAAATACGGTTTACTCCTAAACGAAACTAAAAACTAAATAACATTTAAAAAGAAGTTATCGGTTGAATGAGATTAAGCCTTGAGAACAGTTAAAGAAAATTTAGCATTAAAAGACAAACGACTATAAATCAACGTAACAAAAGTGGAGGCTGTTAATTGGTCTTCATACTCCTCGGAACAGGCGCAGCCACCTCGCACTATACCGAGAACACATAAAATCTTGAATATTAGAAACTCGGTTACCGACGACCATCTTTAACTAATACTTGTCTGCGGTTTTACGTGAACAATAATCAATTTTAAAGTACTTTCACCTTTGTCTTATATATGTTGGTATTAAATAAGTATGGTTGTTAATATAAGTTGTTAAGGAAGCATTCTATAAATATATTTACAATATATTTAATTACTATACGAGAGAATCAATACACAAACATGTTTTCTATAATTTTATTATGTTTTAAATGCTTCGCGTGTGTGTGCGCCCGCGCACCCACACACGCGCACTCACACACGCACGCGCACGCACACATAGCGCGGGTATAAACAAATGTGCTAAGTAAAAAATATTATTATAGCATAATACGCCATAAAACACGAGAGCGCCGAGCGTCGGTAGCGCTTCTCAAACTGTAGACGAGCACGTAGCGGGCCTACACCGCGTAGCGTTGAGGGAATTTATTTTCTGCTTTCACCGTTACACGAACTGCACTGAACAATCCACTGAAGTCCATTCCATTTACCGGGTGAAACTGGATTGAACTGGATGCTATCTTAAAATGTGGAAAAGACATCAAATTCCATAAAAAAATTATTTTTTAAAACAAAATTAATTATATGTTATATTACGATTTTTGTTTTCACTATTTGCATAAAAAACGTGTATTTTCAATTTATTATTTATTTTTTATAATAAAAAAAAATCAACTAATTTATTAATAGATAATATATAAAAATGTATTAAACTTTGGGAAGCTCAGCGGAGACGGTACTAACATAAACAATGTCAGTGATTTCTATTAAAACCATTCGGCATTTCGATATACGAATTATATTAGAATAATGTCTGGGAACGAGTGTCTACGCAATGTGCAATAAATAACACGGACGGACAGCCGGCGTAATGAGGCGGTGACTCTTATGTATATAGTTATAGAGATCAATTTACAACGAACGCGTTTATTTGGTAAGTATCGGTAATAAAATATAAAAATTTTTGGTAATATGAACTTCTTTGTCTAAAAGTTTAAGGACGGCTGTAGACACCTACGGCGATCTCGTTTGAGAATTAATAACGTATCGACGGTAAGCTGTTTGAGGACATCGGGAATTAGTTTTATTGAAATATTAAGTTTTTAATATACTTAACAAGATTGCTTGATTATTATGACGTCACTATTATAATAGTGTGTCGTTTTGTCTAGTGTGATAAGAAACTGAGATTGGATTGGATTGGATTCAAATGATTATATAAAAGTTTTAGTTTGTATTGAATGACACACAAACGATATCTGTTCATTCACCTTTTGATTTTGATATTTTTCAAATGTTATGTATTAATGGTTTTATTTCAAGCAACTAATATCTACGCGATATATACACAAAAAAAAACGAAAACAGACGAACTTTTCCATTAAAGCTCATTTAAAAAGTCCCAAATGGTAATTGAAATAAATTACATATTAATTCAGTGTTACTGGTTTTATCATTTCAAGTTATTTTCGTCTGATTTCGTCGTTGGGCAGTGAGTGTCAGGTGATGATTGGAGTACAATTGTTGGAAATTAATATACATATTTCCAGCAATTGTCACTTCATGAAAATGTACAAACCCAAAATGTGGTGAGGGTCGGCTGGAGGCGGCTTTGGAGGTCGGGGTCCGAGAGCGCGGCCCGGCCGAGCTTGCCTCCGGAGCCGCCGGAGCCGCCGGAGGGCCGTCTCCCGCGTCCGCGCCCCTCGCCGCCCTGCGACACACCACGTGTCACCCCACCCCCCCGCGAACACACACTATGATGCCACTCTCTGACTTCTGACGCAGTCCTACTAACCCCTTCCAAAATAGTGTCTATTACACGACCAAAGTGCCCGGAGAAGAATATAAATGCAGAAGAAATAAAGGAGATACTCAAAATGAGGTACACAGGGAAGGAGACAGTTATTTTATATATAACATTGTAAATTTTAAACTCTTCCTTATGTATAAAATACAATAATTAAACTAAACTTAGATATTTCTCTAAGGCACAAAAGACACTCTAGGAAGCCTCTATTCTAAGAGCGTTCTTCTAAACATACAAAGCGGTTGTAACAGTACTATATTAGATTTAAATCTATGTAACTAAATCTCAGTTCTGACTAAAACTATATCGAGGATTAGAAAGTAAGCATCAGAGTGTGTGATCGTGTCAGCAGTAGAAGTATATCTAGAAGCATCTAGAACTAGATCTAAGCAGACGTGTTAGATGAAATCTGTTGATAATGTGTTGATGGTATAAAAATAAGGTGCAAAATTTGAAGAAAAATATCTGACACAGTATGTATTTATAAAAATTACATATATTATAAATTTTAAAAAATAGTCAAAAGGACCCATATCCTAAGAAAAGTTACAAACCCGTGATTACTTGACCCCTACCAAGTAACACTAATACTTTAATAAATTAAACACTTGGAAGCATCTCCATTACATTCCTTAATATAAACTTGAAAGTGTGCATTTATTTATTTTGCAAGTAAGTTTAACGGTCAGTGAGGGTCGGCAGTAAAGCTAGGAGATTTACGGCGGCCATTACATCAAACAATAGCTCAATTGATGCTTCAGTACGCTTTGTTTTCTTACGTGAATCGTTAACAGCTGTACGCAGACCAATTTGGCTATTAAGGTTTCTTTTAGATTTAAGTTAAGTTCTATTACCAAATTTGTGGTTTACGTTATAGTAATCATGACATGTTATGTTATGTTATGTTATTGATTACAACTTACTACTACTTACTTATGTAATAATATAATAATTAAATATGTTAAAGCTTCACACAATTCCTCCATTCATTCACAAGTTAAGATACGTAGTGACAGTAAATTCAAAATTATATCTGTCAAAACAACATGTATATATATATATATATATATATATATATATATATATATATATATATATATATATATATATATATATATATATATATATATAAAATTGAAGTGTCTGTTTGTAATCTCAAATTAACAGCATTTCACTAAATTTATATGCAAGTATATAAATTACAATAAAAAAAGTTATGTTTAAATTTTTTATCTGTCTGTCTGTCTGTATGGTCCGGTTAATCTTTGAAACGGTTAGACCAGTTTTAACAGGACTTTCACTTGCGGATTGATGTTATAAGGAGTAAGTTAGGGTACTTTATTTAATAAACTTTCCGCGCGAAGTCGTCGGCACAGCTAGTATTGTATATATTGTCAACGTGTCCGTGTGTGTGTGTGTAGGTGGATGATTACGATACACAATATTATTTATTTGCATATTTATTTCCAGATATGTTGAGAGTATTTGGGTTTATTTAATGTGACTATTGATCTTAAAACATTATTATATATATAATAATGTACCAACACACCGACAATCCTTCCAGCTATGACATAATAGTTTATTAAGTGATTTAAAACTCATTTAAGTTCCAATCAATGATTAATTTAATGATCTAATTAACAAAAATATCAACAACATGTAATCTCGCAAAACTCGTTAAGTTCACACCATTAAGTGTTCTTAATATAGTCTTAATTTACATAAACCATGGTTAAATTTAATGTCCGTTACTTATTGATATTATTTTAATATATATTAAGTATAATTTGATAAATTAATTACCCGGATAAAGGTACATAGAATTCATAAGAATACTAAAATTTACACCTTTTAGTCAAAATATGTATATAAAAGAAGAAAAAAATGATCTTAACTAAATGATATAGATATATATATTAGATAAAAAATATTTTTATACCAAACATTCCTTATTACACACAAACAGACACACGTGGTAGTGTAGAATAGTATAACTATGAAGTGCGGTGACACGGAATACGTAAACCGGTATTTGAACATAAATTTGGTTAAAACAGGCCACGCTCGACCACACTTAGCCGAATTCATTATCTTATTCTGTACTCAAAAGATTCATTACGCTATTGGCTATCAGATGAAATTATCTTGAGGCTAGGGATGTGCGTCTATCGATAAATAACTTAAAGATTATAGGGACACAATACAACCCTAAAATGATCTGTGTAGTTGTGACATTTATTTGTATGATTATAATAATGATAATATGGAAATATTAATTATTATAATATAGAAATATATATTAAAATTAATTTAAACAAAATACCATTCAACTATACAATCAAACATTAAAAGACGGTGAACGATAAAAACATCGATATTCAAACGAGGGACATCACTAAAAACCAGTCAGTTAATTGCTGAGTATCAAAATCATTTGAATACAAGTAATTCATGAGCGCCCGTGAGCAGTACCGGCTGCGTGACTTACTTGATAGGCTAACTTACTTAACTATCACTTTATTATATTACAAAGAACAGTTACTAAGATTTGTGATAGTTTAATTAAGCATCATCTTCCTGCTCTTATCCTTACTCCTACTCCTACTTTTGGGGTCGGCGTAGTATGTTTTTTCTTTCCATACTCTCCTGTTACTCGTCATCTCTGTACACTCCCTTCTTCTCCGTATCGTCTTTCACGCATCTTTTGTTGGGTCGTGTTTTACCTGTCCATCCCTCCACTACCATACCCAGCACTCTTATTTATTAGACTTTAAAATCTAATTAAGTGTCGTCCATTTTGTAAAGGTTCTTCGATACATTATCTGAGCATAATCCTTAATTTGATTTTTTTATTTGGAAGTTATAATTTCACTTTTAATGTTATATTCCTCCAACCATATTAGTGGCAAATCCAAATCCCTGTTTATTTGATTAACATTATACGAGCTACGTAACATTAAAATAAAATCAAGTGAGTAATGTTACCTAAAAAAAACAATTTGATATCAAAACAAAATGTCTGTCGAGAACTCCGCCAAAACCGCAACACGCGGACCTTTTCTAAACTTTTTTTGTTGACTCCCACAAGCATTTCATTTGCTTCGTTTTTTGACAACAATGCAAGGAAACATTGACCACATGATAAATGTTCAAAAAAAGGTTTCGACCAATTTAGACTGCATAAGAACGAAAGTGCATGCATTGTCGGATGTTATACATTTGGATGTGGCATTTTTATTATATATTTAAAATATTTATACTATATATTTAATTGCATTAATGTAATAATTAAACATTGAAATGTAGGAAATTTAATGATGCTTAAAATTAGACGAGGTCGAGTTTTTAAATGAATATAAATAACAACTTTGTTGCCTTTAATAAAAAGACAGATCCAAATGTCATGCATCCGTACACATATTGTAACAAAAGATACATTCGGTAAGGAGATATGATATTATTTTTAGTGCAGACCGTGCGCCGGGTGGAGGAAGGGAGGAGTGGGGGGACCAGGGGGGAGGAGGTAGTTGGATGTGACATCGCGATTTGCAACAACATACACGTAATAGTAATACATGGTTTTGATTGGATAAAATGATATTTTTTATATTAGTGACTGTATTATTAATTTTTTATCATACTTATGATGCATATATAATTATATTAAAGAATTTATAGAACAATATTATTGTGATATGACAACAACCTATTATGAATAAGTTAAAAAATATGATTTTTTAAAGTAGGTAATTATATTTAAAATGGACTGTTTGAATGTTGTTGGTGCAATAAAGAATGTTATAAATACTTTCTTTTCAGAGTACTCCAATAAAGTCTGTTATAAGTATGAGGTGACGTGATGTGAGGTGAGGTGAGGTGACCGTGGGCGACGCGGCAGCACGAGTACGACGGATGAATGAAAACATTACAATCAAACCGACGCGGATGCTGCGCGAGGAATCTTAATGTTGACTCTGTACCCGTATCATTTTTTGCGTCAGGGTTGCCGCCACGAATATTTTATATTTTATTACCAACTGGCTCGTGTTTAAATAAGGATATTGTTTAGTATAAAAAAGAAATTTTACTTTATATTTCTATGAAAAAAAAATTTTTGTTCGTTACAAACATTTACATGATTAATTATATATATATATATAGAATATTTAATAAAAATATCAACCCTGTTGGTACTCGAACCTCAGGTACCTCTTATCGCGCCATCTTTCCACACAAATTATTTATTACAGTCCATCAAAGAATCCCATTAAGGGCCGGACCGAGCGAATACACACCTACCAACCATGGTAATAAGGACATGGGATGGGTAGTGTAAGTTTGCGATGCACAAATGTCCGTCTGTGTCGCCGCGTGATATTTCGTTACTTTTGAGATTAACTTATTAAGGCGTGTCTGAGTTTTTGTGGCTTTGTCTCTTGGGATTAGAACTGCTTTGAGAAATGCAATATTTTATATTAAATTGACGAAGTAAGCCGGTTTCGCAAAAGTATAGCGTGTGCCCAAAAGGATGTATTGACGATATGAACGTATTTTTAATATTAATTATGATGTTTTCTATGTTTTTATCTAAAACACATTCTTCACAGATTTAAAGCTGAAGATTATAAACATAATCTCAGACAAAATGAGTCGTACGAATTCTTAAGATATCATCTTTCATATATATTATATTTAATAAAAGATATAATTATAATAATATATGAATAAATTCTTAAATGGTATGAGTGTATGTTTGTTAAGCCATATCTTGTAAACGTCCAACCCGACACCAATAATAAATGCTTTCCACCAAAAACGTTTATCTTTTGCTTAAAAAATGACTTAATCTCCAAATACCTACCTTTTCACCTCAATTTGTAATTATTTTATTATGATTTTAAAAGCAACCATATTTCAGTATTCACTTGAAATAAAAATATATGAATAAAAAAAAGCATCATCTCATATTACAAATAAATATTTGTACGTTTGTCCGTCAGTTAGAGAAAAGTATTTGACAGATTTGTATGCAAATTAATACAAATGGCCATGATCTGAGGACATAGGTTTCGTTTAACACTGAAAATTTCAAAATATCCATAGATAAACCGCACAGCTATCATTAGTAGTCTTCTACCCTGACTTTACTTATCACGATTTCTAGATAGTCTATGGATGTTCGATTAAAACGAAGCCGCGAGCAAAAGCTAGTCATAAAGTAGTAACAATAAAAAAAACGCACTGATCTAACATTACAAAACAATGATTAATATATGAAACAAAATGACATTGTTTGTCCGTTGAATGAACATATAAACTTAATAATAATATATACAAGAGTTGAGTTGTAACTCGTTTATTACCGACACCTCGTATATAAATATAATAAGAGAAATATTCAACACGACAAATACAAATTATACAATTAGCAAGACTTTATCGACTCGCGAATACTAATATATTATTGAGCGAAGCGAACGAAATGAGCTGAGCGTTCTACTGGAGTCTTTTTCACATTCTTTGTCTCGAATAGGCTCGAAAACTACTTGACGGAAAATTATGAAATTTTGCAATCAAAAAGACAAACATTATTAGGTGATGGTTTTAAAAGAAAAACTTTTGAAAAAATGACGTCAAAAAAATTATTGAAAAATGTCAAAATATTGATATCCCATTGAAATCAATGGAAAACGAATAAGTCATTACACTGGGCTCGCTTCGTTCAATATGCAAAAGGCACCCGAGATTTCGCGAGCGCAGCGAGTCGAAATTGAGGGTCTATTGGCGCGCTTAGTATATATATGTTTTTTGTTTCTTGGTATATTAACAATAATTATAAAGTGTATTATAAACAATGTATGGAGACAATGTATAGTGTAAGATTAAAGACATATCATTAAGATGCGAGTATCCACGTCGGATCAATGTTATACTTAGACAAAGCACCGCAGACTGCACCTGTCAGCCGACTAATAATAAGGATCGCGTGCGCCCGAAGGTGACCCCGCCAGGGGTGCACTGCATCAGGATACATACATAATATGTATTAAGAATTTAAAGTATTATTTTATTATTATAATATATGTTTATATTCTTATGGTGATAATATATCATATATGTATATGGTCAAATACCTCAAAATAAAAATAAAATGTTATAATTAGAAAGTAAATTCAAAAATAAATATAAATTAGGTATAAAAATATTTATATAAATACAATAAACAAATTAGCAAAACAAGTTTCAAGAAAACAAGGTATGATGTATGAAAATTGGTATGTGGACCCTGTGGGTACCGGGTACCCCGGCACCCCTGGCAGGGTACCGTGCGCCAAGGACGCACCGCCACCGTGGGTCACTCAAGGGCGCGCAGACGGCTGACCCACTTCCGACGAGCCCTCGTACGTGCACGTGTTGCTTGTACGCAGATGTTCTTCTCCAATCAACGTGTTATATTAAGACTAATTTACACAAAAGAAATAGAAATTAAAGTTATTTAAATGTACATGCGTAATAGCGTGGCTTCGCCCGACAATCGCCGCGTATTTCTGAGTTATAAAAAGTAATCCGGCCCTAATCTGAGCTGTATAGCAATAAAAGATGTTAAGGTGTCATAAGCACGCACTAGCCGCTACCACTTCACTTCACATGGAATTAACCACATAAATATCACACCTACAAATAATAAACACTTAAAACTATTCTACACATTTAGGTTCTATGCAAAGAGCTTACACGAAGAGTGAGAAGATCCTCACGTTACGACTAAATACTATAATGTTATAGCTAGTTAATCTAATCTAATCTAATCTAATTTATAGCTATATATTTCTGTGTTGAAATACTAATTCATCAATATAAATTACTAGCTGTTATATACGTCTCCGTCTGCAATAACTTAGAACTCGGCATGTAGTGCTTTTAAGAAACTCGACAAATTTGCTCGACACGTTTTTCATTAATTTGCAAAATTATCCACAACCAAAAATCCTCACTAATATACAGCTTGCCGGAAGATATACGAAATATTAATGAAAAAAAATTTTAATGAATAGTTTATGAGATCCACCTACACAAACTCACAAACATACAAACTTTACTTATAATATATAAATAAGTTTATAAAATAACGGTGTTGCTAGAGATGGAATGGGAGCGTGGACCTGTCGTGCATTTATAATATTAGTTATTTACGATAATATGTTTTCTGACAGAATATAAAAATCTATTGTGAGCATTTAATTGATGGGTTCACGACACCAGATAGATGTCGATAAAATGTAGAACAGAATATCATATTCATTAATAAGATATCTATACCTAATATAATATTTAAATTAAACGAACGCTAAGCCATTACAATTGAAAACGTAGATATTAAAATAAGTTTTCTCTTGAATCAATATGTTAAAATTATTATAATGATAACTTATATAAATACTTATTATATCATGTTTTTAATATAATATTTATTTCTTATAATATTATCCGTCGTATTCAATATTGGATATGAATAATTCATTGGTCATATGGTCATAACTAAATAACTCTAAATATATTGAAATAATAACTTTATGTGGTGTAAGTGTTAAGTTCTTGCAACGCGGAAGCACAACAAACTTCTTAACATCGTTTTGAACTTATCAAAGCATAAAGAATCTACTGCAATGTCACAAATCTTTGTGGGTAAAGTATTAATTTTTATATACGAAATACTATAAAACATTTAAATAACTTAAAAATCGTAAAACCAGACAGACAGACGCCTGTGCCACTGACATGTCGTTGTGACAGATTAAGACGAAAATTAATATTTATATGCGAATCTATTAACCATAATTCAGATACGAGATGTGGAAAACCTAAAAATGTAACTAAACTCATTTAGTTATTTATATATGTACTAAGAGTTGGTAAACAAACAATATTCTTGCCCTTATCCCAATTTCGGGGTCGGTGTAGTATGTTTTTTCCTGCCATACTCTCCTCTTACTTGTCATCGCTATACACTCCCTTCTTCTCCATATCGTCTTTCACGCAATCCATCCATCTTTTTTTCAGCCGACCTCTAACTATCCATCCATCCACTACCATAACCAATTGTATAATATGGTAAACAGATATATTATACATATTGTTTACATCAAATAGTTTTGTACAATGACGGAATGGTGTATATAATATAATTCAAAGAGATTCTAACATTTTATAAAACAATGTCTTAATCCTATCCTGCTAGTATTATTGCTATATAGATGAAGTGATTACTTAAATAAACAAATTAAAGATCTAAAGGAGACGATACACAAGTGTAAAACAAGTGTATATAAGTTTAAAATTAAAACCAAGTGCAGTGGTTCATTAAGGGTTCTCTTGTTCAATCAACATCAAAGGCGAGTCAAATGTCTCGTGTCAGGCACAGGCGTACAGAGTGCATCCGAAATAGACGACAGAGCAAGAGCAAGACGAGATAAGTCTGCATTAAATGTGACATTCATAGAGGATTTAGAGGTTAATTGTTGATGAAATATAAAGGTATAGTTACAACAATAAAATCATTGTACTATTCGGCTGTACATTGTGTGTCTTGTAACGAACATTACAGAATGTTTACATTCAAAGTCACTTAATGTATTTGTTCTTTGATAATGGATACTCACATCAACAGAGCAACCTTTGATATATATAAATTTATACACATTAATAAATAATTGACGGAAGAGTTTCTGGTTTGTATTTTAAAATACAAAGTATTTATTATGAATTTATTTGTTATGAACCATTCAAATTGTCTAACAAGTAATAACAAATGTATGATATATTGAGGAAATGTAAATTTCCTATACAAATATGACTCATTACATCGCGGATGCGATGAGAATTAATTTGGACAGCAATAAAAGTAAAGTTCGTTGACCCGAGTGGTATCTCCTAGGTAATCCGTATACCATATATGACTTAATGCTAATTTATGTGCCTTCTATTACTCTACTTAAGTAATTTACATGTGTGACTTGATTTCATTTATTATGTCATCAGCAAACCACATTCATTTCACAAATTCGTGCATCACACGCCAAGTGGTATAATATTTATATAACTTCATACTAGTAAAGTTGGATAATGTATAAAAGTATAAATTGACAAGTCTCTCTCAACACGAGTGTAGTTATTGCGTGTACATTAGCTATAAATCTCCGATGGCTCATTAGCCAGCGTGTGGGCCTTTACAATATAAACCCAAACGTTCACTTGTTTTATTCTTTTCTTGGCCATTTTAGTAGAGTTCAATGGAACAGCGACATTTCGAGGTTCTATTAGAGACAGTCGTAAAATATCAAAAGGTTTCTGTTTGCGATACAGATAGCCTTTGTTGATTTCATGTCGGTGGTCGGACTAGGCTTACTGGCTTAATTATATTATGTGGACCTCAAACTAAATCATCAAGTCAATTTCAAGTATACTTTTTTGGATTGGATTGGATTGGATTTAAATCTTATTTGGAGACTATTTAATATTTTGATATTATTATTTATTATTTTTTGTTCCTGAATTTTAACACCTAGTTTTCACAACTGGATTTTTGTAGATTTTTATGTGTTAAGTTGCCTATACTGTCAATATATATCAGGGCTGCCAACCGAATATTATACTATAAGCTAACCTTGTTATCACACTCGCACTAATCCATAAGGGAATTTAAACAAATTTTAGTATTGTTCAAATAATTTCACATGAAGAGAAGAAAAAAGAAGTGAGTAGATACCTACTGGCTGATTTTTGTGCTTAGTGTTATATCAATACAAGAAAACTTGTCACTTCAATATATCTTATATAGAACGATTTGTTATTTAATAAAAATCAAAGTCACATAACATTGTATTTTTAGGATATGTTATAAGAAATATACTCAAAATGATCAGTTGTAACATATAAAGAACTCCTTTAAATTTATCATAATTTGTTAGACCCAATTTTTGTTTATCAATCGTCATTTAACGTAACAATATAACTGATACAAATAATCAAAAAATGTACAGATAAGGACAAGGAACAACTAACGCCTGATGATGTTTTACGAAATTATCTAAATATAAATAAACAATTACAAGCAATTAACAGATTATCAACTTTTATTTACATAAAAAAAGCACATTATCAAACAATCCAAAGTATCATACACACACACACACACACACACACACACACACACACAAACACACACACACACACACACACACACAAACATACACTCATCTATGTTATCTTGTTTTAATTTCTATTTGAGATAATTTTAGTTTGTTTGCTTGGGACGCCACATGTGTCTTGAATCAAAGGAAAATAATGTTTATTCAATTGGTAAATGGATAAAAAAAAATCATTTAAAATTTATAAGTAAATAAAGATTAATTTTCCTTAAAGGAAAAAGACGACACACTTAAATTACACAAAAAAAATAGTGCTACAACTAAAACTAGGAACATACTATTATCTTAACGCCGATTGGTCGATCGTGCGACAGACAACCAATCACAACTCATGACAGTTCATTCGAATTTTGAATTTAATCATTCCTCAACAATCCGTTATTGTAATAGGTATGTTTATAATCAACTTTATTAAATATGTAGGTGTTACAAAGAAATACAAAATCTAGGAATTAATAACGAAAAACTAAAGTTCCACTAGACCTGCGACGTATAACAGCTAATAACAGTGAAATATTTAAATTGTCTTCTAAAAAGCGAATAACGGCCGCCATTTTGGGTAGAATTTAATTGACTTCGAAAAATGTTCATAAGAAGGTAGTGGTTCCGTATTATGTGTGAGGACATGGAATAGTTTAGAAGTGACAAGCCTTTAATGACTGAAAGAGATGAAATAAACACATTATATTGAATTGATGGAGCTTAATTAATAATATCTCTTAAATAGATAGAAAAATTAAGAAATTGTAAAGAAAAGATAAATTAATTAGCTAAAAGGTTTACAGCCGTCAATCTGTTGACAAATTAAAGGAGGATCAAGAAGATAAGTGAAAGGATAGCAAAATATTAAAAGGACATGAAGATCTTTAGAGAAGATCTATATGATTGTATATGAATCCGTTTTTGTCCAGTCCCCTCTACATGTTCATCACACGGCCTGATCCAAAACAATAGTCAAAACAAAGCAAACTTTTTATTCGGCAAATTGTAAGTCGTAGGAATGTAGGCCTTACCGCATAATGAGGCGTCCGTGCCCGACTAAATATATTATACAGATCTCTCCCGATCTTTCTCAGAAACTACTGAATAATACGACGCCGCCGCGGTATGCGACTTCGGTTCCCGGCACAGTTATGTTCGCTATTCTTACGTAACACCCAAAAAAAACTGACTTGGATTCGGTTATTGTCTCAAATTATAACGGGTTAGAGGATTTTAAACGGAGATGTAATTAAATTTTTTTTGCTGTTGCTGTATATACGCATTTATTTATTTAATTTTAATTATTAAAAAGATGAGTCAGATAAGGAGTGTCAATAGAAATGTGATCAAAATTACCCAGTGTTTTACTCAAACGAAATCAGTAAATAAGTTTACTAGAAAATAATTAAAGTTAACAGAACTGGTACAAAAAATATTTCAATGTATAAAAGTGCCCCAAAAACGGAGGTCTAGTTGAGGTGAGGTGTATGTTTATCTGCGTATGCACAAATCGCATAACATCGTCAGACGAGACGACCTTGCTCGCTTCACGGAACGCCGCGGGCACGCCCATCACACACGGACACACACGCACACACACACACACACACACACACTTGTGCCCAAGCTATGAGAACTTACAGATTTATCCTTATATCTGGAAGCTACCTAAAAATACCTCTTTTAATCTTGGACAGATGTAATTGCAGTATGAAAGTGTATTAGCATACCATTTTTCAGTGCACTATGAAGACCATCTGAAATGTGAGGTCTGAAGGACCCATTACGGACCAGTCACAAAACACTCATCGCGATTGATTAATAAAATTAAGTATTAAGAATTTAATTACTTTAATTTATTGGATAGTATTAGAAAAATTAACTTATAGGCTAGAAAATAGATAAACATAACATGAAGTCAAATTAAAACAAAATATACTTTTAATTTCGATTACATTTCCGTATTTATAATTCTAATATTGATTTAAATTATCAAAACAATTAAATGTGATTTGTTTGTATCTATAAGGTCTCAATTCGAGGTCAATCCAACTAAGGTCAGATGAGTCAAACCAATCAGAACATCACTAGAACGTCCATTGATAAAAAAGTTTATTTAACAATTGACTTTTCCACCATCTTTGTTTTTGCGTCAATGTAACAATCACCAAATACGTATTACACTTAAAACAATAAAACATATGAATAAAAACACTTCAATACCACTTTTAATGTTCATAAATCACTCTAAGTAACGCGTGGGCGTCAAACACTAATGACCGGTATTTAACTTAATATTTACATTAAAAAATCACAATAACACATGTGAATTATATATTACGTAAAACCTAAATTAACTAACGGGGTATTTTAGGTTTCTAAGAACACTACCCGGGTCCGTTTTGGAGATCCCCAAATAAGACGCGATATTTAATTGTACATGTAATTGCAGATATTTGCGAATTGTAAAAGATTTAATTGCTTCGAGAAAATGTTTTAAGGCGATGTTAAGTTAAGTTAAAATATACAACACTAATGTTTTATATACATTTATTATTTTTTATATACATCGTATTGTTTTTTTTTAATACGATATATTAAAATATTATTTCTAGATACAGTTCTTAATTTACGAATTTATTTTTTAACAGATATATCATATAGAAAAAAAATATATTACCCATTTATAGGTACATATTTTTTTAGCAAAATTAAGTAAAATTCTCTTTTATATAAAAGAAGTCCGCATCTTAAATAAACATATGTGGGTGGCGCAAAACCATTATGTAATTTTATATTTGTTCTTAAGCGCCTCGGAGGATAATCGTCCCCACAAATTATTTTATTTTGTTTTTCAAACCATTGAATAAAGTAAACGGTATTAATATTGGTGGTACCTGGTGGTGGGAGCGGTGGTGGCGCGGGTCGTGCGCGCGCGCACCGCTCATGCTACGCGGCGCATGCCCGGGGAAGTAACGCCGCGCTGCAAACATAGTACACTTATAAACTATCCCTCACCAAATAAATATCATTAATTTTATATTAATATGAAATAAAAAAAATATTTTGAGAGTCGTTCACTCATTTTACACAAATGTTGACGTAATACAGTAAATTATATATTTTTATTAATTATTATTTATTTTATTACATTAAAAGAATAAAATAAAAAATAACATAATTGCAAAATCTTGACAAAATAACAAAGATACATGGTAGGTACGAATTATTAATAAATCGACGAACTTTCACAATAAAATAAAAGTAAAAAAAATAAATAATATATAAATGTAATTTTAGAAAACGGGCATCGAACCGGGAGTAAAGGTTAACTGCGTTTGAAAGTTGTTTGTCAACGAGACCACGACCGCGGTACTGGGTCAGCGCGGTACAGTGATTTACCAGATTTAACTAATTTATTAATCTGACTTCGCTTATTATTTATTGAGCGAAGCGAACGAAGTGAGCGGAGCGTTTCGCTGGAGACTTTTACATTCTTAGTCAAAAGTACTTGACGGAAAATTATGAAACTTTGCAATCAAAAAGACACACATTAGGTGATGGTTTAAAAAAAATCTAAAATGTCTTCAAAAAAAATTTTTTTTTTGTCATGTCAAAAAACTGATATCCCATTGAAGTCAACGATGAGTCAATACACTGGGCTCACTTCGCTCAATATGCAAACGGTACCCGAGATTTCGAGAGTGCAGCGATTCAAAATTGAGGGTTTGTTGGCGCCCCTAGTAATCCTACTTTGAACGGTAACTTTAATTTACTAGTAAAATAATAAAATTATAGCTGAGAACGGTTTCAGTATACCTGAAAATTATTACAATATGAACGTCTCAGACAGACATAGATAACATATTTTTAGATCCTTAAATTTGACAAATATTGTTGAGGTGAGGGGAGGTGAGGTGACGGACGGACAGCCTTGTTAGTTATTATTAATATGTTATCAATATTTAGCCGGTTATAAAACTAAACAACACTGAATATTATTAACGAGATATTATTATTGAGGTGAAATTGTGTTTAATATTAATATATAATATAATTTGATTAACAATCGAGAATTTAAAATTTATGTAAGAGTGAAGAGAAAAGTTATTATTGTGTTTTGGACCTAAAAAAATACTTTATATAAAATTAAGGTAATTTTTCTATTGATATAACTTTAATTAGGAGTAAATGAAGAAGTTTATTTTAGTTAATGAGATGAAACAAAAGACTATCGC
The DNA here is from genome assembly GCA_918358865.1 of Melinaea marsaeus rileyi. Classification (NCBI taxonomy): domain Eukaryota; kingdom Metazoa; phylum Arthropoda; class Insecta; order Lepidoptera; family Nymphalidae; genus Melinaea; species Melinaea marsaeus. Next base: position 25,773,449 of record OU911088.1, on the reverse strand, counting down.
TATCTCTATCCCCCTTCAGTGAAACACGACCCAATAAGGCTCTTTCCGTGTCGGAGGTCAGCTTACATTGGTTAAAAATCACTGCAAGCCTCTCATGTAGTTCAAGGTAAGAAACAACTGCATTCCGACACTTAAAATCCAACTGAAAGATTTATCTTTTTTAAATAAAATTTAAGATAAATTAGGAATGATATTTTTTAATATTATTATTAATATATAAGTAGGTATGATATATTTTAATATATTTCAATCATTAAACAAAACGCCGCAGAGCACAACGCATGCGCACTATAACTATGCATAATACAACTTTAAATAACTTAATTTCACTTATATTTTAAAGTTAAATATATTCATATTTAATGAAAGACAATGTTAATGTTTATTTTGATTATAAATTGTAAACACGAGCTACTCATCCCGATATTAAACAATCAATCCAGCATCTCCAGGTTTTAGTCTTACATTGATTTTGGGACATTTAATTATTGTATGAATTAATTCATCCCCCATTCAATTCATTGATGCTGTGTTAATGTTAATGTATGTATGATAAGGTTGTATAAATATTTACTTAGTGTCAAATACAGCAATGTAAGTGGTGAAAACTTACTTACATTAAACAGTAAACGATGAATTAGCAATGATCAGTCACTTCACTATTGTTTTTCACTGTAATATGTAATGCACTTTTATTAAATTTTCACGGAGCCTGAAAACTGCAGGCCCTATCACTGTGACATTTATCATGTGCCCTGTTCGGGTGTTTTCGGGTGTTGTCGGGGGTGTTCGGGAGTTTTCGGGTGTTGTTGTATTGATCGGGAGATGTCGGCGCCGGGACGCCGGCCGCCGGTGGCGCCCCCGTTCGCCGCTAATGAGACCTGATGGATCTCTATTATTTAGCAGCCTCCGGATCTATGCTAAAATTAATGGTTCTTTTATTGATTTATTGGAGGGGAGAATAATGATTAATTCGCTAACTTTAATTGAAGTCCGTCACTTTTTTTAGACAACAATGAGGGATGTTTGATTTGAGCTGTGTTGCCACCATGGAGAGTTTGAAGTTAACTTTGGACCTCAACGAATTATAATGAAACTGCCAAATATGGTAATCGATGATAAAATTAAAAAAAAAGTCAATTGTTTACAAAACCAAAATGAATAGATGCGATAAGTTATTAAAAATGAAACATATCATAAATGTATAATTTCTAATTTTTTTTTTGTTTTAACGATTTTTACTAATGTTTATTTTTTATTAACAAAAATTGTTTCTGTTTAATAATTTCGAAAAAAATTTCTGTTGATCGAAGTATACGCATTTTGTACGATAGATGGCGCTATGTGTATGTATCATTTATTCTACGTATCTTGAATTTGTTGAACTGCAATAATCCTTAATATAATAAGATATATTATGACGAATGCACGCAGAAAAATGAAGAGCAATAAACGATCTTGAGGCAGTGGGGTATAAAAGCTTGGGTTAATAGCTTTTCTATCAGCTGAGGGAAGATTGGGGGCTGTTTTTCACTGTCCCTGCGGCTAATGATATCATTTCTCTTCGGCCCTTCGCCGGAGGGTCCCTTCGCGTGCTAAGACTATCTACTAGATATACTACGTTTATTTAACACTGGTGTATATCAAAGATAACGTCAAAGTTTAAATTTGTGACAGTAACTAATACGCATAATAATATCAACACTATTTTTTATTAAAATATTATGTACTTTAAAGTGTTATTTGAATTTAATTTCATGATATGAACAAACGACGGGGCGACGGTTTTGATAATGAATCATAGTCTTTTAATAAATCATTCGGAACTCCGAAATAATTGACATTCGTGCAATTTTATTGTTTTTTTTTTTAATACTTAATTTCTTAATTCCTTTACGACTACTTTATACTGTATTATACACCGTGACTTCGAATAAGCATACATACATAGTATTGATTGCAGAATAAAATAAAAATAAACTTTTCACAGCTTTTGAGGGTTCAAATTGCAAATGTGGTTGTCTAATGTATTATTCAGTAAGTTATACTTACAGTTCAGTTATACTTTATACAGTTCAGTTACAATTTAATAATATTATTAAAATTAATAAATTAATTTAATAATATTATTAAAATTAATAAATTAATTTAATAATATTATTAAAATTAATAAATTAATTTAATAATATTATTAAAATTAATAAATTAATTTAATAATATTATTAAAATTAATAAATTAATTTAATAATATTATTAAAATTAATAAATTAATTTAATAATATTATTAAAATTAATAAATTCTCAATGTCTCAATGTTTATAATTTCTCTTCATTCATGTCATATTTGGTCGATCATTAAATGGAAAGTTTTTCCGTAGGCTGTTAAGGGTAAATCATTTGTTTCCTTAATAAAAAAATAAGTTAACGTTGGTGTCTGATACAATATCATCCTTAATGTCAAAGTATAAGAAAAGAAACTCGACTTCTACCACAGAAAGGACAGCAGTGAAAGCAGCAGCAGTAAGAAGAGGGAGCTAGGAATTTGGGAAGTGATAGTATTAATCGCTACTTAATGTTGATTTTCTTGTAAATGCTAGCACTATCCGGTAGATAGCTGTTTATTTGTTGCAAAATATAGTTGATGATATCCTTGGGGAAAGAGGGATAAAGGAAGATAGGAAAGATGTCAGGACTTCCAACACTCTTAATCACTGTACGAAATGTAAATAATAGCTATTTAACGCCAAAATCCTGCGGGAGGGTGCTTCTACCCCAATTCAGTCCATAAAACTAAGGCAGAGTACAAATAGGCTTTGAAAACTATATAGATATGTTTGCTAGTGGAATAGAAATGTATAGATTTGAGATAAAGCAACGGTACACGAAATTAAGAATAGCTATAGATTTGTGTCGATCGTATCGCATACTAATGTGTATAACACCGATAAATACTTCACTGGACATTTGAAATTAAAGTTCATTAACTTTTCTATAAATTTTTATAACTAAGAGACACGATTATCAAATCTTTTACAATATAAGAATATAAAAGATATTTGTTGTTAAAAAAAATATTAAGCAACGTATAAATTTTATTATTTATTGAAATGAAATTTAAATTTCAACAACAGCCGTGTCCGAGTGCGAGTCGAAGTCGAAGTCGAAGTGGAAGTCCAAGCTCGTCTTGCGACATTTGCAACTCGCAAAATAGTTTAACGACTCCACATTTAATATACCATATATCGCAATCACAAGTATAATTTATTCAATTTCGTTTTATTGCTTTACTGGTATCTATTAATTTGAGCTCATCTTGTGATAAGTTTTATTAGGGTTCCGCTGGCACTTGATATATCAGTATTTTTTTTTATACAATAAAAAAAAAAAAAATTAATTGTTACATATTATGTTAATATGTATATTACAATGTATTTAATTTTAATAAAAAAAAAAACTCAAAATAAAAGTTGAAAGTTTTTAATAAAAGAATACAAAACCAAAATATTTTTTGAATAAAATAAGTAAAAGATAATTGACCGGAGTGGAGGCAGTAGAGGCAGTAGAGGCACAGTCGATCACAAATAGGCGGGTCCCGTTACAGACGGGCTGTTTGGAAATCACGAAGCGGTATATACAACCTGTAGATAATGGATGTACCTACTCGTACGTGGAACGTTAAAAATATTATGAATTCAGATTAACAAGATGTATGTATCACATTATCGTTTGGGTTTCGTAAGTATTAAGTTATTTGTTTTACGGAAACTTATTTATTTACCTATTATCCTCAAGTTTATTTTTTGAAAGATATGGAGAAGGGAGTGTACAGAGATGAAGAGTAACCCCAAAATAAGGATAAGGGTGGGAAGATGATGATCTCTAAGCCTTTATTTACATGTATTAAGTTTTAGACTATATTTTTGAGCCTTTCTAATATGTAACATTTACAGAAATCATTTCCAGGTTTTAAAAAAAACAGACACTTAATAAATTATCCAAAAATGTTGTTAAGCCCTACATATAGAGACACCCACGCATAGATAGTTTTACACTATCATATATTTTGGATTACAGTGCACTAAAACCGTATCATTTCCGGTGCTATAAAAATATAATTTGTCCAATATTTAAATTTCTAATTTGTATTTGAACGATTCTATATTTTTTATACCTTTTTTATACAGCTTCCGTTATTAATAACTTTACGCAAAAAAAACCTAATTTATATATATATATTGATCGGAGATGTTCCGATAGATAATTTCTATATATTTCCTTCTACTTAATACTAAGAATTAATTTGAATGATTTAAGAATTTAAGGAACAATAAGACAAGTTTGAATTCTCTGGGAGCATTCACATACATGTAGCGACAGACGGTTCCACCTTTCACAAAACATCAAAACAACGAATGTCACTCGTAAGTAATTGATACGTAACTATTAAATAAATGTAACATTTACATTAATATTAAAATTCCAATGATACTTATATTAAACGTACTTAACAATGATACATAACAAGTTATAGAGGTATCATTAATTTGAACAACATTCCTCATATTACGGTAAGAGGAGCGAGCGCGATACCTAATGTATTCGGACATCTCATTAACGAGACACATTAACGATGTAATTATTTTGGAGGTTTATTTCCATAGCTAATAAAATAACTGGTTGTGATATACTTGGACTAAAACGTGATCTGGTGAATAAGTCACCAGTGATAGGCACATCGTACAGTCCATGTTGATTGGAGAGAGTCGACATACACATTTATATTCCAACCATATCTAAATATTTTAGCAAATAAATATTTTAAAATATGTAAAGAAGTAATTACTTTTGAACGTATTCTGTTAGGCAATATTCGTTATTAGAATGTTTTTCATTAACATATAATAAGAAAGCTGGTAAGTCTGATTCATAAATCAGTTCCATAAGACACTAATAACCGCCGCCATTTGAATAATATCGCAGCAATTAAGGCAGCGCCCACCACCACCAGCACTTAGTAAATAAAACATGTCTGCGCGATAACTCGCTAGATGTCGTGTCGAGCGCGCGTTACAAGGCGAGGCGCGTCTCGGCCTTTTGACCACGCTTCACGCGTAAACATTGAAAAACCGCACCAACTATCCTTCCCATTTCCCACGTCTTCAATACATTGCGCGTCTCGATGGACGGTCTGAGGCAGCACTTAGTACACACGAGGCAGTGTATATCGCTTCGCTGGATGCAATCGAATTTGCGCTTTAGATGAATGCGTACAAATCACGTTTTGCGCGAATCAATACTTAAGTTTAGGCCATCCCCCTGTTTATTGTGGGGTAGTTGGGGGTTATCGACCGTACCGCTCCCACCTGACCGACACTAATCAGAGCTCATCCCGGACACCTAGAATAATTGTACGCTCAACTGTACCGCTGTACGCGTACACAAACACCAAACTCACTTAACTAACGAGCCTTTCAACTATTTGTGCTAATCCGATAAAGTCTCTTTTAATCAAACCATCCAAACTATTTTGGACAAAACATAAAAAAATTGTTATTAATTATGCTAAACTAAACTATATTTTTAATAAGTTACTTCTACACTATGAATAGTACGATGAAAAGAAAACTGCATTGAAATACATATCAAAGGACGTCTTGACTTTCTTGGTATTAATGGTAAGCGCCCTAGAGGCAATTCAGAGGCAATTTAGTGGCGGAAGCAAATAGAAGTCGTGTTACTCGTAGAGAGCGAAGCGTTACACCGTCCCAGTCACGCGAACGGTAACAGAACTTACAGGAATTGGGTGTTCCGTATAATATATATTAATAATTATATTATGTTAATTATTAGTGGAATTGTATCAGCAGTACACAAATTAAAGACTATTAAATAATAAAATGCCAATGAAGGCTGTGGCCAAGTACCAAACAGAACCCAAACCGTAGAACCATCAGTACGCACGCTAGAATACTACTGAAGCTTACATTATTGTACCTTAAATTGTAATTACCACTGCGTGACCCCGCGTGGCACCGCGTCCCGCCATTACCCTAACATGGAACCAAATTACAATGTGTATTCCGTCTCATTATATTTCAAATTAATTTATTGATCGCTTTTAGGATAGTTTTTGTTTACATTGTTTTTGATCAAGTCTCGTTTTAATCACAGCAAATACAAGTTTTAAGAATTTAACTTTGATTTTCTTATCTTTTTTCAAGAGTAATTGTTTTTTTATTCTTTAGAAACATTTTATTACTTTAAATATTTTCTAATACATCATTAACTGATATTAATATAATTGTCAGTACCTACTAGCCATGATCGTATTCCACCCTTTGACAATAGCAAAGATGACCAAACAGACGCACTGGTATCGCAAATAGCGTGGGGGTGTCGGGGTGGTGGGGGTGGTCCTGTCTATATTTAGAGGGGGGGTTGTGACGGCTGATGTACGCACTGCTTCCGCATCTACTGGACTGGACGTTTATTGATCTTCGGCCCGGTTAATTTATAGGAATGCTTGCCTTCTAGGATTTTGTAAGTTTAAGTAAAGTAAGTTTTTTATGTTTCACTAAAACTGCAATCATAATAATTTGTGTAAACATTGTAAATATCTTTTGCAAAAATATCTAAATTCTAAATGGAGTATGTAATAGAGTAATGTAAAGATATATAATAGATTACAATTTAAAACTGCATTTAAGAAATAAAATACTTTGTTTTGAAGAAATCCTTACTTTCTTTTTCTAACACTTGGATCCGATACTCAATTCGGTCCACACTAAATCAAGTCATCCTTTAATAGATTCGCGATTAAAGTACGCAGATAGCTTTAGTTATTGCGATGTTTTTTATCAAAATACTTTTTTATTTGTTATTTATCCGTAAACAGATATTGTGTATTAATTATTTTGTTTACGCGGTCAGCCCGGCGACAGCGGACGGAAAAACAAACGAAAAATATAATACAATATATTTTAATTAGATAAATATGATATGAAAAAATCAACACTCAGGACTCGAACTTGTGAAAGGTTATAGACAATTATAATATTAACTTTAATTAATATTAGTATAAGGTAAAAAAAATGCACTCAATGTTAATATTAAGGTTACATTGCACTAATGAGTAAGGTAGTAAGTGTCTGAGTGTGTGAGTCACTTTATAGTTTGTGATTCATTTCTTCAAAAATCCCCAAACGCAATAACCGAACTATTAATTCTATAACGACTGTCTTATTTAATACTTTACCAATAATACTTTTATTTTAACTATACTATACTTGAAAAGTATGTATAGCCTGGATTTATTTTGTAACACCCCTCAAGGACCCGTTTAACGAAAAAGAGCAATACCACCATCATGAGATATACTGTATCACATCACACACATCAACAGTGTTTGCACGTAACTCACCTCCCCCCTCCCCACGGGGAGCGCACCCCCCTGCACTCGCAGAGGGCGCAATAGTGAGAACCAAACGGATACATCGATTCACAGGCAATAGGCTTTCGAGAAGTCTCCTTTTGTTACGATCAAAGTGAATAGAAAAAATTGGCAGTTTTCATTTTGTTTCCTACACATCTTTTGATGACAATATACAAATACAAATAATATGATATAGATGTATGTTGTACATTTAATATATATAAAATATAAATTAACCGAAGTAATTAACTATATTATTAATTACTTAAACGGTTAATAGGAATGCATTCATTATTTTATTATAATTCTAAATCCTACTTTTTATTAATAATTATTAAAATACATGTAACAAGAAAAAACTGAAACTAAAATGAATTAAAGTATTCTATTGACGATTTATAATAATATATATTAAAATACAAAAAACTGAAAGATTCAAGGAAATAGTTTTAGTGTAGACGGAATGATTGGTCGGAATTTTTTAATTGTATTGAGTGTAAAATATAAAAATGACGAAAAGTCAATTAATATTAACACTTTTGATTGTTTTAGATAAAATAATAATAGCAATTATTGTAATATTTAATTTCATTTATTATGAAAAGTAAAAAATTAGCTAGGGTGGTAGAATTGGAGCCGACAGGGAAAGGGGGGTTCATTTAAGAATAATTATTATGAATAATGATGAAAAATAACTATAATATTCAGAGGCACAAAACGTTTGTTTAGGGGGGTGATGGACGGGTGATGACAGAGGGGGGGAAAGTGGTTAGATTAACTGGTTCCGTACTTGAAGCACAAACACAATTAACAAACTGCATCTCAGAAAAATCAATATATATGGAATATTTATATCAAATTGAAAAAACACTGCAGTGGATAAAATGTTACGTGGTAATACCACTTTAGAATATTTAGTGTAATTAAGTGTAAGTGTAATAAATATTGGTCATTTTCAACGCGCACCAAACAGCGCACTACCATCTATTACTACAACTATCATTACGGCCACTATTGATTCCTAATCCGCACTTCCTGATGTTACGTAACCCCCCACGACCCCCGCCCCCACCCCCACCGCGACCCCTCCCCGAGATTTACGCCCGTTTGACGAATGATTGGCCGGACTTTGGATTTGGGATTGCGTGTAACAACTAACAGTGTACTGATGTTATTATCATCGAAATAATACTCTGTCAATAAGATAGTTTACAATGTAGAGCTTTAATGTGTAGAGTCTAGCCATTTTATTAGTAATAAAAATGCAGGCAATTTTTTTTATTATAGTTAAATTTTTGTACAGTTGTACAAAAAAATGTAGATAGAGTTTGAATTTCAATATTTTATATCTTATTCTTGAAAAAATATAATAAACTGTTAAGATCTCTACAATGTAGAGTCTACCTAAATTTATATCTATTATATTAAACATCAGCAAGTTGATATTTATTTTAGTTTAACGTAGTTATGTAAAAAATTGCAGCTTGTTTATATTTTAAGGTTTTTTCATCAGTAGTCAGACAATAATAACAGTGTCGTCCTACATTATAGACTCCGTATTAATCATTGTTGCAGTTTATTATAAGATAAAAAAAAAAGTTTTACAAATATAAAAATCCAAAATATTATGCATCCCTTATCATAAATCTAATGCGTCCGAGTGCTTTCCGCACGTAAACACGCTCTGTGCGTGTGTATGTGTGTGTGTTTGTGTGTCTGTCCGTCATCCCCGATGCTCTGGACGTGACGCGAGCTTTCCATGCGAGTGTCGGTCGCGGGCGGGCGGCCGCCGGCCGGCTGTGGGCGTGCAGGCTGCACCGCCCCGCCCCCCCCGCCCCCCTCCCGCCGCGCCGCTCGCCCCGCGACCCCCCGCCCCCCGCGCGCACCCCCGCCGTTTATTCTCGGACCGGTGGCGGGGCGACAGTCGCCCGCGTGACGCGCAACGGATAGCACGCGCGCTCCTCCAACAAACATAAACAGCGAGCGGTGCATTCACTATCGGACGTCCGCGAAAAAAAATACTGTACGATTTTTAAGTTCCCGCATTAAGCCGCAGTTGATAATAACGTGTGTCAGGTGAAAAGCGAGGGTCGCGGAAAATGCATTTCCCGGGTGCAAGGCGCAGGCGGTGCGGCGCGCGGGGGGGGAGGGGGTGCAGGCGATGATGGACATCGTATTGATTTCTATCTGGCCGCTCCTCCCTTATTGTGGCGGTGCAGGGCGCGCCATCGATCGCTGCACCGACTCCACATTAACACCATCCCGATAGCTCATTATTGCCTCCGAGCGAAGTGCTCGAGTGCGTGTTGTGATCGTTACCGTTCTGATTCGCGTCACGTGGATGTATTTAGATTGGATCTTTTTAATGATACGAGATAATTAATATGACATTATTTTTTAATTGAGCGGACAATTGATAACACATTACCGCACAATTATTTATAAATGCGCGTAATTTATATTTAAATGCATTTCGAGTTGTGCAACTGAATGCGTTTGTATTATTTCATTATTTTGAGATCATTCAAGACTTTTATTTTATATATCTGTCAATTGTACTTTAAAAGGATTTTTTGTTATTTCTTTGACTAATTAGAACGGGTAAACCTTTGGATTTTTAAATTCAATAAATGATAGGAACAAAATATTAAAAAACGATATATTCTATCAATGTCCATATAAAAACCGCGACCGTCGCTTCTCACCTCGCATAAAAAATAGAAAAAACAAACAAAAACCACAACAACAAAAAAAAAACAAAAATCCTCTTCCAGACAAAACCGAAAGCTTTAAAAACTAATCAAGAATCACCAGCAAGAGGGAGAGGAAGAGGGTCGCTTGTTAGTTAAAGGGACATTCGCTAAAGTGGCGTCCCTCACGGCGCGCGTGGAATGCGCGAGCGCGGACCTCCTTAGCGCCCTGCCGCCCTCCGAGCACGTCATGGCCAACGACACCGGTGAGTCCTCCTATTATACACTTATATATCTAGGACTATCATACAAGATGCACCCAAATTATCTATATGAGTGTCCTAGACTACTTCTAATTTCCTCTAAAATATATTGGTCTAGGTAAATATTTGTTCATTTTACCCGAAATATGGGATGATATGGGCACGTTGCTTAAATAGATAAAATCAGAAATATGTTTAATTAGGTTTAATAAAAAACTGTTAACATTATTACAGTATAATACAATCATAAAATTAATATACCAATTAATATTAAAATTCCATATCATTACGCAATTCAACAACAATTAATTAACTGCACCTTGCAGTGATAAAAACTCAAAAGCAATGTTAATGCTAAAAATATCAAACTCAAAACTAGACTGGTAACATTTAATTTTAGTAATTACAGCAATAGATCGCCTTATTTAGGAACTTAATAAGAAAAAAAATTAATATTAAAAAATACTACAAGTTTGTTCATCACCCTGATACGGTACGCAATTGTTTACCAACACTGTATATGAGTCGTAAGCGGCCGTCACTCGTACGTGAGTTCGTTGATATTCACCCCCCCACCCCTCCCGGATCATCCCCCAGGACGAGGGGTGGGTTAATGACGTCGCATTTATTTCAAGATTTGGAAATGCGATTTTCTTTTATCTACAAATGTTTTTAACGGAGGGAGTTCTCATTTATAAAGCTCATCCGATTTGATTCGGTGTTTGAATTTATTTTTTAACATATGTTTTGATCGTTAGATATTATTAGATTAAATATATTAGGATCACAGATCAAATAGGACCCTACGTCTGTCTGACACAAGTATCTATCATAGATCAAAGAATAAAAATGTTGCGGACATATTTTTGTATGTATTAAAATTATTTATAAATACCATTTTAAATACAAAAAGTAATTAATATGAGATGAATAATAAAAAGGAATGTAGAAAAAGTTAAATGATTCTATTTAGTATTCGTATTCTTCATAACAGACGTTGATAATGTTATATATATTGATAAGTGTGTTTGATCCTCGCGATGGCGGTAGGGTGCTTTGTTTACACATGAGCCTTCATTATAGCTTCATTTACACTCTCCGCGGCTTTCATTCAAGGTGTATTTAAAATGTGCATTTTTAAACGTTTTTACGTCCACAATGTCCCTGTCATTATATAATTAGTTAAGTGTTTTACTGTTTAAAGATTTATTAAACACTCTTATATGTAGACGAGTAAGTTAAAACTTTTGTCTATATTTTTTATATTAACATGTTTTGATTATACATTCGAGATTTATTTTTAAGTTTTCCATTCGGGCAATGGTTGAAACAAGCGAATTCAATTGCATATAAATTATTTATAACGAATCTATTTTAATTTCAAAATTGTAGTCCGAATTTTTTTTGTTACTTTACATTTGGTGTTGAATAAGTACAAGAAAGGTCAAGAGAGCTCGAACAACGAAGGTGACATTATGGGACAATAAACTCTGGAGTGAATTGTAAAGATATTTCAGAGGAACGAATATCATTTCTGTCACTAGATAATGTTACATTTAAATAAGATGCAGATCTTTTCATACTTCGTTACATTGTGCTTTTTTATTTCTAAGTTTCGTTTATTTTATAAAAGACAATATTACATATATTACAGCTGATTACAAATATAGGAAGACATTTTATTTAGTATACTAAGGACAGACCTTATTTTTACCATAGGTAATAAAATATAATCAATCTATAATTGCTAACGATGTCTTCTAGAATCCTGAACCCCTTTAATAGATACATAATCGTTATTCGTGCTGTCTAACAGCTCGGTTGCATGCAGGCGGCACGGGTGCTGGCGAGCAGCAGTACTCACTGCGATGGAACGACTTCCACTCCGCCATGGTCTCCTCCTTCCGCCGCCTGAGGGATGAGGAGGACTTCGTGGATGTCACGCTGGCCTGTGCCGGAGCTACCTTCACTGCTCATAAGGTTCGCATTGGATATGACAGACTCAAGTTTGTTCAAAAATGTCCTTATTGTTATTAATTTGTGTTCTTTATCCTCACAGGTGGTGCTATCGGCCTGTAGTCCGTATTTTCGAAGATTGTTAAAAGCTAATCCGTGTCAGCATCCCATTGTTATACTTCGAGATGTCCATGATAAAGATATGGAAAGTTTGTTAAGGTTCGTATGTCTTAATTATAGTTGCATATATAGTGTTTTTATATTTATAGACATAGAGCTGAAATATAAGAAAGCAATATGTTTTAGGTTTATGTATCAGGGAGAAGTTCACATTGGGCAAGAGCAACTTAAAGAGTTCCTAAGAGCCGCTCAGTTGCTCCAAGTACGAGGCCTCACCGACGTCCCTCCGCCGGTTCCCACTCTCGATCAGAAGGCATCTCCGGTAAGTTTCATGTCAGTAATTACGTAAACAAGACGAATAAGTGGAACGACTGTTTTTACATATATAATTTTTTTTTCTCACCTAACAACTCTTTTTTGGACGGCAGCCTCTAAAAATAAAAGAACTTTCTAGTATTCGATGACGCAATTGATATCTTCGATTAATATTTTTAATCATCATGGTTTTGTTTCCATTCAGTCCGCGTCTTCGTGGACGGAAACGGGCAGCGGGGGCTCGCGGGAAGGTCGCGAGGCACGAGAGGGAAGGGAGGGACGGGAGGGTCGCGAGGGAGCACGCGAGGGCCGGCGCGCGCGTCGCCCCGATGACGGCGCTCCCGCCACACCGCCGCCCAAGCGCGCGAGATCCTCCGACCTCTACCAGGCACAGATGAAGACCAGGTATGGCGATACTCACGATTGACTTTTCCCTTAACAATTTACACTTAAGACCTTATATCCAGACGGCTCCGCTGTACGCTTAAGAGATTGAGCAATTAAAACTTAATTATCTTGTGCGTTTAAATGTCCATTGAAAAATACCGATAACCGATGCGCGAAAAGGAAAATAAAAATCAATAGCGTAGTCAGAAATGGCGTCATCGAAACGGTACAATAATAACTCGAATCCATTTTGAGGAAAGAAATCGGAAATAAAATTGGCATCTCCATAATACCTACGCTGTAATAATTTACTTAATTTCTAAATTTAGTCATCGCTATCTCCCACAAGCGAACGTGCAAATAATTATGCCAATTCATTCGTACGAAATAATAAAAACTGTTTTCTCTGAACGCTAGATTTATTTTAAGATGTAAAATTACAAAGTATAAAAGTTAGATATTTCGAAAACACCTAAAGGTGATAGTGGCCGCTTAGTCATATCTAAGATACAGAGTAAGGCGCTATATGTTTACGTAAAAAAAATAATTATATATGATATCAGCCCACACGAGTGGCACCAGCAGGAGCGCGTCACTTATAATGTTTGTCCCCACGGGTGTAGGACGGAACAACTCCTGGCACAGGGCAGCCCCGAGCGCCTCGCCGCCAACGGACACGAGCTGGCACTTTTCGGACATGCGCTCGACAACGCGCACCATCCGCACCTCTCCAACGTCTCCAACAACTTGGTGAGCTCGCCGTACTGACCAAAAATCAATTGCGTTGAATATAAACTAGGGCGTACCGAAATCTAATTGTATCTCGTTTGTATTTATAATAGTCTGGCGATGGCGAGGAGTCCTCCTCCGATGCGGGCGCGAGCGACGCGGAGGGCGAGAACAGAGCGAAGCAGGAACCGATAGACTACGACGACCCCGCGACCATGGCCAATACGAATGGAGCTCTCCCACATAATTTTCCCGGACTGCTAAACTTACAAGGTTAATAATTAGTTGCACGAAATACATTCTGAAAATCGATATTAATATCTAACATGGTAAATGATTTTTACAGGATTCCCCGGCCTGGCAGGTCCATCGGGAATACCGGATAATTTCGGTAAGTACTGAACCCGACGCACTAACAAATTATTATCACATGTCTCAATAATGATAAATGTTACCAATAATCGATATAAATGCCATTAGATTTAACCAGAACTAATAATTGGTAACATTAATGATCTCCTCAAGTTGTGTCATTAATTGTTCATTATTGAGTCATGTATTGCACGATTTCAATAACACTAACAACTAAATAACGAGTATGTAACCTAACCAGTAATTAGTTCACCGACTCATTAGATAAAAACAATTACCTCCAAACCTAAGAATTCACCAAACGTCAATAGCAACAATGGAAGTTATTTTGTTGAAAATAATAAAATTAAATAAATCCACACTACGGAATAGAGAAGTAGAGCTCTTAACCGATAGCCGTAGCCGAGGTAGGCGGGAGGGAGGGGGTAGGGCTCGCGAGACGAGACTGACAGCGAGTGGTCTGCGGCAGGAGCGGGCTGGGCGGGCGGCGGGGGCGGGACGAGCGGGGCAGGCGGCGAGGCCAACGGCTTCCCTTTCGCCGCCGGCCTCGCTAACGGTGAGCCCGGCAAGCCCGCGTGCCCCGAGTGCGGCAAGCTCTACAGCAACAATAGCAACCTCAAGCAGCACATCCTCAACGTGCACGCGGCGCGCGAGTTGTCGCACTCGTGCCCCGTCTGCGGCAAAGGCTTCAAGACGCGGCAGTACATGCAGATACACATGAATTCAATACACGGCGTAAAGCAGAGGAGGCGCGAGCCCGCCCCGTCCGCGGAACTAGACCGATACACTCACAGTAGCGCTTAAGCGACCCTCGAGCGGACATGTTCTAACCGCCGCCTCTGTGTTACAGGGGCGGCTCTAGCGGGCGGGGCGGCGATGGGCTACCGGCCGCAGTGTCCGCTCTGCGGCCGCGTCTACTCCTCCACCTCCAACCTGCGCCAGCATATGCTCAATGTGCACTCGCAGACCGACCGCGACCAGTGGTTTCCTTGCCAGCACTGCGGCAAGAAGTGCAAAACGAAGCACTACCTCATCAACCATCAGCTCCAAGCGCATGGTATCCGCCAGCGACAGAACTCTTAGAAAAGGCGAGTGGCCGAGCGCCCGTCCCTAGTTGCGACTGCACCCCTCGCTCCCCTTGCCGCGGCTGCGCCCCCCGCGCTCGTTTCCGCACCCGCGTCTCTTTCGACTCTCGGGACCCTCGTGCCGCCGCCGCACTACGGCGGAGAACTCTCGTGTGCCAACGGACTCGGTATAGGGAATTGCGTGCCGGAACTATATACCGTTTATTATATTTAATATGACGTAATATTTTTAGACCGTTTATTGTGAACGAGGGTAGGGAGGGATTAGAGAAGTAGGGCCGATCGTCGGATTTGCCAACCGTTCTCGTTAAGTAATCCAGTGGTGGCATTGCAGATGCCGCGGCGCGGGACGCGTTGGCAAAGCCGGCGATAGGCGATTTCGGCGAGGGGAAGGACGGAGGGAGCGAGTTGCTAAAGTACCTGGAGGGGGGCGGCCTCCAGTGCCCGCTGTGCGGCGCGTCGCTGGCGTCGCTGGCACAGGCGCGGCGCCACCTGGAGGCGCACTACCCGCGCGATAGTCCCGTGTGCCCCGTGGCCGAGTGCGCGCGGTACTTCGCGCACCCGAACTCTGTCCGCAACCACATGCGCATCAAACACCGCCGCCAGTGGGAAAAGATGAAAACTCTCAAGTGGAGCTGCGGCTGGGCCAACTGACGTTAGATTTTCGTGACCGAGGCGGGCCATACCGCGACTCGTTGGTTTGGCTAATTTCGCTAAAAACGGCTGTGAATTGGAACTCCGAGTGGGGCTTTTTATATGTTTCTGAGAAACCAGAATTGATGATCTCCGCGATGCATTTTCATATTCAGCAGTAATAGTCGTACGATGCGACGTATAAACCAGTAGGGTAAATCGACTGAAAATTATTTTTGTAGTAGTATAGACTGATATCATTTAAGTATATACCCTCGGGACGGCTGTGGCTATTGGACCGGAAGTTAACGAGAACGAATGTATTATTATTTGATTGAATGTCCAGATTTTAGAATAATGATTCTTGATAAAGCTGTACGCACTAAGAAGTTCTTGGATAATATTTGTATATGACGGCGTGTCCAATAAGCCCCAGGACGTTCCGGGAATTAGTTTTGTAAAGCGCATTATAACTTGTGATGATTGGTGCCATTGATAGATTACGAAGTGCAAGTATTAGACGACCGTTCTTTACTTCCTGAATGTGTCTGTAACTTCCATTGTTGCTTCGACCTCCTTAGGTTTTATTGTAACTGTCATTACGTTCCTAACTCCGTGTTTTGGTGTTATACAAAAGCTCGATATATTTTTATGTTCCTGATATTATTTATACCCACAATCTTTTTAGACGCACAACTTTTATAATTTATGAATATTTACTATGAAACAATAAGTATTCTCACACTATTTCGCGTTATTAGCATGCGGTACAGAGTTATTTTAGTGAATTATGTAACTACCATAGTTATAAAACACACCCTACCCCATAAAAATATGAATATTATTTAAATTAAGTTTATAGTATTTCTTTAATTTATTAATATGTTTTTCTACTATATCAATAAAAAGTTTTAAAAACGAGAAGTGCCTAGATATACAGCCTCTGTACCGCAGCCTGCTCTGTACGTGTATATTTTCGACCATAGATAAGACAATACGAAATAGATTTTAATGAAAACGAATGCCTTTAAACGCAATAGTTAATACGTTCACCAGAAATAGGGTTTATTTTTTAAAATTCTTTTAGCCCTGTAGGCAGAGCACAATCTAAAACATATCTAGTCATAGTAGACGAGTTACGAGGGATTTATTGTACTTGTATATAAAACGCATTTCCATTCGCATATATTTTCATATAAAAAAGGATAAGGGAAATACATACACCAAATAGATTTATTAATATTTTGACGTAATTTTATGTAAAAAGAAAATTAGATTATAGAGTACAATAAGCATTTATACATAGTATTTTAATTGTAGCTTATAGTCATTTTCTTTTTCGTTAACGCTTTTTATCCGATGTTTTAGTTTTCTCAGATGAATTCTACTTCCTGAGTGAAGCGCGGAACGCAACAATTTATAGTACATTAAAGTACTATGTTCCTAGTTCTGAACGAGTTAGATACTTTATATACGATTTGTTTGATATGTATGTATTCTACCGGACTTCAGTCAGGACGTAGTTTTAACGTGAAGTATAAGTATTAGAGGGTCTGCGCAGGTGTTATATACACTACCTGTGCGATATAAAAAAGCCTTCGCGTAAAGACTGCTAGCGTGTACAATAATCCAATGCTACATGTGTCGCCCGTAATACAGCCTTTAAAATATATGCGATAGGAATCGAACATGGATCTCCGAAACGAATATAATATTGGTAAAAATTAGCGAGTAGTTAAAATTGTTCCTGACGCCTCAGAGGCAATGTCGTATATCTTTATAACTAAAATATTTTTAAGCGTACAATAATGTAATTAGTCACCCAAATAACCAAATGTTAAATGTGAGTAAATGGTTCTAGTTGCGATTGTATTAGTGATACGATATATACGTAATAATTTAATTTTTACCCGAAGAAAATTGTCTGCTTATACGAAACATAAACAATAAAACTACAAAGTAGACATCATGCATTTTGATTTAACTGTACACTTTCATATACGTACTAACAGACAAAACTAACTACACACATCAATCTACATAGTTATCCTGCCATTTCTCAGGTAAGCTTATTATAGACTGAAAAACTATCTTGAAATTAATTACAACTATATTTACATCTACATTTATTTCTTAGGTGGTTGTCGTCGAACCCAAGATCTATTGCGAGTGAGAGCAACTGACCCTAGACCCTGTCCAAAATGCGGCAAAATATACCGATCTGCACACACGCTGAGAACACATCTTGAAGATAAACACACCGTCTGTCCTGGATACCGGTAAGAGTTGGAACAAACACAGTTACTTTCTAGATCTTTTCGTTCGAATCTCAATTCAATTAAAACACCTTTGTAGGACTGAGGAAGAATTAGAATTTAATATTGGATCTTTTGATCCCATTCCGGTCCTAATGTGTTGTTTTGTCATCAGGTGCGTGTTATGCGGTACGGTGGCCAAGTCTCGCAACTCTCTACACTCGCACATGTCACGACAACATCGCGGCATCTCCACCAAGGACCTGCCAGTGCTACAGATGCCTACGCGCTTTGACCCAGAGCTCGCTAGCCAGTGAGTAGTGTATATAAACTTAATAAAGCAACAAAATGTGGGAAACAATTTATTTAGACAGACGTCGTATTTTAGACGTTATGGTAATTCTCAGTCAAAAAATCATCCATCCTAAAACATTTGTCGATCCCCAGGCTGCTGGCGAAGGCGGGTGTGAAGGTGTCTCCGGAACAGCTGCGCGCGCGCGCCTCCCCGACGGGAGCGCGGCGCTGCGACATCAAGCTGGACGCCAAGTCCGCCGCCTCTGAGAACAGTTCACTGTGCGGAGACAACGACGATGATCTGTCGCAATCCAAGTACCAGGACGCCTCGCCACACTCGCCGCCGCGTTAGTGTCTTTCTTGTTGCGATTTATAAAAATAAAAAGATCGAGATTGAAACTATTACTCATGATTAATATATTCCTCTTAGATATAAACAATTTGGCGAACACGACCATCACTAAAGTGCCCGCGGTGCGCGCGTTGACGGCTAAAACCGTAGAGAATATACCGCATGGGTTGTCCGGTCTGAAGCACGACGACTACCCGCCGGGTTTCGGCGGCGGATCCGCCATATTGGATACCTACCTGCAGTACATCGGAGAGAATGTTTTCGGTAATAATCAAAGAAAAATTACAAATCCAAATGATCAAAAACTATATTTATAGCGGACAATATTTTTAATCTACAAAACTTCATTGCAGGGATGAACGCAGCCAAGTTACAGCAGATGAACGCCATGCACATCGACAGGAAGACGTATGACGAGCCGTCTCCGCAGATGGGATCGCTGCCACCGCCGCCCACCACGCTGGCGCACCAACGGTTCCTCAAGCAGATGCAGCGTCAGTACACCGATAACATGGCGAAGCCCGACATCACGCGCGACGTCGACGAGCCGCTAGACCTGGGCAAGGAGCGTCAGCGCGCCGACAGCGCGGGCGATGACGTTGATAAGGACTCCGACTACTACGACAAGCCCTACGACGACGACCGCGCGGGCTCGCAGGCGCCCCACCGTCAGCACGCGCCACCCGACCGCAGCGACTACGCCGACGACGAGCACGAGGCCTCGTGAAATGCAGTCGGCCCGACCTAGCTTAGTGTTCGAGTGAAACTGATGCGACGTTTCGTTGATGGTTTTTCAAACGGTGCTTGAGTGTTATGTTATGTCATTAGCTGATTCGTTTGAAACGGTTTTATTGTTGACCCGTGGAATATCGTTGGTGCCATTGACCGGTGTAATGTATATTTAGAGTTAAGTATAGCGGGCGGGGCAGGGCGTCGTCTTCGGAAGGCGCCGCCCGGTGCCGTAGAACCCTCTAGGAGTCCCGACTCGTCAGAACCGAAATCCTAGCGCGACCCGCGTACACGTTAGTTTGCCGTCGACTCGTCACTCGTGAGATTGTTTAGTAGTATGTAACTAGTGAGTAGTATCTTTGTATCGTGTATGTAAGGTCCCTGACACTGCGTAGGGCCGCTTACATAGTAATTCCATCCAACTACCTCAACATTCGGGCCAATAAGGCGACGTTATAAATAAAAAATCCACACAAATTGTGAAATTCCATCCATCTACCTCACTTCAATAGATTTTATTTAATATTTTATACAATTTATAGATATAATAACTGTTGTTTTATGCATTTTGCAGATTGCATTTATATATACTATATAGAGTATATCGTAGGTAAATATTACGCGAGTCTTTTGCGGCCGCTCGAGCTGCCCGTAGGAAATGTCTTTACAGTTTTATTTTTATAGATAGCGCACTCACTAGAGAAGAATTAGACTGTCACTACCGTAGGAGTAAAATATTAACTTATATCGATATGCACCTATATTTAGGAAAAACAAAATATCTTTGTATACGAACAAATTAAACAGAGCTTAAACATTTAAATATTTATCGATGTGCGTTTAAGAATCTCGGATTTTATATATCGTTTTCAATGAAGCGGTAATAATTTTATAAATTAAACATTACGAGAATTTAAAAACCAAACATCAACTGCCTTGAGACTGAATATTTTTCAGGGATGGTTATATCCAGCTGCGATTCCTGAAATCGTGAATTAAAGTTCAAATTGGGCGTGTTTTAAGGTCGTAATGATGCATTGTATATAATAAACATGTGGTGATATGTAAAGTACATAATGATAAACAAATAGAAACAAAAGCAATAAATAAAGTATACCTTGATGTTGCCTTGGGACGGTGTATATAAGGGTGGTCACCGACGCTGATTGTGGTCGCGGTCTGCAGTTATGGTGGGCTCGTTAGTCGTTACTCGAATAACAAATACTGTGATTACAATCTCATAATAGCCTTCGATAATTATACATATTTTTTAGAGTACAATGTTATAGTTATTTAGTGTACGGTAAGATATATTATGTAAGCGAGTCACAGAAATATTTACTTCCCGAAAGTTAGATTTCACATTATTTAAGAATTTAGAGCAATAGGTGAAGCATTTAAACTTTTTTATGTGAGATAATTATGGAGCGTCGTCAGAGCGATGCACGCTCGTATGATAGTTAAGTACGGGTTGATTATTATTTTGGTGTGGTAGGTTACGTCGTTTGCGTCACTTCGGTTGACGTAAACAACCTTGTTGACAGTTAACGGTGTTGCCATAGTGAGTAATTATTATTTTTGATTGTACATAAGTTTTGATTGTTTAGAGAGAGAAGTGTGCTTATTTTTGACATTATGTTATAGAAGAATAACTTCTTTATTTAGATTATAAACAGATACATAGAAGTTAAAGCACGGTACACTTTACAATAGTCAGTTACCAGAATGTGATTAAGAAATATATATTTTTTCAGGACACAATTTTGCATACCACGATTTTAATATAGGGGGCGTCGCTGACGTTACCTCGAAGGCATAAATGTTCATTATCTAAGACATTGAGGCTACTGCAAAAAAGCACAAAGTACTTAACTATACCAAGTTCTGGTCTGTGACGCAGCGGCGCCCCGACGTTGTTGATTATACTATATTATACTATATATACCAGTGAAGAAATTATCATAATTAGGACTATAAGTCGATCATTATGCTCTTAGTATTGTGTAAAAAGTATGTTTAGTTACCTTTTGAACTTTCAAAGTTCTATATTAGCAACTCTTCTATATTTTAGTCACCCGACTATACCTCATTAGACGCATAAGTTTTTTTTTTTGCTCCTATAATTTGCCTAGACATTAGACGTGCCCTTCGACTTTTAACACCATATTATATGTAATCGTGATCCCTTATCGAAGGGTCGCATTTATTTCAAAAGATGAAGGACTTTTCGATTCTCATACGTTCTTTATGTGTAATTGTTTTAATTTCTAAGCTATGTTGACTTAGTGAATGTTCGTTTGCTAAGTGCACAACTTATGTAATACGTTTTAATGAATTTTACTGTACTCAGTAGTTTAGTTGATTTGAAATATTTGTTCTCACACGCCAATATTATTAAGATTTAAAGCAGTCAAATATTTAAATAAAATAACTAAAAAAAAATAATATTTTTGTGTCATTAGTAAAT
Organism: Melinaea marsaeus rileyi; assembly: GCA_918358865.1. NCBI lineage: Eukaryota > Metazoa > Arthropoda > Insecta > Lepidoptera > Nymphalidae > Melinaea > Melinaea marsaeus. The sequence goes on along the minus strand of OU911088.1, from coordinate 25,751,370 downwards.
ATATTATTTATATCGTAACTTCACTTGTATCATTGTTATGTAACGAACATTACAGATGAAACTTCAATATCCATTTTCTCTATTGGTAATAATTAAGAAGATTATTATTTTTAATTTTCAATATCGCCTCCGCCATTGCCGTACATTAGTGTACTAGATGTATGCTTCACATTATTATAAACGAGATAATAAAAAATAATTGTTTCGATATTGTTATTTGTATTTATAACATACATAACATTATATATCCATTATTGAGCGAAGCGAGCGGAGCGCTCACTGGAGACTATCACATTCTTTGTCACGAATAGACTCGAAAACTACTTAAAAATTAAAATTATGAAATTTTGCAATCAAAAAGACACATTAGGCGATGGTTTAAAAAAAATTTGAAAAAATTCATGTCGTTGAGAAATAATTGTCAAAAAACTGATATCCCATTGAAGTCAATGGGAAACGATAAGTCATTACACTGGGCTCGCTTCGCTGAATATGCAAACAGCACCCGAGATTTCACGAGCACAGCGAATCAAAATTGAGAGTCTGTTGGCGCCCCTAGTATTTATATTAACGTTAAATTGTTACTTGTTCTCCCTGTGTGATGGGTGGTTTCTTAATCGAACATTTCCGGCACCTTTGCGTAATTATAATACTAATAAAGGTTAAACACTAAATCAACACTTTCCAGTACTAACAAAATACAATATATTTAAATTTATTCTTATCTTACTTATATTAAAAAAACCTTTCTATATATTTTTATAGTTTACAGAATACAACACAAACTAATTGCATTTCTCACCTAATGGAATACAGCTTTCACTACGGCAAAGCATGAAGTCTTTAACTTAAAAATAATATAATTTATTAAATAAATAATAATTCACATCTAAAAGCCTTTAAGAAGATTATTAAAAAAAATTGTACATATACTAATGTGGAAAGACATTAACGATGATGTGTGGTGTGAGCTGCTAGTCCTTGGATTCCCTCTTCTTTGTGAGAAGATAATGAACGCCGACCAGTGCGTTCACTCTGCAAATTGAACATTGAAGGGAAACCTTTGAATTTGTTTTTACACAAAATATTAGTGATATGAAGATATTTACAGGAAGGCTAGATGCTATTTCCTCGATGCCATGGCGATGCCGAGCCCCACGAGCCCGCCCATCACCAGCACGGCGCCGCCCGCCACCGCCATACCCACCAGACCCTCCTTCTCCATGCGCTTGTTTATCTGACGCTGCAATTCAATACACCATGTCACTTACTGGGTTTGAATTATCACTTCATCCAGTCTTCACTCATCCATGATAGTGAGAACAATCATATTTACTGACATTGTAAATCATAATCAGTGCGAAGAGGTGGACAATACTGTGATAACATTGATTAAGGACGGCCCTTACTTAAAAATTGTACATCATATATACGACATTTTGTACTACGGTCATTATTTTAATATATCAAAATATATTAAAATACAATTACAAAACTCGTGTCCAAAAATAGTCTGGTTTCCATTTCCATTCAATAAAAACAGACAAAGGAACAAACATTTGAATAACATAAACAAGACAAAACAACAAGAAACTAAGAAAAGAAACAAGCATAAATATATGCACATACAATGTAATCACTTTCTACAACGGCGAGACTATTATACCTAAACAATGTAATTGATAAAATATACTGGGATATATTAGGACTTTCTGAAGTTAAAAGGATCTGATACGCCGCAGAAGAACATAATAACTATCTTTTGGTACAAAGTGAGACCGCTGGATAACATGGCGATGGATTCCTTGTAATGAAATAACTTAAAACCAACATTATCATAGCTTCCAGCTCAACTCGGGGAGAGTTGCTTTACTAAAACTAAACTTCAAAGATGGGCCGCTATCTATTATACAAGTTTTCGCATCTACCGAAAGTTCTAGAAAAAAAAGAAAATCGCAGGTTTTGCAGTGACAAAACAAGAGCACAATTTTAAAACTATTTTAACGCAAATATAGGCCAACCAAAGCCTCATGAATATATAATAATGGAGAAAAATGGATATTGGTGTCTGAAGTGAAAGTCTGTTGCAATATGCATCTCAAAATAAAATTTCAATAATGAACACATATTTAAAAAAAAAGTCTCTTGATATGGACTTCAGTTTCTCCAGAATACTATACAAAAAATGTAATTAACTTCACACTGAGTAACAACCCAGAAATAGTCTAGAATGTACTGAACGGAAACAACTATTCGTCAGACCACAGGATATTAAGATGTTAATTAAAAATTCCAACAACTAAACCTAGCCATAACTCATATAAAACCACAATAAACACTAAAATCTGCTAGTGAAAGATACTACTATATAGAAAATTAGGATTAGTAACAACAAACACAAAATTATCAGCAAACAAACACTGAAATAGGTGCTAAACGAACAGAACTGCTTGCAACCAAACCAAAATATAAGGAAACAAGAAATAAACTGACACAAAAAGTGTTAACAAAGCAATAAAAGGAGATTACGAAAGACAAAACAATAGTTATAGAAAAAATATATAATATTTCGTAGTTCAAAAAGGGTTCATAAAGAACTAACAGCTTCTAAAGCCTGGTTAAGGGTTCAGAAGATAAAAACTGCAAAATAAGAAATAGAGAAGACATAACAAACACAAACAAAACATATTACTTTTTACTTGGAATTATAAAAAAAAAACTTCAGGGAAATGCAGTAAAGGAACAACATTACTCTGAGAGTAAAGAAGAGTCAAATAGAAATAGAAGGAAAAAGTGAAAGCGAAATAATGACACATAAATAAAATAAAGACTGAAAAATACTCTGGACCATACTTAGTCACCAATGTAAGATACATTAATACAGATACAAAAATTAAAGTATCATTGCTACTAAGATACCTGAACAATCTTTTTAACTTGATGGAAAACGAAGAAGAAGAAGAAGTACCAACACAGTGATGCGAATCAAATATAATAATGATATATAAAAAGGGAATTCTATAGATATCGATAACAGTTATTATTTTATTTTCCAATATCTACAAACTCATCTCATCCATTATATTATGTTAAGTAGAATAGCCCAAATATAGAGAAAAATCAACCGATACAACAGCAAGGGTTCTGGCCACAATATTGAACATGAGATCATATATACATATGCTGATCATATATCATATATCATACATATATACATATGCTGGAACAATTATTTGACCAATTTTCTCAACCACTTTATATAGCTTTGTGCAATCAACCAAAGCATTTGACTGACTAACACATTCATCAATATGTAATGCACTAGAAACTAACAATATAGACAATAATTTAATAAACATTGTCAAAAATTTATATTTCAAAATTTTTAGAATTTTTGCATGGAGAAATTTTTCAAATTGGAAGAGGTGCGAGACAAGGAGATCTTCTTTCTCCTAAACTCTTCATAGCAGTACTCAACAACATTTTCTAAAACATTAATTAGAGAAACAAATACAATATACAGATCTCATCTAAAATACTCACACATTTTGATTTGCGGACAATATTAACTATCAAAAGTAAATCATAAAAGATTCCACAATAATAGAATGGTAGTAAAATATATGGTAAGTTAATAGATTAAATAGTAAACTGCACTTAATAAGTTCTTCTATGATAACTGATAAAACTACTACAAATAATGGACCAAATATTACCTTAATGCTAAAACACAAAGAAAATACTTTATTGAATTGTATTAATATAAGAAAGAAATATACAGAAAAAGTACAAAAATACATTCCAATTGCCTATGAAATATGACAAATGTGTCATCAACAGATAGTTAAAATTGCATCAATTAAACTATCATCTGCAACCATCATCTAAATTCACTTCACATATCACAAAAAAAAAAAAAGTTTACGTAAAAGCACTTACATGCCGTTTCAAAATGCAGTACTCAACACTTGTTTTATAGTCAGGCGATTCCACACATTAACTAACCGAACACCTACACCACTCGCTACACAATGAACTATTTCACTTTTTATAGCCCCTGATGTGTTCTAACCACTAGCATTAATACCATATAAAGAATAATGTAATTATTTTTACTATACTCTCAAAACAAAGTCATTATTTCAACTAGGCATAAATAGCACTTGTGGACCATTGGGCTATAGTTGAACATTTCCAAAGAGTAGGACCATGAAAAGCCAGCAAGAAACATGGATACTCTTCAAACTTATAAATTAATATTTTTTATAGTATTAACTTTTAAGTCTCAACATTTAAATGTCATCATTTATGGAAGAAATTAATGTATTTTTAAGTGTTGACATCATTATCAAAAATAACTTATTTATTTATTTAACTGAACATTTTTAATGTTATTCTATACTGCAAAATTAGAAACATTAGTGACAATCTTCTCAAGTACTTTAGGTCTACCTGCATCCCAATATATATTCCGCACTGTTTATTTAAATAAGCCGAGTTGTGATACCCTAGCTTAATTATATGAGCAATGGGATAGTTTCCCAAAGATTACAAATTGGATTCCTACCCATATTGAAAAATTTTTAATACTATATTTAATTTTTTTTAAATAATATGGCTTTTAATAAAAAGAAACAACACAAGCCCACTGAGTTTCTGTCGGGAGCTTTTCTTTGTTGTTTGTATAAAACTGACATTTAACAATTAATTTGATTCTAATTGATTTTGATTTCTAAAAATATTTTCATAGCACTAAAAATTAATAGATATTGGACCTGTGTACTTTGTAACTAATAATTACCTTGTCTCTTTTCCTTGCTGCCTTTATTAGTTCAGTTTTGACATCATTAATTACTAGTGAACCACAAAAATTTGGAAAATATAGGGCCAAATATACATTTCTAAAAATGCTCATAATTTTAGTTTGCTAATTGAAAAGAGTATGCAAAAAACACTGTCCTAAGCATCTTCTGTAGAAAGAGTCAATGATATCATTTTCCATATTTTTATACATTATAAAATAGTAAATATCTAATTTAAAGCTCACCTCCAGTGCTAGAACCTGTTGGTTAGCTGGTTCAATCTCCAGAAACTTCTTGATATGGTGCAGCGCCTTATTATATTCTTTGATCCGTGCATTCCCAATAGCAAGGTAGAAAAGATAATCCCTCTTGCCCTCGGCGTGTGAATTAAATAATTCTTTTAAGAGAAGAATACCCTGAAAATAAACAAAATGAAAATTTTTATCAAAATTTACAAAAAAGATTTTTTTTCTTATACCTAAATCCAAAGTAATTAAGGTAGGTGCAAAAAGTGTTTGTAGAGTACAAATTAAAAAAAAGAAAGGAATGGAATATAATAACATAATTACGACGATCATTAAGATAATATCATTTAACTTACTTTTCTAATATCAGTGGCATATTTGCTGCGAACGAGACACCATGCGTACTCGAATTGGGCTTTGTGTGTAACAGTGCCCTGATGCAATTGTTCATGGAATACCTTCTCGAACTTCTACGAATACAAAGTATCGCCGATTAAAACAATAAATACAATGAGTCACTCCATGATGTAGACAAAAAGAACTTCACTTACTTGCAAATCCTCTGAAGAAACAACTTCATCTAGGACGTCGTCCATGGCGATTACTCGAAAATAATTTATAATTATAAGAAATCTGTGTCATACACAATATTACATTATTTTCAGTACAATCAATAAAATGTTAATATTGAATAATTGTGAAACTGACGATACAAGTAAAGACAAATTGACGTTTAGTAGTTTGACACCTTCTTTTGAGAGTTAATTGTCAAACTTAACAGTAGTCGCATTGTCCAACTTACCTTTCGCTAAATAGAATGTAGGATACTAATATCGCATTGAAAAAAGGCTTGTGAAACGGGTTAGTGATTGTTAAGCTTTTTGTAACTTATAGTTTTTGGGATCAAATAAGGCAGTTCGAGTGCAATGCAGAAAATCAGATAATGAAAAAGACACAATATTACATATTATTTTAAGTCAACAACTATGTATTTAAAATTGTAAATATATAAAAATTCTTATATAATAAACTAAATTATATAATACATAAAAATACCAATACTTATCAATATAATAAATCGTACACATATTCAAATACCATATTACAGAAGCATATATGACATATATACTTATAACTGGGAGAGATGGTAGAATTTTAATCTTCGTTAAAACGATATAACAGTTGGGCTATTTATAATATGGCTAGTTAGGGTATTCCATAATCTATCTAGACGGCTACTTGGTGGGAACAGGTGATATAGTTCATATAAATAAGAGGGAAAGACATTTCTTAAAACATTATTCAGTGTAGTTAAAATATGCATATTCCTCCAAGGCGAATAGGGAGCCATTTTAGTTGATCTCGAAAATCTAACACAATTCACAAGTTGTGAAGGCGATCTAATTTAACAAGTAGATCCTCGTTAGCATCTAATTGGCAAACGTCAGCATACTCGAGAATGGGTAGCAAGCGGGAGTAAGGTAGCAACATTTCAGTTTTCAAAAGCAGGCGCTTGAAAGAATGGAATGAAGAATGAATTTTTCGACTCGTTTCATTGACTTGTGCTGTCCAAGATCAATCTGGGATTGGTGTTTATCAAACACCAATCCCAGATTATTGCTATCAATAAGAATGGTCTGTAATTTTTTGGGATTTACAGGGAGAAAGACTCAGTCCTTTCTATTTCAGTTCTTAATGATTAATAAGGTTTTATTTTTTAAATTTGGTTATTGCAGTAAATTGGATATCAAAATCGATAATAAAATTTAATTTTGTTTTTAATGAGACGAAGTTTCTTAGCATTTCTTGAATTCACCGTGCGGGTGCTGGGCACGTGCCGTGTGCTGGTGCCTGCGTTTCAAGGAGAGGAGTGCAAACAATGCCATAGACTTACGACCTAGATGTTAAGGAACCCCTTTACTGTTTTCTACAGAGCCCTGCACGGCCGCAATATCTGTCAGTCAGTCAACGTCTGTCAGTTTCGGGGAATTGGGTGGATGAAACACTAGAACGAGTTAGTATTTCCAGCCCGACCAAAGACGCATATAAAAACGCAAGTCCGGACATACATCTCTGGTCCGGATCACCCCGATATCCGCTTCTAACTTTTCAGTGCGTACAACGGAAAGAAGTTTAGATTGTCGGGGACCCGGCGCTCTATGAACGACTGTATGTCTGTAGTTTGGCATTCCATAAAGACGTGGCCGATAAGTGCGTCTTCTATCGCATTTACATAGAGTGTGCCAAAGAGCTGTTTTATCTGATGACTACCTCCGAATTTCAGCACCGCACAGCACGTCATCGCTTGCAAAACCATCCGTACCACTTGGATATGTGGCGATCTTCTACTGTGTGGTTTTCAATGACTTGTGGACTGAGTCTTTTTCACTGTAAATCACTGACAGACATTGACTGACTGACAGATATTGCGGCCCTGCAGGACTCTGTAGAAGACAAAGCCATGCACGGCCGCAATATACAGCTTCCTTAGTACTGTCACCCGCAAAACAATGTAGGTATGTTGGAAATATACAACATATCATTGATGATAAGCTGCTATGGTTTGATAGTTAAGAACCATGTTTTGTTTCCGTCCACTTTATAAGAATAATAATAACAACGGTACCAAATGATATGTAATGATATTCGGAGAAGAAAATATAACATTCTGGGCGTTAATTTAAAGTCCATAATTTTTGAGGGGATCATGTTAACACAGTCAACTGACAATCCGTAGATGAATTGCAGTTAATTGTCATTAACTACAAACATATTTCAGTGTTATCTTATTTTATCTATTAACATATATACATGTCTTCTTAAATGAAAAAACTTTTTCTGACGGACTAATTAATAAACACAAACGGCGCATCCAAAGCTGCTGAAGTTAGAGCTTATGATTAATAATATATAATGTATTTACTATGTAGGTTCATGTTAATTCAGAAACTGTACTGGGGTCGGAAAGCTAGTGTCTATTGAAAATCATTCTACAATATTTGCGGCCGTGTAAATCGGTCGGATTTTGCATTTTCTGTCATTGACATTCATAGCCTGTTTCAATTTGCCAAAAGTTTTAGTTTGACACAATTCACAATGCCAAATGTCATTTCATTTTCAATTTGCGTTTAAATACTGACCGTGTATTACCGTGATTTTTTATTCATTATTGATCTTTAGAATAAGTCTGCAATAAAATAATAAAAAAGCACCTTGTATATTTTTTCATTTGTAGTCACTAAGAGTTTTAAAATGCAAAGTGTAATAAATACAGTAAAAGGAACAGCCTTAGGGGTAGCGGGATACTTGACTCCCGTTTTAAAGGTATTGTATTTATATTTGTATTTATCATAATTTATTTCTATAAAGTAAGTTTTAAGCCTATTAGCATAAATTATATGTGAAGAAGAATAATCTATAATAAATATTAGTAGGTGGTTATTGTTATGCTTTGTTCTTTTGTGTGGACAATTGTTATTTTATCAAGGTTGGACTTATCATTATTTATAATAGCAATAATCAATAATAAGTTAATATTTTTTTCATCATTGTAGAAAATAATTTCGTTAATTTTGTTTATTTTTAAGCATTTCCTTTATTTATCAATGTCTCTGTAATATGTAGGAGTCAAAATTTCAAGAAACTGGAGTGTTAACACCTGAAGAGTTTGTGGCTGCCGGTGACCACTTGGTCCACCACTGTCCCACCTGGCAATGGGCCAAAGGAGAGGAAGCTAAAATTAGGCCATACTTGCCATCTGACAAACAATTCCTGATTACTAGAAATGTTCCATGCTATAGACGCTGCAAACAAGTAAGCAGTTTTATTGTTATTCAAATACAAACATTTTAAATCAAATATAATAATACAACATTTTTGTTATTCAAATCTCCCATATTTTTAAATTATAGATTGAATACTGCGATGAACATGAGAAGACAATAGAAGATGAAAATGATGAGGATGGAGGCTGGGTAGACACACACCACTATGCCTCGTCCGGCTCACCCACTGTAGAAGAAAAGGTTACTTTGTTAATACTTAGTAATGAGAAGGATCTAATAATGTGCATTGGAGAATAAAATGTACATTTCATGTTCATGAACTACAAAATTTTAATCAATGATTTGCAAACTATAATTATTTGTAACTGTAATATATATGTATCAAAAACTTTTATTGAAATTAAGTGTTACATAATTATATTTTGATTGTGAAAGCTAAAGTAGTCGCCAGTAGAAAGAATTTCATATTTATAGAGAATCATCTCCTTATTTAGAGGATGATTAAAATTTTGAATATTGTAGTTTCCATCAACACCACAACAATTCTTAATGGCTTTTAAAAAATTGTTAAAAACTTTCATAATCAAGGAAAATAAGGCACCAGAAGGTCAACTATTGAAAGTAGTCACTTTTTCAAATGTAAGTAAGTTGGGAATGTTCTTAATATTTAATTTCCTAAAACACTTCATATTATTTCTGGCTTCAATTCTTTAAAATTTTAAATCATTCTTAAATGTTAATTTAGTTATAACAATGTCAGCAAGTGGAAAGAAGTTAAAAAATTTTAGCAAGAGGAAAATATTTAAAAATGGCTGAATTGACTTGCAAACTTTACATTTACAGATAAATAATATTCCAGAACATCAATTATTAATGAAGTTTCTGATAAGACTTGGTGACAATATCTTATTTAGTAGTTTTGAATCAATTCTAATATGAGTCCCTCAATGCTAGTGGTGTTTTGATTACATTAAAATATAGATAATGAAATGTCTCCTCTCTCTTTCTTTAATTCACATGATTTGAAACAGATCTCATATTTATGAGAGTAAAATTATCATTATTAAGTTTGTTTATTATTCATAAAACCTTAGTTAAATAAATAAATACAAAAATTATGGTAGCGAATTTAATGCGGTTTAAATTATATAAGAGGGTGAAATCTATCAGACAGTATGATACTATATGTTTTGACTATAATATTTATATTTGTTAATACATCAAATTAAAGTATTATTTTATTATCATGAGGCAGACCAGTATGTACCTAAATTGATAGATATTATAAGTAGTCTATAATGAATCCTACCAATAATGTTGACATCTCTTGCTAATTTGAATCTCATTCCCTTGCAGGTGTGTGAGATGACGCTGGAGGCGGCGGAGGGGGGGGATAGCGGGGCCGAGGACGCGGAGGACGAGGGAGACGAAGACAACGACGATGACGACGAGGCCGAGGACATGGAGAACTTCCAGGAGTCAGGACTACTCGATGAAGTGGACCCGGTATGGGACCGTTTGTTAAATAGCTAAAAGACATTCTTGCAGAACGGTTGAAACTATCACCTCCCTTTAGTTGCTAAAATCATCAATAACTAAAAACTAATCATAAAATAATAATTGCATTGTATGTGATGCCAGTTTATTTTACTGATTAATTGACTTACACTCATGTTATCTGTTTATCTACACTGAGTTCACAAGTTATTATTGTCAATAAATTATATAATTGCCAAGCTAGTAACATGATAAGGTATGTGTTATTTATTATTATTGTTGATGCAAGTTATATATTTAACCATTCCACAATTATTATTTTTATTATTTAATCTTGTCTTGGAAAAACTATTCTCAGTTTAAAATATTCCGTCAGTCTACAGCGCTCACGACCCGCAAGGAGCCGACCAAAGAGAAAGCAAACAAACTCACGGACGGAGACGAGATAGTAAAGACGAGGACCTACGACCTGCACATCACTTACGATAAGTACTACCAGACCCCGCGACTGTGGCTCATCGGATACGACGAGGTGATTATTAACTATATCTAATTTATCATTTGTTACGAGACGGGCGGGATATCGGGCCCGCTGTCCTCCCGACCTTCTTTCTTCTTAAACACTCATTTATCAAGTGATGGAAATAGTCAATTCATAAATGACACCTTTTACAAATTAAAATGATTACGGTATAACTACGGTAGGAGCGTCATCTTCTGAGCGTGGAGGCGATGTACGAGGACGTGTCGCAGGACCACGCCAAGAAGACAGTCACCATGGAGACACATCCTCATCTATCCGGACCCAGCATGGCCTCTGTGCACCCCTGCAGGTACACACATACACACACTAATAGATTTACTCATAGATACGCACGTGCGCGTGCGCACACACACTCAAGCATAGATACACAACACGTACACATTCGCATAAATACACAGGCACGTACACACACACACACACGTATAAATACACACGCACGCACACACCCATACATAGATACACACGTATGCACACACCCACCCATAGATATACACGGATGTACATACATCCGCATAGGTACATACGCACGCACACATTCGCATAAATATACAAGCACGTACACACACACGCGAAAATGCACAAGCACGCACACACCCACAAATAGATACACATGCACGCACACACAGATACATACGCAGCACACACACACGGACACACTAGCAGGAGTAACAAATATGAAATCGTACCTCCACGCCCCAGGCACGCCGAGGTGATGAAGAAGATAATCGAGACGGTGACGGAGAGCGGCGGCGCGCTGGCCGTGCACTCCTACCTCATCGTGTTCCTCAAGTTCGTGCAGACCGTCATACCCACCATCGAGTACGACTTCACGCAGAACTTCTCCATGAACTAGGAACCGCACCTCTCCCCCCCCTCCCCACCACGCGACTGCTTGCCGCCGATATTTTTATACGCACGAATTTCTATGCTGAGTATGGAACGGACTTGCAATTGTTGTTTGATATTATAACATCTCGAGTGTTGAGGGCATTACGAATATAATATGTTGTCATGAAGACGAATGTTTATTTATGGCTGTGGTTAGTGTGATGCCATAGTGTGGCGCACTGTGAGGCACAATTGTCAAATCGTAGCGATATGGGACCGAAATAACATCGCAGGAGATCGGTATCGCATTGTCGCTTTCTGAGCCTTTAAAATGCATTTTTCATATATCGTAAAACACTAGTTAAACTTTGTTTTTGTTTTGCATTTTTTCAATGTTATACTGATATGTTTAAGTAATTTTAGTTATTTTTAATAAGTACAATCATTTATAAGATAGATATATGTAATGAAGACAATTTAATTTTAGCGTTACAACAGCACAATTGTGGTACTGAATTGTGTGAGCAGATTTATAAATTATCATTTTTTTCCTGAACAAAATTAATGAAGATTTTAATGTATTACTACAGAATTAATTAAAACTTGTTTTACTAATAATTTTGAATCTATGATCGTAACTTATTGGGTCTTCTTGTATGTTTAAAATTACCTCTCTCGATATTACTATATATAATATTCATTGTTTTGTCTGTTCATATGAATAATTATTTTAATATTATAAACACATAATTTGATATATTGTTATTGTTTTTGTCTGGAAATAAATTATTTTGCTGCTATCGGTTGTATTGATAACGTTATTCATATTTATTATCACATTCATTATTTACAAATCACATTCTGTAATAAAATATACCCGCCGCGGCTCCTCCGAGCTCACTATGACTACATCTCATTAAATATACAAACAATTATAACTTATAAGACTAAATATTATTAAATTCTCTAAAAAAATATTACAATAAACATAAAACTTCAATTTCATAAATTATAATATTTTTGATTTTATATATTTCGGCGATACATCATTTTTATCTTCAATTATATAAATCTAATTAAAATTGTGATTTAAATTAATATTTCTTTGTGTCATCAGTAATTATAAAATGGTATAATCGTAACACCTACCCCTCTGCCCTTTCTACTACTACGACTACTAGGCCCTACCTCCCACTGTAGTAAACCTCACTGTATCGGAACATTCAATAAGTCGAGGCTTTGTACTTTACACTATCATAATTGGAAAAAGAGTAACAATCTACGACTGCATCTGCTACGGACATTTAAAAACTTTGGGCATCATTTGTGAAATGTGAACGAAGCTGTCTCCTCGAGGCCGAAGCCCCGGTCAGTGTCTGTGCGGCTGCGGCACGAGGCGTACGAGCGCCAGCAGCGCCGCGGCGAGCAGCGCGTCGGCCGGGTCCAGGGCGCCGCGCTGCACCCACTTGGGGATGGTGGTACGCGCGTGCCGGAAGCCCAGCTTCTGCAGGATGTAATCCACGCCGTACGGCTCGATGGACTTGCCGGCCCACGACAGCAGCCGCACCGTGGGCTCTAGGTGCCACGTGTGACAGTGGTAGTCGCGGTAGTCCTGCGGCGCGCTCGCCTCCGGAGCGCCAACGCCCGCGCCCGCACTCGAGCGACCCGGCATCTGACCGCCGAGAAGAGCAATTTTAAAATTAGTTATCTACTACTCGTTGAGTGACCTCTCGGGAAGGAGCTTACGAATCGATCTTTCTCCTTGATGTAGGACGAGATGAGGTCGTGCAGGAACAGGAAGGCCTCGGCGTCCACGGACACGAAGATGTGGTCCTCGAACTCCGTGATGAAGCTGCACTCCACCACCGGCTTCTCGTCTGCGTTTGACAAAATAATATTTAGCGAGTCCTCCTCTTGGGGCCGCAGATGGCGGCGACTTTAGGGGGGGGGTTGTTCGCACCGTGGTCGGTGGGCGCGCGCTGGCGCTGCTGGTGCTTGGTGCGCAGGTGCATCTGCAGCGCGGGTAGCGCGAAGATGACCTCTCGCACGTGCGAGGCCGGCGCCTTGCCCCCCGCGCCGGCTGTCCCCGCCGCCGCGCTCCCCGCCGCGCCGCTTTCGCGTTCCAGCGACGGGAACTGATCGATGGCTGTTGGGGAGCGACGAGGATTCAATAAGGTGACGACAATCGTATTTATTTTAAACAAAATGAACGATTTTATACCGTCGATCTCGCTGTCCGCGAATGCGTAGTTGAACCACTCGTGCAGCGTCTTGAACTGCGGCGGAAAGAGCACTGTGCGCGTCATACGACACACTGTGCCCAGGGACTGGTGGCCTGCCCCGGCCGTCGAAGCCCCGGGCGCCGCCCCTGCTCCCGCGCCTCCCAGCGACGCCGTCAGCGACTGGACTGCGTGCACTTCCAACTCTCCTGCAAACGGGAGAATGACGTGTAAAATTGTCACCGTTTCTTTATGTACAAATAATAACTCAGTCTCAGTACCATTCTCATTGCGTATTTGTTGCGCTTCCGTTGCAAAACTGATGCAAGGGTCTTTAAGACTGAACAGTGCCCAGGACTTGGCCTTGAGGCTGTTACCATGAAAACAGGCCAGAGAAATATTGGAGCCTTGGAGCTCCAGCGTTCCGCCCAGCACCGTGCCTATACAAAAAAAACATTAGATTAGAATATGTAGGACCGAGTGGTGACTGCCGTGTGCGTGTTCGTCCGTACCGTGAGCAGGGGGGCGCAGCGCCACTAGCTGCAGCGCGCGTTGCCAGTGCCGATGGTGACGCAACTCTGCCACCGAGTCGCCGCTGCAGGGAGCACCCGCAGCACCAGCAGCACCCGGGGCACCCGATGACTCTGAGAAATAACACCCACGTTTTATAATATTACTTTATCATTTTCTGTTTTAGGTTGTGAAATTTGTATTACCGTTGGACGCTGATATCCAGGGTAACAGAAGATTGTAATAATGTGACACAGAAGATGTCTTGATAAAGCATAAAAAAAATGGCCAAGGGAGGGGGAGAAAACAAACACACGAACAGAAAATTAGTGACACTGATAGGGGCTTGAAAGTACTATAATATACGAAGTATGTTTAATCTACTCACGCTCCCGCTCCTTCTTCTCCCTCCTGGCGCCGTACCCGGCGGGCGCGTGCAGGGAGGAGAACACTCGCTTGCCCGATTTGAACTGCTGCGTAAAGAACTCCTCCAGCTTGAGCTGCATCTTGAGCAGCTCGGGGGTAGTGCTTCGGGACATGGCTACCTGCAACTGTCGCCAGCTCAGCGTGCTGTGCGCCAAGATCGTGGCCGGACGACTGCAAGGAAAAAGAATCGGTAATGTAGTGGAATAATAGTGAGCCGACGTCATCATCAAAGCTCTTGGTCGCCCATACCCCGCCCCGTCGGCGCCCCGCCAGCGGTCGGTGAGCACGGCGGCCAGGCGGCTGAGGCGCGCCAGCAGCGCGGGTGCCCCCATGTACTCGAGGCGCAGCTCGAGCGCGGCCAGGCTGGCGGCGGCACGGTGCACGGGCGGCTCCTGCTGCAGCAGCGCGTGCGCCCGCGCCGCTGCCAGCGCGATAGCTCCGCCCACGATGCCGCCACGCGCCTCCAGCGCTGCCCCGCCCAGCGCCACGCGTCCCGCCACGGAGCGCCGCCGCGCACTCCCTATGCTGAGCCGCCCACGCGCGCCCAGCGACCTCGCCTGCCAGCTCACGTTGCCCATCACGTTGCCCATGTTCATGTGCACGTTGAGACGCTCGAAGTTCACCGCGAACAGCACCAGCGTCTCCCACGCCGCCGCGCCCTCCTCCTCTGTTCGATTCGACGCTGTTATTCTTGGTTTCTTTTCGATCCGACTTCGAAATATCTATTTCGAAGAATACTAACCTTTAGGTTTCTGCGGTTCGGCAAATTTGGTTTTTTCTCTCTGGGGCAGCACAGGCGACGCGGGAACGTTACTCGATGTTCTATGAAATAGGAATAGTAATCTATTGAATTTTATATTATTTGTACAAGTAATAATAATACGGTAGCTCGGAGTGGATATACGTACGTGTGTGCCTGCGCGTGCGTGTGCGTGTGGAGACTAACATCTCCTAGAAAGAGTCTTCGCACGATGCTGCGTCGGTACCAGGCCCGCGGGAATGCCAGAATCTCGCTCAGCCGCCGCATGTCGTACTTGAATGAGGCCGAGCCAACGTCCACGATGGCTGCTCATACGTTATATATATTAATACACAAAAGTAACACTTCTAAAATTATCAAAGAAGAATAAATTTTACTGACTAGAAAATCTAACGGTCGCCTTGGAGTGATCCTGATCCGTCTGGAAGTCCAACTTTCTGAATCTGGACAGGTGGAATTTGACGAACTCTACGTTGATGGAGAGCGAGTCCTTTCGCTCGGTGTCGGCCAGCGGCGACCACTGCGCCTCCTTGATACTGGACTTCTTGCCGCCGTAGGGGTGGAAGATGTACACCGAGAAATCCGCCAGGCACCCCGTCACGCTCAGACCCCCCATTGCAATCGCGGACTCCTCCATCTCCCTGGATATACCGACGTCAAATATAAAACGCTGCAGGATATATATCTACAACATACACAGCGGTGAATATTAAATGCACTTACTCGTCGGAGGCTCGTTTAGAGCTAAAAACGATCTGCAGACTGGGCAGCTGCAGGAGGCACTCCACGCGCGAGGCGGGCAGGCAGCTGAAGCGGAAGGCGGACGGCCTTGTGCTGAAGTGCACGATCACGTCCACGGGGAAGGACGCGTACACGTACTGGCCGTACGACGCGCCTTCGCCCTCCGCACCACCCGATGCGGCTCCCCCCGCGCCCTCGCCCGCGCCTCTACGGGCGCCATCCTCTATAAAGGAAAAATTCGATTGTTAACCGTGCGATTACCTTTTATTTTTAAATTCCGACCGATAGGTACCTGAAGTGGGAACTGTGAAGGAGGCCTTGGTGGGAATGGGCTCAAGGGTTTGCTCCAGAAAATCGAGAATGTGCGGGCTGATGATAGTCTCCTCAGGGATGCTCTGCAAGGTGATCCAGGCGAACAGTGCCGCCTTCTTCGTGCCCACCTTCCGACTGGTGCTCATAACGGTGGGTGCGGAGTGCGGGGAGACGGACTCCTCCGGGAGGGTTTTCGATTCGTAATGTACCTATGTAATTTAACAGCTATTTAATTAAAACGAGGCGGTGGCATGTAACTCAAAAATCATAGTAATAGTGTTATTCCAACCTTAAGCACGAGGCCGGGCACCTGGAACACGGTAAGGTCCGTGGGTGGCGCTCCCCGCGCACGCCGGGCCTCCCCCCCGCGAGCACGGGTACCGCCGCTGAATACAAGATCCAAAATTTTAAAACCAATTCAATTTTATTAAATGCATCTGTTTAAAGTCTACAATAAAATTATATAAATAAATTATAATGTGAGCTACATTTTAATGTCGTCCTCCCGCGCAGACTCCTTGGTGTGCAGCACGCACTTGCCGCTGTCTATGTGCACCTTCACGTCCAGCTCGAAGTCGATGTTGGGCTCCGAGGTCTTCGCCTTGCTCTGTTTGTTCTCGTGTTGGCTCGGGCCCGGGGGTTCCGGAGGGGCGCTGGACAGAAAAATGACGTCGGGAACGCGTCGAGGGCCACCGTCCCTTGAGTAGTAAGAGATGGGTGTCCGTATTACCTGGCAGCGGCGTCTAGCGGCTCCCCGTCGGTCATGTGCGACGGCCAGGGCGCCGGCAACGACGCCTGTCGCTGCACGGCGGGAGCGGTCCACCCACCCGGGGCTGCTCCCTCGCCGCCGAAAGTGACGCGTGTGCGTGTCGCACCCACTCGCGGGCCACGCAACGACGACGAGCGCGACGGACCGGAGCCCACACCTACAACACGTATGTCACATTGCATACTGATTTTTCGATTCTGTCGTACCATAAATGCACGTTTCGAAGGTGTACCGGCGAGTGGATCGCTGTCTACGGAACTCCAGGAGGCGCCCTCGATGATATCTGCTAGGCGCTCGTCGGGTAGCAGCAGCGCGTCGGCGGCGTCAGCCAGCTCGGGAGCCGCCACCGACCCCAGCGACCCCGACATGCCCAGCGCGCTCAGCGGCGAAGGCGCTCTGGATACACGCGTACACAGTACAGTAGCACTACGGTAGTTCAGTTGGCAAAATTTTGAGAGAGGCGTCCTCTAAAGCGTGATACTGACTGGTCGAAAACGGGATGAGTGTAGTCGGCGGCCGCGGGGGCCACAAAGGACTGCGCGCGGTTGGACCCCAGTCCCAACTTGCCCTTCGTGATGGAGCTCGCGCGAACGCTCTGGCGACGGAGCTTCTGGATCATATCTCTATAATAATATACAACATATATTATATATAAGAAGATAAGAATAACATATTAAATACTTTCCTTCGGGCCTACTCCTTCTTGTAGTGTACGACGTGTTTCATTCGTAAACTACTACCGGCTCGCCCCCACCCACCTGCGGAAGTCCTTGAAGACGAGCGCCTCCAGGTCCCTCAGGCGGCGCAGCTCCAGCTGCACGGTGGCGTGCGAGGCGCCCAGCGCCCGCAAGTCGTCTACGATACGCGCCTGCTCGCTCAATTCCTGCTCCACCAGCTTGCAACGCGCCCGCGCGTCCAGTCGCCGGTCGAACACGAAGGCCGGCAGATGCTCCGTGCACTTGCGCCGCAGCACCACGCTCTCCCTGGATCCTCTCAGGTCGTCAGCCTCGTCGTCCGGGTCGCTTTCGTACTCCATCCTCAGCGGATCCTCCTCCTCGAAGCCTGTGGTCGAATGACGTAAAACATGACGTTCCTTTCCATTCGGTGTTTGATGTCTCCTTTAAACGAATCTCACCGGTCAGCATGGTGAGGGTGTGCCCGAGGGCCGACAGCTGCTTTCCGACGTTGACGTCTAGGTGTATGTCTACGCCTTCCATTTGCCAGGAAACGTTCAAAAACCATTTGGCATTCTCTATTAAAAAATATATATATTTTAAACATTGTAAAAAAAATACGAAAATTACATTAAAAAATTATATACCGTTATGTTTAGCTGCGGTAGTCCGGCTGCAAACCTCGTAGGTGCCTTCAGAAACGCAGCAGACATTGACGCAGGCCTCCCCCGGATCGGGCTTCCAGTCGTCCAGGGAGGCCTCGAAGTCGTCCGCAAAGCGGAGGCAGAGCCCCACGAAACGCCCCTTGCTGACGAGCGAGCCCGAACTGCAGGCCGAGATACTGGTGCTCTCCAGTGTCACCACCACCGCGCCACGGGACTCCAGCTCATATACACCGCGGCCCCACGACGTCTGGGACGTGGCACACCACTTATATTTACTTATCAGTATGTACTCGCATACTGCTACTTATTGCTGGTAGACCGCGTTATACACCATATTAACTAAAAATAAATTATATTAGTCTCACTAGAGGCGGCTGGTTGAGTGGCAGACAGATGCCGATGTCGTCCACGTTAAGCTGCAGGAACAACGTGCTCAGGTGCGGGGTCGTTATGTTGGACGTCAACTGCACCTACAAAATTAGCTTATATGTAATTAAAGGTTCCGGAGTTCCTTTGCGTACCCTCTCTAACTTCCAGGCCTACCTTCTCGAAGACCTGTTGCGTGGCGGCTAGCACCTCTTTGTTGAGGCTCATGCGCTTCTCGTTCCAGTACTCGTAGGCGTTCTTGTAGTTGAGCCACACGAGGATGGCGCGGTCCACGGCCACGGGTTGGATGTACACCAGCGGACGCTTCAGGTTTATCAGCACCACTTCCTTATCCTCCTCGCACACTATCTCGTCTTGGAACGCGTTGCGCATCGCTAAACGCAAGTAACATTGTTTCTTCGTGTACTTTAGTAAAAATGGGTGTTTCTCAAGTGTCAATTTTTGGTCCTTTTTTATTCCTAGCTCATATTAAAGATTATGCTCCCGATATGATGACCATTTAATGAAATACAATCTGGTTCGTCGATATTTTTTAGACGTATTTTTAAAATAAAAGTTAAAAAAATAGTACTTTTGCAAGTATTCGATAGCATAGTGGTCCTTTCAAACTGGTTTGTGGCTTAAAATCTTATGCTTAATAACAAGAAAAATAAAATGTTTCAAATTTTAATTTTTTAGGAATTTTTATGTGTAGGATATATATATAGAGGAAGATATGTATATATAATTATATATACGAGTCTTTAAATGAAATCCTATATTTATGTATATCTTTAGATTAAAAATAGTTAAAACTAAAAGTTTAACTTCAGCTAACTGATATCTCCACAGCAAGGTTGGTTTACTTTGCCTAATATTACACTGATAATAATATACACATATAATGGTATGCTTACTTATTCTGGTGTTAAAGAAGGCATACTGCTGAAACTCCGGTTCTGCCTCTTCAAACATGGCGTTGCGTATCAGTTGTCCCAAACTCAGATTCACGTCCACCTATAATCACAAAAGTAATTAAATTCATTAAAATATAAAAATAATGCTTGTACTCTTTTTTTGTGCGTCTGTATGTGCGTACTTGTGCCCGCGCGAATAGACGCGGTCCGTGCGGACCCTCGGGCTGCGGCACGTTCTGCACGCGGTTGGACAGCTCGAACTCCACCGCGCCCGTCTCCAGGCGCACGGCAGAGTTGCTGGGGGTCGTCGCCGTTAGCTGGATGCGCTGCAACACGATCTCGGAGGGTTAGTCTCGTTTCATACTTCGATAATCACGACAAAAACAGTATTCTACTAAAAAAACAATACCTTTATTCTGATCAAAAGCGAGAAGAGAATTCTGCTGAACGCAGACGAGGACGCCTCTTCTTCGTTCCATAACGGCACCGGCTTCTCGCCACCGTATACTTTTTGTACAACTTCGTTCACTTCCTGCGATCAGATCCCATATAGAAAAAATGTAATCGTGTCCGGAACGTAAGATAGAGTTGGAAGGGGAGGTACCTTCATAAAGACTTTCTGCACGAATACGAGATGGTTGAGCAGGTCGGTGGAGAGCGTGTGCTCGAACAGGCCGATGTCCGCGGTGGCCGACAGGTAACGCCCCGCGCGGAGCACCACGCCCTCGGGGGCTGGGGGGAGGAAGTTCGATTATCTTCGGGTTTTGCCATTCTATGCCCCGTGGGCGGCGGCCTCACCTGTGGCGTCGTGAGCGTCGTGAGCGCGCGCGTCGCTCTCCGCACAGTCTAACACGCGCGCGCGGCACGACACGGCGGGAAGCGCCACGGACGCCGCCGCCGGAATGTTGGCCTCCGTCACCTGCAGCTTGGTCACGAAGCTCAGCGAGTGGTGCGGCAGATCCACCGTAAAATGCGCGCGCGCCGCCGTCACACCCGCGCTGTGCACACGCTCCATCTTGTACTGCGCCTGTAGCGACGGCAGCAACGCGGCCGTGATGCTTAAGCTCTGGAATGAATCAGCATATAAAGAAAATGTCGGCCATTAGATGGCGTCCGTTCCACTATAATAAAGGTCAGCATAGAGACGAACCTGCAGTACGATAGAAAACTGCAACTGCAGCGGCTGCAGCAGCGGGTCCGGTCGCAGCGGCTGCGCGGGCGGGGGACGGGGCGCTGGGGGCGGGCTGCCCTCCTCTTCGTCTTCTCCCGCGCCGCCCCCTGGCCCGCGGGACATGCGCGACGACGTGCGAGTCACTCCCAATTCCTGCGCAAGATTCCATTATATATTTATGTGTAAAGCCAACGTGGTACACGATGCAAAACCTGAGTATGGCAAGACATTATGATATTATGCTCTCCATTGTTTCGAAGAGAGAGATAGACAATGGCAATAGGTCTGTACCTAACTACAGAGTTAGCTGGATCCGAGCTATTACTTTTTTGGGGATCGGATGGACAAGGACACGCTTACATGAAACCAGAACTACGCCTTTAAGATAGTAGTGCTGAATTAAACCCATTAGCACTAGAGTCAACTCAGGGCCATATTTTCGTATTTACCATTGGGGAAATGCCACCCGGTCCATTTGACTTATGAAGTCGAATATAGTAACGATCACAAATGTCTGTGCACTTTGTTTATCAACATCCTTACCTGCAGCGTGGAGGAGAGTTGTTTGCTGGAGCGCGTCATGACGCCGTGCAGCGCCACGGGATGCTGCGGAAGGTCCACGCGCACGCTGCCCACGGACGCTAGCGCGGTGGCGCCCAGCCGGCCCCCCTCCCATCCGTACAGCGCCTGCGACTTGCCCACACCCACGCGCACCACCGTCCTGTCAAGGAGAAAACCACGTAATACACGACTAACGAGGGGTGAGGGGTAGCTAGTGTGACATGAGGATCGTTACTGATGATTGGGCGCCTGTCCCTCCAGCAGCACGATGGCGGTCCTGCCCAGGTTGCCGCTGAGCGACCATTGGCGCGCCCGCGAAGCTGACAGGGACGCCTGGAGGGACGTGATCTCCGCTTCCAGTTTCAAACCCGACAGCGAGGCCAGCAGACGAGTGCGGTGGATCCTGTTTATACAAATCACAGTATTAGCGAGACACGCCGTGAAGAATCGTTTTTATACTTTTTTTTTATTCTGTTTTTATTTAAGGGCTTTTGTTTATCAAAACATGCCAGCCCTATCGTATCTTATTCTAATATTTACAAACAAATTAAACTGTTAAATATAAATTTATAAACTATCTGTGCCTCCAAAGAATTTGGTGACGACAGAATACCGTGATACATACCAACATCTAAACAATTTAATCTAAGATCATTGACAATTTTCTTTCTTAATGTTGCATTGCGATGACATTCAATTAATAGATGATAGACGTCCTCCATCTTTCCACACACTTCACAGTTAGGGGAGTCAGATTTTTTCATTAAAAACAAAAATTTTTTTAATGGTAGGTGTCCAGAACGCAGTCTGTGTGCTATTTTTGTTAATGATCTATTCAGATTAATAATATTAAACCAGGGACCACGAGGTGGCTGACACTGCAAAGTCTTGTACCAAATACCTTTTTCTTTGGAACGTTCATTAAAATACTCTTTCCACATATCAAAAATTTTGCTTTTATATTTAACTAACAATTCGGAATAACTAGGTCTTAAGTATACTTTAGTACTATTTTTGACTGCACTTTTAGCTAAACGGTCAGCCTCCTCATTTCCACGTAATCCAATATGCGCCGGAATCCACTGCAACTTAAGGCTTTTATCTTTTCGCTTCAAGTTATATATTTTGGCCAAAACAGCATAGGCTATCGGAACACCTCTTACGCCAGAGGCGCACCGAGCCAAATGCTGCAAGGCGCTTTTGCTATCGTTAAAAATAAGAGTTCTTGTACCGTCTGAAGTCTCTGCGTAAGATATAGCCTCCGAAATTGCATACAATTCCGCCGACATAATACATACTTCTGATGTTATATGACACATATTATCAGTACCTCTAAAATTATTTACATAAAAGGCGGAACCCACATTATTTTCAGATATAGACCCATCCGTATATATTTTTTTCCAATCACTATATTTATAACTTAACTCTTGTAAAATATTATTCCTCAGTAAATTAACCTCATATTGTTGTTTTGATTTTTTAACACTTAATAGATCAATTTCAATCACATCACTTAAATTAATATTTGATATCCAGGTGCTTAAAGTAAACATTTGCAAAGGATTTGATGAAAATATTTTTTCTTCTTTTATTTCTTCATATATTATCGGAATTAATGGCCTGTTCTTGTGTCGCCAATACGATTGTGTTTGGTAGCTTGAAAATAATTTATTTAAATAATTTAAAGTTCAATTTTTTGAACAAGTTAACATTTGGAAACAAAATTTGATTCCTAAATAATATCGCCTTATATACAATGGTGGAACACATAACTCACATTCCATAACGTGAATCGGCGTGGTTTTAATAAAACCCCCGATAATTCTTAAGGCTTGGTTTTGTATCCTATCTAGCTTATTAAGATGAGTCTTTGCACTATTATCATATAAAAAACACCCATAATCTATTCTACTTCGGATCAGAGATAAATACAATCGCCGTAGATGTTTTTGATGAACGCCCCACGATGGCCCGGCTAGTACTTTAAACAAATTCAATAATTTAGCTGTAATAATAATTTAGAATAATAATAAGAATAATAATTTAGAATAATTTAGCTAATGATTTATATTTTGCACACGAGATGTAAACAGCAGCATATGGTGGTACTAAACTAAGTTAGCTGACTGTGGCCATCGAGTATAGTTATGTCTACATCAATTTATGTTAGATGCGTCACCTGGCAGCTCCCACGACGACGATGCCCATGTGCGTGGCGCTGGAGGAGGAGTTGGATGCATTCTGTTCGCGGGAGCTGGGCCGGGCGCGGCCGCGGACCGCCTCCGGGAGCTCCGTCGACACTGAGAACCTGAGGGATGGGAGACGTAGTGTATAGCCGAGAATCAAACCCGAATCATAAGGCAGAGTGTCACGTACCTGTGCGTGATGGTGTCGGCGTCGGGCATATTGGCGTACAGGTCCAGTAGAAGGTACACGGTGCGCCAGCAGCGAGGCGCCAGCTGGCCCAGGGGTGCGGGGCTGGGGGGCGCGGGAGGTGCAGCCGCCGGAGGGGGCGCGGCCGGAGCGCCTTCGGAGCTGAACATGGGGGTGTGTGCGCCCTCATTGAGAGAACTGTAACCTGGACGAATACGTTAAATAGATAAGGGAAAGTAGAATATGTTTTATTTACAGCTAGAGCATAAAAAGCTTTAAACTTTAAACTCTACTTGTAAACTGTTCTCTATGGAAAGTGAATGAAACTATTAATTGATGATTAATAACACGAGTCGACTCCTTATGATATACTTACCGAGTCTCCCTTTAACGCTTTTTCCGGTGGATCTCAGTTTCTGCGCGAAGGACTGAGGTCTAGGTCTCGTGGGGGTGGGGGTGCTTTTGTCGGACAGCACCGCGCTGGCGTCGGGCCCCGCGGGGAGGTCCCACTTGGCCTCCAACCCAGCGTACTGACTATCTTTGTCGAGAGATGACATGCTCACTACGTTTTCGCGAAAATCTGACACTGCAAAAATAAAATTAAAAAAAAATCTAAATACGCGGTTCTGGACAGTCAAACACTATTCTTTAGTACGTTTCACACACCAACTAACCGCAAGTAATCTACAAACTAATTTTATACAAAAGCAACCCTTAACTAAATAATACGAGTGTATACCGGAAGCGCGCTTCCGCCGCCTCGAGGAGTCAGTCTGAGTGCGCAGCTCACTCTGGGTGTCCTTCACGTTCTGGTACATATTGCTGATCTGGTGCAGCAGCCGCAGCAGTGGCATGTTGACCTGAGGAGGCGCCGCTCTAATATGATTGTGGACATTCGGGTGTACGAGTGTGTGTATGTGTGTTCGTCCGCTAGCTAACCTGCTGCGATATAAATCGTATGCTAATGTTGAAGTTGAGCATGGTGCTGATGTGCTTCTTGAGCTGTCCCCGCGATATGTACAGCACGTTCTGGCGCTGGATGAGGTCGTCCACGGCCATGTCGGCCACCTTCTTCACGTCTACATCCAGGGAGATCTTTTCACAGAGGAATGCAGGCGTCTCCGATGGTATGTCCGCGTGGGCGTTGGCTGCACGAATAGTTAATATGTATAAAAAAGGCACACTATGCATAATATACATATTTTGGAAATACAAAAAAGAAGCAAATAGTAAGATGCTATTTAAAAACACGATAATATACGACCCGGAGGTGTAGCGGTTAATATGCACCTTTCCCCTTACTGGTCTGGTGTCGCCGCTCCCGGGCCAGCTCCCCCACCACGATGTCAATACGGAACACGTCCACCCACGCCAGCAGCGAAAGCTTGGAGCCCAGAGACTCTAGGCCTGAGCCTGCCTCCGCTCCCTTGGTCTTGGATTCACCTGGAAATGAAGCGATCCAGTAGAACTATTGAGAAACGGTCAGAGAAAAAAGGAAACGGAAATGCGACAGACACGCACCGTGCGCCACCTGGTGCGGGGACACGCCCAGCGCGGCCAGCAGCGGCTGGAAAACTAGATGTGCGTCCAGCAGCATGAGGGATCCCTGCAGCGGGTATAGCGCGCAGGCCGGCAGCGCGCGGGCCGCCTTGCACCCCACCACCGGCTTCTTGCTCTTGGGCTCCTGGGGTCTGAAGGGCTCCTGCTTGGCCATCCACTGGTAGAGGTCCTCCCGCGCGCGGCCGGCCAGGCGCTCGGCGCTGCCGCCCGAGCCGGGAGAGGAGCCCGCAGGCGCCTCCTCCTGCAGCGTGCCATAGTCTGCACGACACACACTAACATTGTAGGCCGTGGAAAGCAATTTTTACACAATTTTTTGATTTCTCATTATAAAAGTAGTACTCTAATTGTTGTTATCTATACTCTACACTTTCTCCTTCGATTATTTTTTTAAGGTTTTTCTTACTTATATATATATATTTTTTATATATATAGTGAAGGTTTTTCTTATATATATATATATAAGAAAAACCTTCAGTGTTACTTCTTACTGATATAATAAATTAAGTCTTACCAATTAAGTAAACACTAAACAAATAGAAAAGTCGGATTCTAAGGCAGTATTCAGAATAACTCACTCGCAATGGCGTCGTCCTGGAAGGGTGTCTTCCGAGTGGAGAAGGGCAGCGTCGGGAACACCAGGCTGGCGCGGCTGCTCTGAGCCGCACGCACTGCACCAGGGGTACTTATTACTTTTAGACCACGGATTGATTTGATGGTCAGATGAATATAATGTTTATAAACTTGTGTCAACACAGATGATATGTCAGGTGGCGACTAAAAGCAATCTAATTACAATGTGTTGCTAGAATTAAAAGATGTAAGAGAACAAATAAATGAGGATGTAAAAGTCAAAAGCCATTCGAACAGAACGATATGTGATTGTGTCGTATCGAGCGATACGAGATTGTGTCGTACGATATATGATATCGTCATACTATACAACGCGTCTTACGAATCGGGATAGTGTCGTACGATACGATGTCGTCTCCTCTTGTCATTAAGTTATAATATTTTGGATCAATGTGTTTTGTCTCCGACAAAAAACGCAATGTTATTTTTTTTGCTTCAATAGAAACCAACAAAAGTAAAATTTGTATACATACAAGTATTTTATATAACGGTTTATTCTAAATATCAGATTTGTTTTTAGTTTTAAAGAAGCAATTTATATCTATTAAATTGTATTTCAAAGGTAACAGAAACTAAAGAGAAAATTATCAATCGCGACAATCAAACCAAAGTTGAGTTTAAGACAATTCCATGTTGATTTCTCGTTAAAATCCACGTAACACACATGCATTTCATTAAAAAACAGCATTATAAAATTTCACACTTTGTCCATTTCATATTTTTGAAAATGTATTCCTTAAAGTACTTTTTTCACGAAAGAGATAACAAAATCATTAACGAATGGACAAAGTTCGAATTCATATCGACGTTTAACACAGCCAATAAAAAGACACAAAGCGAACACTTAAAGCATATCAAGGCACGGCAAAACAACACTTATAGCACAAGCGATACAGTCGACATTTCCCTGCACACGAGAGCGTACGAACCAGAGGGCGGCGTGGACGGGTACGAGTGCGGGCGCGTGCCCTGCGCCGCGCCGGGGGCTTCGGAAACCACAAGCTATCATCAATATTGAACGTATTTCGACTATTCCGGTACAATAAAACGTAATCGCCATTATGATTACATATTTAAGTATAAGACGCAACCCATACGCAAACAAATAACAACCCATATTCCAACTAACGTTATCATGACAGTAAATACTATTGGCTAATAGAATAAAAATTTAAAATTATGAAATATTTTTTTATAGTTCATTCCCAATGCATTTTCTTAGACAACGACATCCTCACAACACATTTGTTAATACATATTTATTTCAAATACAAAAGATACTCACTGTGTAATGGATTTGTGAGTTTGTCTGCTTCCATGTTGAGTAGAAGACAATTTTCATCCAGGGCTTCGTTGTCGAATTGATATTCTTGCCACCCTTCAACCGAATCCTAGGCGAAGATATAGGATATAGAAGATATAGCCGAAGTATATTTGTCAGTTTTCATTTCCATAAATATTTTTTAATTAAAAATTCGGAACAACAAAATCTAAGCACAAAGACGTAACTCAACTGCAAATATCGAAGGAATGAAAAAATATTTTTGGATCATTTGGACGTTACCATTAACCTCCGTTACATTTCTATACTAAGTTGATAAATATTGTCATCAACGTAACAAAAGTCACCTCGAGTAAGTCCGGGAGAGCGAAGGTGACGTTGAGCGGCTTCATGACCTTGCTCTTGTAGTTATGTTCCAGCAGAAGCGGCGTGTATAATATATTCTTCCACTGTCGGGTGAGGACTATAACTCCCTGGAAGTGAAGTGTAATATGAGCATAGATACTCCTCCGTGAGGTCACTCGTGGACTGCGAGGCGGTTACCCTTCGGAGCGTGGAGAGCGAGGGCAGGTGTCTGTCGGCGAGGTCGGCCTGCAGCGCGGGCGCGTCCGCCGACAACGCGTACCGCAGCAGCACGCCGCACAGCTGCAGCGACGGCTCCTCCCGCAGCTGCCGTGCCATCGGAGTGTGGCGCCCGTAGCGAGACTGAGGAAAGACGAACGCATGAGTCACCTGGTTAAAGAGGGTCTCTCGGGGGAGCCAGGGCCCCTGCCTACCTTGGGCGGTGCGTGCGCGGGTGCGCGATCGAGGGCGGCGGCCATGAGGCTGGCGGCGGTAGCAGCCAGGCGACGCGCACGGGCCCGGTACAGCGCCACGGCGCGGATACCGAGCCGGTTGCAGGGATTCATCCACGCGTTGATGGCAGGCGACGCCGTGCTCAGGAGATTCCAGTCCAGTCTGGGGACGTGAGGGCGATCGTTTATGCCTGTCCTAACAAAACTTAATTATTTTTTGCGGAGTCGAGTTAGCGTCTCACCTAGTGTAGTCGATCTTCCTGGTGATGGGGGTCCGCGGGGGCGCCGCAAAGTTGAACCAGACGACTTTGAGGTCGACGGAACAGGAGGACGTGTTGGCATTGTCCCTGGCGGGCACCGCCGTGGCCGCGCTGTCGTCAGACGGGTCGTCGGGGCCGGGGGTAGAGGGGTCGGGAGGCGCGGGGGGAGCCGCGGGAGGCACGGGCGGGGGCTGCGCGTTGCCCAGGTTCGGCGTGCTCGGCTTGGAGCTCGATTCTCGCTTTCTGAACAGATCCTCGATGCCGGAGGTTCGTTTTGATTTTTCCTTGTCGGGTTTGATCTCCTCGGCGGACTTAACGGACTCCTTGCAACTCTCGTTATCGGGGCAAGGTGTTTTTTTATCTTTTTCTTCGTTTGGTTTATGAGACTGCGAGTGCTGTGTGACCTTCACTGAGACGCCTTCGATTCCGCATTCAAACATTATGTAACCGATTGAATTCTCTTTTGGCATTTCCGTTCCTCCATTTTGGCAACCCTGGAATAATTGATTTCATTATAATATTTTAGTTTTGTCTTCTTTTCTCATTCGTGACTTACCATGGTATCGCATCCTTTAGAACAGGATTCGGCTCTGATAAATTTGAACGAAACTTTAGAATGTTGACAAGGAATGCCCGTAATGGTCGCATCTTTTAATTGCGAGGACTCGTTTCTGATTCGCCGTAATTGACCGTGTACCTTTCCTGTTAAAAAATAGTAGAACAAATCTTATTCACAGATAAACTATACGTAATCGATATCTATCCCCTCAAAATTATTGTTGCAAAAATTATTTATATTGTTATTACTTATAAAGTCCTTCTTACCGATACTTAATGTTATATTAGTGTCCTCGCATTGCTGCTGGGAGGTCTCTATGTACACCGCCTCTCCTTTTTCTGGACCTCTTTTACGACCCGAAGAGTGCGTTGATATCAAAGCACGAGGTCCCTTCATGATACCAAAGGACTTCTTACTACCTAGGGCTCTTAGAGTCGGTCTGTAATATAATTGCACGGATTCCAAGGTCTTCTTCGAACTTACGTACTTTCCTACAATGTTCTCTACAGAAACACCAAATAAGGATACACAGGTTAAATCTTGGATATTATCGAGGGCCGAAAATGAAATCATATCCTCGACCACGGACGATTGAATAAACACAATGTTAACTTTAGGTACGGTCACAGTCGCTTGTAGTTGGTCACAAATCGTTTCCTCATACACGTTAGTTTGTGGTATTGTGGCCAGTTTGCATTTATCGTCCTTTTCTATTACGATACTTGATTCATTACGAGCTTGCATTTGCGGTAACCAATTTAGTACATATTGCTTTTGCTTTAATATATTCGCAGTTTTTACGGAAGATATGCAGAGTAATCGTAAGTGATTAATGACTGTAATGGGATGAATATTTGCCAACACTGGTGTAAGAGATTCGACGAATTTCTGAGTGCTTTCCAATACAAGAGGAGTCAGCATCACGTCGATTTCTCCTCGCAACTTAACAAAAAGACCGCTTTTGTTGTCGCTAGTGGTCGTTACAGTCGAAGCAGAACTTTTGTCTGTTGTATTTTCTTGATTATCTTGTACGTTTTGTTGTAAGTCCCACCAGCCTTGCGGATAGGGATGTGCCTTCACTTGTGAATTAAAATGTGGTGGCAAATTAGAATACGGTCCATGTTGGTTTTGACCTATGTGACCATCTTTCTTTGATATTAATTTCAAAGTTAACATCTTTCCTACAGCTTCGAAATGGGGCAAGTACTTTTGACCCACATATACTAAAGAGCCATCTTCTGCTCGTTTAAAAAGTGGTAACGTATACACATCGCTTCCATTTGGCAAAGAACACGTCGACCAATTGCTGCATCTATATTGCGGTAAGCTGTTCATGTAACTCGACATAAGTAATGGAGAATCTATAATTGGTTTATTCGTTTGCATGTGAAGATTTATAAGCGTCATATCTTCCTGTGACGAAATAGCTGAAATGAAGGAAGCCGACGACATCGACACACTCTCGGAATCCGGCTGGACTCCTGCACTTAAATTACTAATAGTGTCATGTCCGTCGCCTGCTTCTGATCTTGACGTAACGTTTAGCCATTTCTCATTATTGCTTTCGCTAATGCCGTATGAACTTTTTTCTTTGGATTTACTGTGACGACTGCCAAAGGAATGTTTCAAACTCGACGATCGACTGGGGAACATGTCCTCATCGGCCGAGAAAAAAGCTTCTGAATGGTTTTCACTTGTAATCGACATTGTGCGCTGCACTTCTGGGTTTAGTGCTTCCTCGTGAGGAGGCTGTGAGTTCAAAGAATAGTGTGACTCGGAAACGGCTACACTGCGTGGAGGAATTTTGGGAACTATAAATGGCTCGTTTTCGGATGTTGGTAGATTTATTTTAGTAACATTTGTTGGCTCTTTGATGCCACAATTCAATGCCAGTTTTGAATCCGAAACACTACTTTCCATTTGAGGAACGTTTAAGATGGTTTTATTGAGTTTAGAATCGCTATCAATTTTCGAACTGCCGAGAGGAACGGAGGAGTCAACCAAGCGAGCATAAGGAACATCGCTTTTAGTACTCGACACCAAGACATTATTGCTTCCTTTATTCATGCTAGTATAAGAAAATCTTCGTGTAAGACTTTTTCGTTCTGCACTCTGTGGTGATTTACTTAAATTTTGCGGTAAAGGCGATGGTATTAAAGTAGAAACATTCGTCGGCTGTAGACAAACATTTAAACTATTGTAAGGTGGTGTATGAAATACAAGTTGCCCCTGGTGTAGTAAGCTCTGCCCATAACCATATTCGCCTGGTGACGTTTCGATAATATTGAATATAGCAATATTTATACCTTCGTGCAGATCAGCCGGGCTGGGTTTAAGAAAATTGAGACCATTTCTGTTAGAACCGAAAAATACACACCCACCAGTACAACCGCATTGAGTTCCTTTGCCTTCACTTGGCCATAAAAACCATAATCTTTTAAATTTGTCATCGTGTAGTTTTAAGAACTTCTGTTGAACCAGATGCAAATTTTTAGGTGTCTGAGGCAGTGAAGATGCCGCTTCTATCAGTAAAGGACCTAATGACATCGAACCAACTCCGACCCAGTTTTCAGAATCAGGAACTTTACTTTGACTACCATTGGTTCCCGTTGATTGTATGTTTGATTGAGTAAATAAGGCCAATTTTATATTGGGCAGTAAGCCGGTGATACCGGTTCCAAATCCAGATCCATGTAAATTGCAAAATGATAATCGTATTGGAGATATCCAAGTCTGCAGTGTTGTATTTGTGTCAGCTATGTAAAGATCAATCAGATCTATTGCAACGCGAATCATTCGATATTTAATCTCATTCGGCGACGGACATCTGTATTTTAGTGTAAGATCTGTTTCTGGACACAGAACGTTGTTGAGACCGTGATGGCATTGCTTAGCAGTATTTGGAGGTGTCAACTCGTTTTCATTATCACAAATCAGAAGCAAGAATGTTTCGAGCGATGATATTATCTGATACAATTGAGGCAATGTCAGCCGCCCGGTTAACTGGCCGAGCTGCAGTTCCATCATCCACGCATACTCTATTGTTTCTTCTTCAACGGATCGATTGGTGTCACTAAAAAAGCCATTCCCTCGCAGTTGAAAGGAAGATAACATTAAATGACCCTGTTGAAGTGCGCTGTGACCATTGCTACCGTTGGAGGTAGGTCGCGGTGGACTATTAGATGATACTAATATAGACGGACTCAATAGAAGCTGCAGCTTAGTTTCGCGAAATCTCTTATCCATTTCAAAACCAAACCTTTCAATGAGTACTACAGGACAAGAAGGTTCATTTTCACTACAGTTCTTTACGAGGTGAGCCTGTATGTCGTGAATTATGATCGATACTGAAACATCTAAAGGCCGGCATTTTCGCGGATCAAAAGGACCTTTGCTCGAATCGGTGGAATCGTCTATTGATATCTCAGTATGTTGATTGACGCTACTTCTGTCGTTTACTTTAGTTTGATTTTCACTGGACCAGTAGTAAGTTTCCATATTTGGTGCTTTCTGCATATCAGTAAATATTTGATCTTCCCCAAAAATATTTTCAAGTAAATTCATGAAACTCGTGATGATGGTTCCGTACGCGAGAAGAATTGACGGCCCCACTTCGAGCTCTACGCTTACCTTGTCGGGAGCGAGACTCGTGCGATCAAAATTGTTCCCATCCAACGCCCAATTTATTTGAGGCTGTTTTCTCATTCGTGGTATTCTCATAGGTGACAGGAGAATCTCTTCTTTCTCTGGAGTCGTGATGTCGGCCTGCGGCTCAGGGCCCAGGGGAGGAATGGGATGGTAATTGTACCTAACACTCAGCGCCACTATTGGCACGGACCAGCAGTCCACCCAACCCTGAGTTTTCACACACTTTCGACGCCACTTCGATGCCTTTAGCCGACATGGAACGAGTTTCATATTTTTATCAATAGATAGAAGTAGCAATCTTGAAGTATTTACTTCTGGTAAATAGAGGCTCATGTCGACTGCTTCACCTTGAACCCAAATTTTAAGAGGTATTACGTCAGGCAAAAAATCAATAAACGGTAAATCGAACGATACATCCAGCAGGTCACCACAGAAGGCGACGTGATTGTTTTCTTGATTTGTCGAACTGCAGTCAATCCAATTATATTGATTGCTCACTGTCACAACTTCACATTCTTTCAAGAGCAGAGAAATTTTCCAAGTATACGGTACAAAATGTAAAATATCTGGGCGCGCTTTACTGGACCAATCGTTAGTGAGATCTTGAAAAAAATATATATGAGTGTAAACAAAATGCGCGGTTGCCTTACATCCAGTTAAAGAAAGTTGCCAGCATTGGTGATGGTTCCATATTAAGGGATAGTGACACTTGACGGTGTATTCCAACGTTTCACTTTCTGCAAAACTTCTGTACTGAAGACTCGTGGTTGCCTCTAAATGAAGCAACTGTCCCGTTATTTTAGTTGTATATCCATCTTGAAGGACAATCCACGGCAACGTCACTTCTAAATATGAGCCGGCCCCGATGTTAATGTGGACTGCATTAGTTTCTTTATTTTTGGTAAACAGTATGTCTATGGTGGCTTCGTTTAAAGTTGACAATCGGATATCAAAGGACTGCATCTGTCTTCTATCGCCCGGTTTCGGCTGCGGAGTCACTTCCAAGTTTTTGTAGTTTGGAGGAAAAAAGAATTTAAAAAGGTGGTCCCTCTGTCGATCGGCCCAGGGTCCATAACTGAAGTCCGTTCCTTTTCCACATTTAATATCCACTCCCCAGATGGGGGGCGCGGACTCTACGATATCACCGTTAGCCAGCTGCAGCAAAACGGGCTGTTCCGGAACCAAACCCGGTTCATCCATATAGAAATAAACCTCGATATAATTAGAGCTCATCACCACAAACCCTTCCCCCATATACCTCGGAGGCTCGTCGACCATAGACGTGTAATTCGGACTGGGAGCTAATATCACTTTACAGTTTTCGGCTTTAGCTTTAACAAAATGCATTAGATGATCCAAGCTGGACGCCGGTGGTTTGGTGCTGTACATTAAGTGTGATTCTTCCACGCTGATAGACAACGTTGTAGGCACTAGACGGTTTCCGAACACCACACGTCCACTACAAATATCTATTTTAATGACCGGTATGAGGTCTCGCCAAGTGCGCGCCATGGCCGCCTCAGAGCGCACGGTATCTTGCGCCCTTCTTCGTTTTTCGTTCGCATCGTTCATTGCCTTATCGCGATCGGCACAATCATCGTCGTCGTGCTGCTGCTTGATGACGGCGTCGAGACCAAAGATTTTCTCAAGTTCAGCGTAGAGGTCACAGCGATTGTAGAAATGCAATTCGAAACCATTTAACATGATAGATAGGCGGGTATCCGAGTGTGATAAGTCTGAAAAGGAAATATTTTTTTTTAATGTCTCTTATCTATTACATGCATATTATTGAAAAATTAACAAAATATTTAACAGGCTCATATTAAAAAATAATTAAAATACATGCCTTCGGCTACGTCTTTTGGAACATAGGACCTCCACCATCTAAAGATCAGGTAACCGTCTTGAATTCGTAGAGCGTAGTCATAGTTGATATATACTATGTCACGAAACATAATTTTCCCAGACAGAGCATTTAGAGTAAATGAACCTAAAACAAATATTAGCATGCACTACACAATCACATAACATTATCAATTAACAACAACTATTTATTAAAATGTATTATATATAATACAAAAAGACAGATAAACAAAATTGCAGTACCGATATCTACAAATGAAGGAGATATTTAAGATTGGTAATTGTTTAGCCCCTCATGTAACATTGTAGTTTCAACATATAGGAAATATTTTATTAAAATAATAAGAATTCCAAATCCATTACTTCAATCAATCAACTTGCCCTTAATGGGGTTGTTGCAGTATGTTTTTCCATATTCTCCTGTTTCTCGTCATTTCTGTACACACTGCTTACTTCTGCATATCGTCTCTCACGCAATCCATCCATCATTTCTTTGGCCATCCTCTAACTGTCCATCCCTCCACTACCATACCTAGCACTCTTTTATTTACATGCCTTTCATCTCTCCTCATAACATGCCCATACACACACACACAGACATACTGATATAATTTAAAATACTACACACAATATATTTTTTATTATTTAATTATATTAAATAATAAAAGGCCATGTATGAAGAGGTTGATGTCTGTGGCCTAGGCGACAGAGGTATGCAGGGACCGTAACATTTGGTGCTCCGTCGTCTCTGGCTACCCCACAAGGGATATGGCGTGAAGATAAATAAATAAATACTACTAACAACGTTATATTACAGATCTGATTTTTTTTTTGTTTTTTCAAAGTGCTAATTTGGGACTACAAGTACAACTTAAAAATATTATGCATTTAATAGCACATTTATTTAAAAAGGTGTGAACTGTTCATGAAGTTTATACTCTATTAGAGTTAACAATTTTTTTTTATGTAATAATTAAAATAACATGGGCTACATGTATATAAATAATACTGTTTCTTTCTAACATTCAATCAGTGGTTTTGAAATGTTCTAACATAAACTGATTTCCAAGCAGACAAAGTTGCTGACAACTGTTCCTTTTAATAAAACCTTTAATATCATATATATTTAGGTATTATTATTTTTTTCATACCCAAGTGTTTTTATTTAAGATGCACTTAAACATTATCTTCAGCTTTATACCACTAAGCTAGCTTAACGGTACCGCTACGGTAATAAATCATTGTGAAGTAAATGAAGCCCTACACCTATAAACATATCTTAATACAATTAAATATACAAATTAACTTCAAACTCTACTTATACTAAGTAATTAGATCATACTTCATTTATTTTTAGAGCAAGAAAAATTAAAGTTACGTTATATATGATATTGAAATGATTAAACCCCATTGAATTAATCTGTAATGTTGTTTCAGAAACCAAACAATTATATCTTAAGGAGAGAAAGATTGTAATCATATGTATGCAAATTCTTGCCCATTTCTGTCTTTAACTTCATAAAATTGCGTGATAAGAACCTTAACCTGACTATCTTTGAATTAATTCTGCTCAACTTAATATCTATTCATAGATGTAAAATATATTTCAGGTAATAAATAAATTCTCAAGACATTCATTAATATTATGATGATAACATTCAAATCTTAGTATTAAAATAAATCATACATTTATCAATTTTATATTCATCAAATATATGAAGATGGCAAAAACTTTAAAAGAAATTTTATAATTCATAATTAATCTTGTAAATATTATCCCAATAATCTCATTAAACTGTTCTTAAGCAGCCAATTGACTATATCTACTATACACTTACATGTACTTTAAAAGTTTTTTTCTTTCTAGGAAGTAAGATAATTTAAAAACTACTATACTAAATATTATTGTACCAATAAAACAGTTTGAAGAAGATTTGTTTAACATTAATGAAACAAAAATAATAAGTAATTTATATAGCTATTTAGAGAAAATTATAATTACCACAGGAAGGACAGTACATAGTTGATATGATAAGATAATTACTCACCTATTTTGAAATTTTCGTCTTGAAAGTAGAATTTATTAATTAACCTCGTGAGGATGTAACCGAGGACTCTGCTGTTGTAGTAAGTTATATAAACTACCCAGAGTACAGCTGATATGAGGGACACGAGAAGCAGGGCGAAGTTTCGATCCATTGTGATCTCTGCGAAGTCTATCGAAGAGGTGTTCCATCTCTCCGCCACCGGATCTAGAGACCCGGTGAGATTCCTACAACACAATATAATAACAAACCCTTTAAGTGTCACCCTTAATATGATAAACACTCGAAAAATATTTATTCCATCTTACATTGTGGGAAGATGTTATTCACTTTATATCTCACATTTTCTTATATAAACAATTATTGTATGACACATATATTTATTAGCATGTTTATCGTTTCTTAATTATGTATTTCTATATTCTTATGAATTTATTTGCAATCACTTCCCATTGTTTCGTTTTGACAGATCTATAGATCTCGCCTATTGCGTTCCTTTTCACTATACTTTTTCTGTCATTTGAACTTTGTACCGTCATTATTTTATTCTTTCTAGAAAATTATTATTCTTTATATAATTTTAATTAATACGTCACTTATGTAACCGATTATATATCACAGTATTTTATTTATTTATTCAAAGTTTTTCATACCAGACTCAACTATTGTTTTATATTGATATAACGTATAACGAAACCGCTCTAATTATTAATTAAGCTATAAGTGAGTCAAACGCGCATAATTGGTTCCGTATTTATAATATAAATGTAATATGTAGTAAGTACATTTTTGTTAATAAAATAATATAAGCTACCGAAGCGCAAAGAATTATAAAAATTAATTGTAAAATTGTATGTGAGACTTGATAATTCATTAAGAATCATTCGACATTGAAATTAAACACAACTATTGACCTCACCGCTTACCAATGTCTTAAATGAACTTATAATTTTTGTATACTTTGAAATTTCATAGTCACATTTCAAAATATAAAACCTTATTTTACAATTACTTCAATAATAAAATACCAAATGTTTGAACAGTCTTATAAAGTTATTTTCTTAATCTCTATATTCAGTTGTAGGTATTATTGATAAGATAATCTCTGTAACCGCTTGAAATCTCGGTACTAATTAGTAATTACTTTGATATATTTTTTTCTCTATTTCACTTGTCTTGCTTTATACCGGACCAAAATATTCGTATATAAAATATAATTCATGCATTTTGCATTACAAATGTTGAAATGATATCTAATTCTAAAAATTTTCTGTAATACTTCTTAAGAAAATAGAAAAAATATCTATATGTATTTCCTACACAAGTTATTCTATAGCAACCCCTTTTGAATATATTTCGTTTTTGCTATTGCCTAGCAACTATTTCTACTTTTTGTTATTATAAACTAAATATTATTAGCTAGTGGATGACGTTATTAGAAACTTGTTATAGACATTAGATTCACAAAGATTTATAAGAATATGGTTCATGATAAAAGTATGGAGAGTGAGAGTGCCCAAGATCCTAATCTATCCTTCGATCCCAAAGTTAGGTAGGTTTAATGTTTTTTAGTTATACATTTAATGAATAATTAAAATAAGGTTGATTTTGTAATGGAACATTGATCAACATTTATCAAGCAAATAAATATTTATATATTCAAGAAATGCGAAAGTTTATCTTGTTGTTGAAACACTTTGCTTTAAACTATCATTATCTTTCAGATGGGCGATACCACAGACTCTGAATTTTATGACATTTATTGGTCGAGACGTATTCGCTTTTGCTCACGATATTTACATTATATTCTTCAATTTAAAAACCAACGCCGAGCTTGTGTATGTGGCTAATAATGAAAAGTCCGGAGACGGTGTTGATGTTATTTCGGGTAGATAACTATTAATGTACCTATGTAATACAGATATTATCAATAACTAGTTGTTGTCCACTAGAATATATATATATATAGTATAGTATATATGGAGTGCAAAAGAGCGGCAATGTTTGAAACATTAATTCAGACATAATGGTGGGCAAGAGAGAAGACTCTTTCAGTAGTACTTACAGTATTAAAACTACTTTACGATCCAGTGTATTACATGATACTGGCTACAAGAATCCTAGTATACTTGTAGACCTTGTGACTTATGATTTCAATTACTTAAATAAACCGTTTGCTTGCAGGACATAGATCACACTTCTTCGCGTTCGCCGAAAAGAGAAAACATCCGAGAATTTTTATTGTTAACTTCCCTACTTTTAACATATTAGCAGAGTTACAGGGTTAGACTCAAAATCATTCTATAATGATAGAGATATAGACATAAATAAATAATAACATAAAATAATGACTTGGATAATAATATGGATTTAGTTATTTAAGTATGTTGACCTAAGAGCTAAATATAAATTAAATAAACGTTGCCAGATCCGGACATAACTCGCTACAAGGGGCTGTGCATGATGGAGTCTGATTTGGTAGCCGGTTTCAGCGGTTTTCCTAACTACCTCATCTCCGTATGGAGCTGGCGAACGCACCAACGACTCGTCTCTATTCCTACGGGAGTACTGCGTCGGGACCAGATTTACATGTATCTTTGCAATTACCGCTTCCGTCCTTTATCTAATCATCTTAACTTGCTAACTTTAATGATCACGTATTAAATGAGATGAAACAACACGTAGGGCGAGCCGTAGTCACTTGCTTGTATGCGAGTGTTGGGGCGAGGGTCTGACTGTGTGGGAGGTGGCGCCGTGCTATAAACGTTGCCTGATGATGAAACGAGTCAAGGACGAAGTTAAAGGTTGGGAAATATCTGATCCCAAGCTAGAGGCTGTATGCTGGACCAACGAAGGGCAACTTTACGCTGTTGATAACAAAGCTAACCTATACAGTGTAAGGCTAAAATGAAAGTGCAATTGTAAGGCTATAGATATAATATTTTAATATTTTCATTTTACTTCGCAGTTGCTATCAGACGGTATAGGCATGGTGACAAATCTTGATTGGTCGGAGAATTTGAAGGGAAGTCGTAAACCTTGTATGTGTTCACTTGGTAACGGTATATTAATCTATGGTCCTGATAACTGTCTTCGCGTAAGTGTTCTTGTAATGTTTTATTTTGAACGATTCATCCAACTTAACCTTTTATAAAACTATGACTTTATTTTAATGCAAAACTATGAAGATTCGCTTTTTAGTAGCTATGTACTTTGTTTTAAATTGTTATTAGTTGTTTCTTAATTTCTTTCTTTCACTAATATGATAATAATGAAACTATTGTATGCAGTCTCTCAAGAAAGGTGAACATAAATGGATAGTAGTTTGGAAATACAAACCAGAAGATGAGGTGCTTCGCCTGGTCTCCAACGCTACGTCGGACATCGCCATAATGTGGACTGAGAAAGGATTCGTTTACAAAGTAACCGGTGAATCGGAGGAGAAGATTGAAATTATGTTATTGACTTTTAAATTGAGGTCGGTGTAATTCTTTTATAAAAAGTATCAATAATATATTATTATTCTTAATATTGTGTTATAAATTTAAGGAATATAAACAAAATACAACTGATAGCACCCGACTATACATATATTGCAATGATGAACAATACAGGCATGCTGTGTATCTATGAAGTAGCCTCTGGAGAATTGGTAAGGGCACCATTAATGTACTGATGATGCGAGAATATCTTATGCTCTAAATATATTTCCATATAATTAATTTAGAAACTGGTCAAATTTGTGGAGGGCGATGATATATCATTTGAAGCCAGCCCGATCGATCCTCTGCTAGTTATATTCGGTGAAGTCGGCCACAATTACGGTCTGGCCCTATTTACCTATACCCCTGAGGGATTACAAAAGGTCGGCAGTATGTGCCTCACGCACCAGATCGTCTCACGCGTCGTGTTTTCGCCCACCGGCCGAGAGATGGTCGCCGCTGCGATGTCAGCAGGACACATTTTTATTTTAAAAGTAGGCCGTGTATTGACTATTCTATAATGTTTATCATCTTCCTCCTAATTAAAACAAATATATCGTTAGCTATCCGAAGACTACAAGCTCACTTTGGTGAGGTACACGGAACTGGGACGAGGGCTGGCAGACTGCTTCCTCATGAAGGTGGGGGAGTTCATGCGGGCCTTCAGTCTTGTGTTATTTTCCGACAAGTATGCCATTGGTGGGTGACATTTTTAGAAAAAAATGCAGCCATCCAAAGTGCCGATCTGTTCTGATCATTAATTGTTGTAGGCGAGCGCATAATTTGCATAAACGCGGAGACGGGCAAGGACAACAAGTTGGCGGGCAAGATGGCCGGGCCGTACGGTCAGCTGGCCGGGCTGCGGGCGACTGCAGGCAGCGTCGCGCTGGCCGTGCCACATCTCAGCTCACACATACACGTGCTGCGCCTCACCGGAGAGGTACGGGGGAGGGACAGCACTCGTGGAGTTTCGTGTCGAGATTTAAAATTGATTTTTTTATAGAAAGGTGTTACGGTATCCGTCAAAATGGGCCCGATCATAGAAACTGGACACAGTTTGAAACACTTCGTCACCTTCGTTAATACGGGAGCTCTCCTCACTTTTGGTGCTGACGGTACCGTCATCCTTAGACGGCCGGATGGAAGTGAGGAGATCGGTATGTATGGGTAAATCGCGAGGGCTT
Source organism: Melinaea marsaeus rileyi (assembly GCA_918358865.1). Classification (NCBI taxonomy): domain Eukaryota; kingdom Metazoa; phylum Arthropoda; class Insecta; order Lepidoptera; family Nymphalidae; genus Melinaea; species Melinaea marsaeus. The sequence goes on along the minus strand of OU911088.1, from coordinate 25,709,895 downwards.
AAGTTATTAAATATAAAATGAGGAATCAGATATGATATTATTTAGTAAATACATATAAATACGGACGGATAACAGGAAATACATATAAACTTTTACTTGTCCTCCAGAATTGCAAGTAATCTTGTCACATCGCTACGAATCGGGAGTCAAGCAGACCCTTATTGACGCAGGAAACGAATACATCGTCCACCTCGGCAATAATAAAACGATGGCTGTACACTTTCTACGCAAACAGACTAAACGATGTGAAACGCATCATACTCCTCTCGATCCGACATTGTTCAACGAAAGCACGAACACTATCACCATTATCAATGAAAATGACAGTGAGCTTGATCAACGATTAATAAAAACGCAAAAATTGAATCGCTACAAATATTGATATTTTAAATCTCCCAATTAGAAAACTACCTGGACCTGCAAGAGGAGCAGAGGGTCCGCGAGGAGGCGGCCGACTACAAACCACAGCGCGAGGAGGTGTCACGCGCTCTGAGCGGCGTGCGCGCACGTCTCGTGCATCTACTAGAGGAAAACCTGGCAGCGCAACCATTGCACCGCCTTTCGCTGGCAGAGTTTAACCTGCATCTAGAGAACAAGAAAGAGAGGATGAAGCAGGTATGCCGGCAAGGTAAAGAGTCACCAACAATCACATGTTTGACTAATTAAAATTAAAGGCAGAGAAAGAGCGGGAACAAATTCGCCTTCAAACCGAGGCTCGTATCCGAGCGCAAGACGTGGTCACGGAGTGGATCAAGCACCGATGTTGGGACACGATGATGGCACCCCGAGTGAAGCTCTTTGCAATATTTAGTCACTACCAGGTATACATTGGTGTAGCTACAGTGGATAATCTGTACATAAAATATTATACATACCCACTAGTTTTTTAACTCTCATAACTTTTATTTAATCAAAGATATAAAAATCCCAGGTAGAAAACTATGCAGTGCTTCCGACGCAGCGTGAAAAATGGCCTGAATTAAATCAGATTGAAGCTCTGCGAACCATAGAATTAGAAAACGAAAAAGATATGTTTCGTCCTTGGGAGGAAATAAGAGAAGATTTACTAGAACCGGAAGAAACAACAATTGTGCAGTATGTACAATCTGATATATCTACATTTCACTTAATTTAACCAAAAATGATTTGATATAACGTTCTTACTTTATCTTTTTAAACAATAAGAAGACGAGATATTTCTTTGATTGCTCATTCTCTACAGAAGGGGACCCGAATCATTGGTATCGATGCGGGACGTCCGCAAGAGTATGGAAAGTCAGATGTTATCTTTTGTATTGGAGGTGGAGGAATCGGTGGAGGGTGAACCCTACGTGCTATCGGGATCTAATGCGCATCGCTTCATACAGATACCAGCTTTTATGATTCCACAAACTATGGCATATAGCTTCCTACATATGGACTGGCTTCAGCACATTGTGAAAGTATGAACAATCAATACATTTTTTAAATTTGTGTAAACATTTGTAAGATATAAAATTTTTATTGTTGTTACAGCTTAACGTCCAGAGTATGCGACTATGGTTCAATAAACAGTTCGATGATTTAATGAATCAAAAGAAACGCGAGGTCGGTCTCGTGCAGGATAGGAACGCTCGCCTTCGGTTTATACTCGACGGTAATATTAATAATTAATGAAAACATTTTGTATAGCGGCTATTACAAATGAACATTTTCAACATTATTATTACCCATTCCAGAGTTAAATAAACTGTCCGATTTGCGAGGAAGTTACCATCACCTAACTAACGTTATTTTCGACCCAGAATGGGCACAGGAGGAACAACCGCTCAGACTCATCAAAGTCGATCCCGAAGAGGTATCTCGAAATTATTTTGAAATAGTTGATGGGCACATGAAACATAATAATGTAAATTTGAACACAGTGTAGCATAGAACCATACGTGAGCCCGAGCCAGGTGGTGGTGCCGCCGCCGGAGCCACAGCCTAAGGACGATTTTCGTGAACGCGCGCTCATATACATGATGGATGGCGTACTAGAGAAACTGTGGCACGAGGAGATCAAAAAACCCATCCCTATGCCACAGTGCATGGTCGGACACGAAACCAAGATATGATGTATTGCTATGTATGTAATTTTAAAACGTTAGATTGTCATCGAGTTATGTTTTATGTTGTAGTTGGATAAGGATCCTGAACACTTTAATGAAGACGATCTCCGTCTTGTTTTCGATTATGAAGCTAAAGTCGCCTTTCGGAATGAAGAGAGAGATAAATATCGAAAAATGCTTCATGCCGAATATGCTAAGCTGTCACAAGTTCTGAATGAGGGTATAGTCAAATTTAATCAAAAGGTAAGTCGAGGATTGGTGGTAATCCGTGACAGAAAAGGAATTGCGGAACACTTTGTGTTTTATTTTGTTTTTAGTTTTGACGGTTTATTTAACCAGAGTATTTAGAAACTTCAGATTGTCAAGTAAATAATTGAAACTTGAAAACATTATACGATATTTTTTCTAGGTGAAAGAAATGTGGTTAACAAAATTAAGGGTTGACTCAGTTATTGGTCAAGAAAATTTAAATCTCATGCGCCTTCGAAGGACAAATTTGGATCGCGTTGAAACATCGGAAAGATTAGAAGAAATTCGGTAATTGCTTTAAGAAAATGATTTTGTAAAAGCTATCATAGTATTAACATTCTTACTTGGAGCTTATACCAAAATAAATCAGAGACGACATCAAACACAACGAGGAGGAGTTGGAGGTTCTTCAACGGGAGCTACACATCATCCAGGAACAGAACGAGGAGTGCCAGACGGCCTACGACAGCCTCATGCAGAAAGACAAGTACCTGGATAGGACATTTAAAAACCATTTTGCCGATCTTTCACCAATAATTGTTGACCAATGTTATAAATTTTTCAAGTAAGCGATTTTTTTTCTTCTTAATCAATGTTCATGAAAGTTACATTTTACTAATAGTAATTTAAAACTAATTAGGAAGAGACCAAAATGGCATCAACGTGCAACAATGATTCCAGTAGTACTCTATGATTTAGCTACCGCCGTTCTAACTGGAGTTCGGCCGATACTTTTGCACGCAGATTGTGTAGAGTTCTTCAAGGGGTAATTACGTTGTTCGTTACATAATGCTCCAAAATTATTGATAACTTTGGATAGGTGTCTACTTTGATCATAATACTATTATATATTTTTTTCAAAGGGTAGAGCAATTGGACCAAATAAGCAACATGCCACCGGTCATGGACGAAGGTCTCTGGATAACCATGTGCAAGTTGCGGCGTGCCAAGATTGAGAATGAAATAAGAGTATGAAAAAATACCTCAACTCCCGTATTGATCTTAGTGAATGCATTCGATTTAATGTTAGATTTTGTCAGTGTAGTGTTGATTGTTGAAGTGTAATTGTTGTGCGAGGTGCGCGCCGTGGGGCAGGAGATGTCGTGCGTGGATGGCGCGGGCGCAACGTGGCGTGGGGGGGTGACGGCGCGGCGGGCGCGCGTGGCGCGGGGAGGGGAGCGCGTCGCCGAACTGCGTGCCACCGCAGAGCTCAGCGCCAGGAACCACACCGTGCAGGTGCGGGTCTTGTTAGTTTGTAAATAACATAAAATATGCACAATGTTGTAGGGTGTCAACGCCTCTGGCCTCCAGGTTCGAGGTTTAGACATCAAAAATTTAAAATAAATTAACAATCTATGGGTTTGACGGCTTTGAGACGGTATAACCATAATCGTAAATTTTACATTAAAGCGAGCATAAAAACGTGTCTTCATATTAGTGCTGGATTTTACTCCTAGAACCTCCGTACGAGGTTCACAATATTTCTGTGAGAATATACTTTAATTATTAGAGCATCGGAGAAACTTTGTAAAAAAATATGTTATCATTGTTTGAATATAAAAATATAATACATAAAATAAGGCCTGTCATCTTTAATCTGCCACTGCCACAGTACACTTTCCGTAACCATCAGTCAATAATTATCAACTAATGGTTAAAGAGTACCGCCTTGTTGCGAACATCAAATGACACGAGTGAAGACGATGTGCAATCGATTGCAGCTGGTGTTGCCGGCGGGTCAGGTGGAGATACTGACGACCGGACACTTCGACGACTACGAAGACGCAGCGCTGCTACCCCGAGATGAAGTTGAGAAAGTTAATGATGTCATACTGGTACGTTCACGATTATACATCTCAAAACGAGTAAAATGGTTTTTAAATGTTTAATATAAATTTAATTTGTAGAAAGTCGGAGATTGGAAACTGAAAATGATGAGAAAGCAAATAGAATTTCGTAAGGGTATCCTGGCCAAGGAGTGGGAGCACGCGCAGATGAAGATGAAATTACGTCACATGGAACAAGAACTATACTCGTATCAGCGACTCAAGGTTCAGGAATAAACTGTTCAAAATATTTTATTTAATTTATACAATATTACAAGATATCATGTCGAGACCTATACGTATGTTTTTAGGTACCGAAAGAACTCCAAAGTTATCTCAAAAACAAAGAGCTGGGCCACACCGACGAGCAGGACTACATTCGCATGGAAAAAGAAATGGAGGCGTCCAAAATTTCGGTTAACAAAATACTTAACGAAGAAATTCGCAAAGTGGAGGAGTTAGAGGTAACGAGGACACTGTGGACTATCATCTCACCCGACCAGCGACTGATCGAATCTCTTCACAGCTAAAGATCGACGCAATGGAGGCGCAGGCTCAGGAGCTGGAGAAGTTAATCACCACACTAAACGTAAAAGTGTCGGAAAAGAGACTCAACGAGGATCCGCTGGAGCCCATCAGAATACGTCGCGTTTTTAAAAGACGGTAAGCGGATCAAGAATATTTAGATATATCGTTCATATACATAATATACATATATATATGTCGCTGTCAGCATGGAGACGCTGGTGTGCCGCGGGCAGCTGGTGCGGGCGGTGCAGGCGCAGCACGCCCGCGCCGCGCTGCTGCACACCGAGCTGGAGCTGCTGCGGCTCAGGACCTACCCCACCCTCGCCTCCTTCCGCACCATCGACTAGACCGGCACCCCCCGAGGATATCGCGCTTTATTAAGTTCTAATTGTAACGATAAAGTTAAGATGGTATCATAACATTTATGGAAGTAAATAAAAAGATTCATCGCATTAAAAAAGTTTTATTATAAAAACGGATCGATTACACGCTTATGTATACCTTTATCATTATTTAACACTCGAACGGTGCGAGTACGAAGTCGAGCTCACAAAATAAGTACAACTGTCCTTTACTATATTTGAGTAGCTTAAAAATAAACAGATGTCCCGTTAAATTCGGACGATTTTATTAAATAACAAATCTACGAGAACGCCCAAGGAAGTAGTGGGGCACTGTCAAGGACGCGGTAGGAAGTTACGGAAAGATCAACGATTATAAACTACACATTATAAAAAATCTATACAAGAATGTATATTAAACAGCAGTAGGCGCTATACTAAGTTACAGGGACGTATGCACAACCGCGTACAGACTATTAACCTAGCAACATTTAATATTCAACTAAGCTTTATATAAGATATTAAGATGAAGAATATGTAGTATAATAAAAATTGCAAAGAGCTCTCAAAATTCTATTCAAATTTTTCATAAACGTCCGGCGACCATTTTGGATTCCAGTGATATATATATATATATAGTTATTACAATGCAAAACTGATCGCCACATGCCGCTAACGAATTATAAATATAAAATCGATAAACTTAACCAGTTAATAAAACATATTTAAAGTATTAATAATACTATTATTTCTAACCGAATATAAAATTATTATAAAACATTCATTTACCTAAAAACAATCGACACATAAAAGATTAAAAATATTATTATAATATAACAATTATTTATTCTATCGTACGCGATTGCAGGAGAGTCTAAAATATTCCATTAGGCCACAATTTCGTTAAAATTATCACATCAAGAATCACAATGCCAATAACCTTACTGATTACTATCCAGTTAAAATGTCCGCCATTATTATGTACTTGATATGTAGGTTTTAGTGGACTAATATTACCTTTTTGAATATTTATCTAGCAATTTACTATGATACAAATGCTGTTGTTGCCAAAGAAATCTACTTCTAAAATATGACTCTAGAAGCGGGGATGCTATGTTATAATTACCTGGGTTTGCTTATGGAATCGCAGCATTTACATGTATACAGTCGATCTTCAGTCGCTTTTAATATTAAAATGATATATAATACAATTCTAATATTATGTTTTAATTAACGCCTCAACTGTCACAATATTTGGTCCTCTCTGTATTCGCTATACATCTAACTTGGTCGATGTCGGAGACTAACCAAGAAGACACCAGATGAGCTGATACTAGTAAGAGTTAAGAGGTGCCATTGGAAATTCAATGTTAATTTAAATATACCCGCATTTTATATTCCAGGTTCTGATAATCCTTGTTTCCGATTTGATTTATCTTATTCCCGTCAATACATGTCATGATATTGTATTTTTATCTTTGTTCGTTCTGGATGCTAGAAATTTATAATATATAACATTAAAACGCTAGGAGCCGTTGTAATGCGTTGTCTTCAGAGCGCCGTGCGCTGGTCGTACACGATGACGGCGTCCGCGTCCAGGAACTGACTGTGCGACTTGCTGAGAGCGATGATGGCCGCGTGCTCACTGCGCATGCGGTTCTTATACTTCTTGCTCAGGTTGACCTGAACGAACGACCCGATGTAACACATACAGACATACGCACTGACAGACACAGTTGTCTCAGGGAGTTACCTTGTCGTAGAGCTGATGTAGGTCGTCCTCGGTGGAGAGCGGACGGGGCTTGGGGCGCAGGAAGGCGGGCAGCGAACGCGTCTTGAGTGCGTCCGCACTGGCGCTGTTCGACACGCACTCCATTTCGTCCAGCACTCAGGTGGGATTTACATTTTTTTTACTTATGTATTTTAAAATGATTAAATTATAAGTAATATAAATCGTAAAGAAACCTCAGAGGCAAGATCAGAGATCGAAGCCTAGAGGAGCTTCGATAGTCTAATTTGTTAATAGTCTAGAATCAACCCTACTTATAAATCGTACAGTAGTAAGTTTAGTACTCACTGCCGCTGGAAGCATACTGTAGCGCGTGTTCTCGGGGGTCGGGCATGCGGTTGACGTAGCAGTGCGTGCGTGAACCGCCTCCCTCCGCCCTTCCCGCCCCCCTCCGGTCGGCATCGCCCGCGTAGCTCGCGGGGCGCGCCGCACGCTGCACTTGCACCTACTCACAAGCACACACACATGCAACAGGTGTTTAATTCCCAATTTTCATAGAAAGTATAATTTACCTCTGCCGTTTTTATTCTATAATTTTCTTGACTCGTGTATCCATGACCCTCTTTTATGGTATAATGTTCTTTGAGATATTGTTCATCTGAAAATATTAAATCGTCTTTATTTAGTATGGAGTCTTGGAGGTTGTAGATTCAAATCCTGCTAGTTCCTTTTATTTTATATTACATTTTCAAAAATATTCTATGCCTTGGAAAATGTAAAAATCATCCTAACAAAAAAAAACTGTTTAAAGATATTATTTTGAGTATTATGTCAAGTATCGAAAACGAAGCAATTGTTTTCTTTTATATCAATTCTTCACATTTTGCTAATACGACGTCGTTATTAAGTAATAAAGTCATTATAAGAATAGATTTTAAAATATATATATATTTTTTTTTATTTCGAGTTTTTCATCTAGCATTTTCAGTTATATTCATATTACACTTAAAAATATAGTAATATATAAATATATATCTCTTTTTATTTAAAGATAAATATATATTTTAATTCACTTACCAAATGATTTCTGATGGCGCGGCATTAGGCGGCAATAACATATAATTATTAACAAAATCACAACTCCGCAAACACCCCCAATAAGCCAAGATAACCAAACAATTATAACGCGACCCTGAAATAAACAAAAAGGCATATAAATGTTCAACCACATTTCAGACAGCACCTATTGATTTTCAGTAAATTGATACCTGCAGAAACATTTCAATTTTAAACACTAAAGCGAAAAACGCTAGGTTTTGATCCTCTCGTATAATAATTACTTAACATTTTATGTTTTTTTATTAGACTTTTACTTAAAACTAATAAATCCATAAATAGACTATGCAACATATATTAAAACATCTTTTTCTCTTCAGACTTTCACGCATGTGATATCCGCGCTTGCGCGTTATGCAGTCTTTGAGTTATTAGCTAGTTAAATATATATAGGTACTTTAGGTGTTAAAAATAATATAATTTTCATTGTGACTTATTAATATAATCATTAAAATAAGAAAAGAATAAGTTACATTAAAATTTAAAAAAAACAGTTTTTAAACGATGATGAGAAAAATATGGAAGCTTGAAGGGATGAAAATTAAATTCGAACAACAAAAAATGTCTCTGAAAAGCCCTAAATTAAGTGCGCTACTTTTCCATAAACTTGTAATTTTCCACTTATTGTTTTCAAAGGTAAAAAATGTAAAAGATTACTTCACGTAGAAAATGTAGAATTTTTAATATTATGATAGTAATTATTTAACGTTATTTTTCTATTATTTCTTCTCATAAATGATTTTTCTTAAAATTAGCAGTTATCTCAGTAATCATTAATAATAATTAGTAATTAAATAAAAGCAAAATATTTAATAATATTTTTTAATTATAATAATAATTGTAGAAATGATATCTTCCACTATACATCCATATATTGACGGACGTCTCTTTTTAAATCTGATGAAAAAACAAAAAAGTTGATCTATAAAACCTGTATCATAAAATTAAATTCGGCAGAGCTGCCATTTTAGAAAATGTTTATTATATTGACTACTCAGAACAATAAAGTTATTTTAAACCTTCTAATGTATAATAAATTATATAATTTGTTGTAAGTTTACTGAAAATGATCTGACTATAGTTGGTGAAAACGTATATATATAGTATTTTTTTATAAATTAAGAAAGTATCTGTTATTTTCTGTTTATTATTTTTTTAATATTCAAACTTAAATTTGCCCATTTTCTGACTATTCGTACATTTTCCAATCTTATTGAAACTTTATAATTTATTTTGTTGGTTAGCAAATCTATTAATAGATTAATTTGATAAGCAGACTATTGACTTTTGAGGATTGAAAACTGACACTGACAGTGACAGTATTGCGCGTAAATGACAGACTTAACAGTGCCCACCTCTGATAGCGACTTTATTATTATTCGTTATAAGATAAAAAGTACCTATTTTATAATTTAAAATTTTGTTTTCTTAAATCCAAAATTTTGACATCGTGTTAATATCTTGTTAATTTTTGATATTGATAATTTGTGTGGTGTAATCTGAAATACAGTAAAGTATTTTTATTATATAATTATACGTTACAAAGTTTGAATTCCAGAAATTACTCAATATAAATAAATTCATTCAGATCGCCGATGTAGAAATAGAAACCTATTTTCGAGAATTGAGGCTGTCAGAAGTGTCCATGTGATTTTAGATTATTATTGTCTGGGAGTTTCCGCAGCATTTAATTACTTTATTTACGTCATTGTCTATCCGTGGCTGAATAAACACCAGCCACTTGAACAGTTATCGAATTGCATTAAACGAGTAAACATATTAAATTGTTTACGGTTGTTGAACTCGGACGCCTTAATTACCATTTGACGCGATTTAATATGACGATTAAAAGTTGTTTTCTATTCATGTTAAGTTTTAGTTTATTTTTACAACACTCTTTTGGACTTTCGCCAGTTATATTGAGTAAGTACTACTTATATTACTAATTAAATTAAAAGTTATTTTAGAGTAGAGTGCTGGATTTCTTGCAATCTGTCTCTCACAGTTAATTATAAAATAATGTATTTTAAAACCACATTTTATAACTTGTTGACGTTAATATAGTTATTGATAATATTATTATAATATAATAATAACAATGAGAAAATTTAAATCAAAATATTATGTTTCTAGTACCTGGTGATGGAGGCAGCCAACTGGAAGCTAAAATAAATAAAACCAATGTAGTGCATTACATTTGTAGCAAGACTTCTTCAGAATTCTACAATATATGGCTTAACTTAGAACTCCTGGTTCCTTTTGTGATAGACTGCTGGATAGATAATGTTCGTTTGGAGTACAATAACATTACTAGAAAAACCAGCAGTCCTGAGGGGGTGGAGATCAGGATACCGGGCTGGGGCAACCCTGAGCCTGTGGAATGGCTGGATCCATCTCATGATTCTGAAGGCGCATACTTCAACACAATTGGAGATGCTCTAGTAAAAATGGGTTACGTAAGAAATGTGTCCTTAAGGGGAGCTCCATATGACTTCAGAAAGGCGCCAAGTAAGTGATATTTTATTTATTAAAAATATTATTTATATTTTTAATACATATTTTTATTATTTTACTTTTGAACAAAAATTATTTACCTAATTCATAGAATTTTCACCATCTTATCTATGCTCTATTGATTATTTTATATATATTTATTCCTTTATAAGTAATATCTCTAACAGCTTTTACAATCTTCATTCAGCTTCCTATTTTCAGATGAAAATGGCGAGTTCTTTGTCAAGTTAAAAACTCTAGTAGAGGACACGTATGCTATGAACAATAAGACCGCCGTGACTCTGCTGGTTCACAGTATGGGAGGCTCTATGGCCCTGCATTTTCTCCGGCTGCAGTCCCAGAGTTGGAAGAACCAGTACATTAGGAGAATGATCTCCCTCTCTACACCCTGGGGAGGAGCCGTGAAAGCTCTTAAAGTATTTGCTATAGGTAAAGTATATTTTTTAAATATAGTATAATTATTAATTGATCTTGAGTATAATATTATTAACTAATTATAATTACCACCAAATCTTTAAAAAAAAAATGAATTAAAGAAATAAAATCAAATTGAGTATAGTGTAATATCAATGGTTGTTGGTACTGAGAAATCTATAGTTAAGTTAAAAGTTAAGAAATCCTCCATGATACCTTTTTTTAGTTGTAAATAAAAAAATTTAATTAATATTAATAATATAATATTAATTAAATCTTATCTTACGGATACGATTCAAGAGATCTTGATGATTGAAATGTTAAACTTAGGTTGCTGACTCATTTGCAGGTTTCTTATTATAATGTATATGTCTAACATTGGTAAATTTCTTTTAAAAAGAGCAACCGTTAAGTTTTTGTCCGTCTTCTCATAGCAGCATTTTGAGCCAGTGGTAGCTTACTCACGGACTGACTATACTCACCTTTATATTGTGATAATTGACAATTCAAAAGTGCGTGTAAATACCTACTTGAATAAAGATATTTTGAATTTATATTGAATTATACTACAAAGTTGTAATGTATATATGATTATGTATTATATATTTTATAATTCTCACATTTAATATGAAGAAAACAATAGAATAAAAACTGATTAGTCATCTTTGTTTTGAATAGAAAATGATATGTAATGATGAATTGGCGTTCTTCATGCAAGAGGAAAATTTAAAAGAAACTAAAGACAAACAGGAAAACGAGTAGGTCAAGAATTATTGAAAATAAAAACATTATTAATGAATTTCAAAACAAAATAAACATAGATTTTTTTTTTATATAATTACTAAATGCGAAATTCGTAGGCATATGCTTGTAAGTATTAATTTTATTTTGGCTACTGTCTATACAGTAGCTATCAAAGTAAGTTCGCTCATAAATGTTTGCATTTCATATTGATAGTGCTAATAAAAAGATATCCTGCCAGTATAAGAAATGAACGTGATTGGTCAATGTTAATAAATAGAGCCACGTGTGTGTGTGGGTAGGTGACGACCTGGGGTCGCTGGTGCTGTCGGGCAGCACGCTGCGCGCGCAGCAGGTGACGTACCCGTCTCTGGCGTGGCTGCTGCCGTCGGCGCGGCTCTGGGGCCCCCGAGAGAACCTCGTCACCACCGACAAGTACAACTTCACCGTCAACGACCTGCAGAAGCTATTCGGGTGAGCTCGGGCTCGGCTCAGGAGATAACTCTTCTCTCTGGTTGACGAGAGAGCGAACGTTATAAAGTTATTACCATTATTCTGAAACCTTCCACCGCCTAATCTATATTATTTTATGACAGCTACATGGAGCTGCCGGACGCGTGGGAGATGCGCCGCGACACCGAGAAATATTCCTCTGACGAGACGGCGCCCGGCGTGGAGCTGCACTGCGTCTACGGGTACAACATCTCCACCGTGGAGAGGTACCGCCCGGACCCTAGAGAAAACCTTTTAAGACCCGAAGGTTCTTAACACGTAATAATGTTATATAATTTTAGGCTGGACTACAAGGCGGGTACGTGGCTGGACGGCACGCCCACGCTGGTGACGGGCGACGGCGACGGGACCGTCAACTTGCGCTCCCTGGCCTACTGCGAGCGATGGGGCAAGGGCCGGCGGAGAGGCCGGGGCTCCCGGGCCGAGACGAAGGCGGCGCTCAAGGTGCTCCCGCTGGCGGGCGCGGAGCACCTGAAGATCCTACACGACCCTCGCGTGGTGGAGTACATCACCACCGTGGTGGCCATACCGTGAGGGAGGGGGGAACGTTCAGACAAAAATTTAATACTGAAATTCTAATATATTCTTTAGAAAAAATGATTTATCTAAAGTGCAACCTCGTCTTGTAGTTACCGTTAATCTATTTGAACACATCCCTTGTAGTAAATATGGTAAAAGAGTACATTATATTTAATAGAGAATTATTAATCAGTCCCTGTCTTGCTATCTAGCTAAATACTCAATACATCTCAAACTCAATATGTATAATGATAAGTAACAATAGTATCTATTTCACGTTCCACCGTTGAGTCCTCAAGATATCAATTTCAATCAAGCTCTCTTTGTTAAAAGATAATTCATAAAATTATCTGAAACTAGAACAAATTGTATTGTGATATTTTTTTTTTTTTACAAGAGTTCAGATTCATTTTTTTCATTTTATTTTGTGCAGTTATCTAATGTGTTATTTTATTAAAGATATTGTTTAAAGTTTTTTTTTTAATAAAGTAAAAGTTAGGGATTTCAGCTCTCTGGATTATATAATTTGTTAATATTGTATTTAAGTTTTTATTTCATGAAATATTAAGGAATATGTGCAATACTTTCAATTTGTGATAAAAATAGTTTAATTTAAATAACTTGTGTTATCTGTACTAATTCATTAGATTTTAAGTTTATGATTTTTGTTTGTGGCTCAATTTTTTTTATATTTTAGTGAAATATTTTATGTCATTAGGTCTTCCCATAATAAATTAACGTATGCTGGTGTATTAACAAAGTAATATTTTATTTTTGTTATTAGCAATAATAACAGTATAAATAAATTTGCAGTAATAAATCAAAATTAGTATTATAGCTGTGCGTGATTAATATTATATATAATTCATATTACTTCCAGCTACAATTGCAATGTGTTTGTGTCACTGCATTTTATGTAGATATATATATATATATATATATATACATAATACTTAGTCATGAAAGGTAATCCATGCTGTAACGACTGTGATATATTCTATTTGAAGTCTTCAATGATAAAGTAATTATATTTTAAAATAACATTAACAAATGACAATTATATTAGATGCCGTGTAATAAATAGTGTTTTTCTTTTTTTGGTTATTTATAAACGGTCAGATACTTCTGTTGTCACTATTAAAGTAATAAAAAATATAACTGAGTTTTGATTGTCTTACACCTCTGATCTGTCTTCGTGGTTCCTGAAAGTAGAAATTACTATTAATTTTAATGTCAATAAAAGTTCTATTTGTTAGTTACTTAGGCTTATGTGTTCTAAGTTTAACGAGTAGTTGAATAAATAAAATAGTTTAATTAATTACTATTTAACTGTCTTATAGATCTTATGAATTATAATAATGATAACAGAAAACAATAAGAAATTGACTGCTAACATCTGAAAATGAATATAAAATGAAACTAAAATGTGTTATACGATGTTAAGGCTTTCGTAAGAAGCAATTTACCCAATTGAGTTGATCTCAAGTTTGAATACATATAACAATTGTGTAATCAAATCGAAATAATGCCGAAAGTAAATGGCCTGGAGGAGAAAAAAAACAATTTATGTGCAATAATTTATTAACATTGTCTTAATTAAATCCCATATTAATTCAACGAGTTAAATAATATAGTTTATCCAATATGAACCTAAAATGTAACCTTAATTTGAACTTAACATATATACAACTAGTGTTTGTAAGATCTTATAATCACAATAAAACCTGCACACTTCATATTAATATTATAACAATATCCATTTTTATCCACACTTTTGATTATTATATAAATAAATTTAAATAGTTGATAAATCATTGCCGAGAGAAGTAAACTTTAATTAGTAATGACATTCAGTAACTTATGTTATACTTAAATAACAAATGAATAGAGAGTGTTATTTACAAATATAACAGTTATCAAGGGACGTAACACTATTATATAAATTAAATTTCATGTATTTCATATTAAGATATAAAAATCATCAAATAAATATCTTAATTAAAATGCAGATTTAGAAAAAGTAGTGTTAAATATTAAATGCTTAAAAAATAACTTATTAGATAAGAACAAATCAGAAAAATAGATTTGTAATTAATAAGTTATGCAATAAAGTTCATAGCTATCGTTACATGACCAATTCATTTATGGATACACATAGGAACAATATTATGTTAATAAAATAATGATATATATATATATATATGTATATATATAATTATATTTTAATTTTAACCAAATTAGAAACACAACATAATTTTAACACAATGATAACTAACGGTTCACTAAAAGGAATGAATGAGAAAATTACTAAAAAATAATATCACAATTAAAAACATCGAATATACAAAATATAGGAAATCTATACTCAATTATAATTTACTAGGATTTTTTAAAATTTAAAATAGAATTTTATTTTAAAAATTTAGTCAGGAGATCAATAACAAGACTTTTAGTGTTGCAATAATACTAAATGAAACTTCATTGACTGATGGTAACACTAATGGCGGTCTTGAATTAAGTTAAAAAATTTAGATATTTGAATTTAAAAGAGATAATTATAAAATTGGAATTTATGCTCCACATGTTATCAAAAGCAGTGTTATAACTAATGTCTCCAACATTTGCTAAAAACAAATTATAAATTTTAAGATGTGATACACAAAAGAAAACTCACAGATACATTGGACTTGTATTGTACTTTGGTTTTACTATAATTATCATATTGTAAATGTATAAAAAGTGAAGGGCAACATTCAATTATTATCTTTTTGGCAAACAAACTAACTACCACCCCCTTTCATATTAAGTTACTAACAGTTTCATATAATATTTAACTTGTAGGTTCTATATATATATACATAGACTCGGAGTTAGTGACTACTAATAATTAACCCCCAATAGTTATAACATACATCAACCCGTACTTTTAGTTAATATCTCTTAGCAATACATTTAACACATATTATTTAATCGATTACAGTCCATACACATAATTATAGTGTACTCAGTATATCAGTTTGTCCTTCACTTCTGTTGCTCGGGTGAACTCCCCGCCCCGGTGCATCATGATGGTATGGAAATGTATTTGTTACTTCGATATGAAAAGCTTCACTACAAAAAACAAGCACTTAAGCATAACGGCCAACGACCCGTACATTGTAACATATCGGCATAGTGTAGACGTGTCTGTGCGTATCACTACACACGGGCGCGGGCCCACCTGCCGCCGGCGCACGGGGTCCGATCGATATCTGAGGGAGCCGCTACTCGTACCGTCACAAGTTAATTATTTCTTCGGTAACAGTCCTTACGAGTGGAATACGTCACAACATCACTCGGCATTCGGTTTGCAGATTAGAAGGTACGAGAGACGACCCCTCCCCGACCCGGCTACCCACTAGAAGCTGAAGAGAACAAACTGATAGGCGTGGCGCTACCTGAACAGGTCGGGGCGGTAGTACACGTAGATGGCGAGCAGCGCGGCCGTGAGCGCGAGGGCGGCGCGCCGGCCTCCCCCGGCCCGCCGAAGCGCCGCCCCCAGCCCCACCCACGGCCCGCCCGCGCCCTGTCCTCCGCGTCCTGCCCCTCGCCGCCGCTCCACCTGCCGGCGCCGCATGCGCTCCTCGTCTGCGCGCCGCTGCTCCTCTCTGAGGGGACGAGAGAGGAAATGTCATCTTAAATATGTCAGTTAACGACGGTAACGAGGACGTTGACATCTATTATTAAGATCATTTTTATAAACGAATGTGAAACAAACTCCTTAAGGTTTTTTATGGTTACTAACTTACCATTTTATAGATAATTGTACTATTTGTTATTAAATAAACACAATTTGGTAAATTTTACTAAATATTATAATCAAAATATACTTGGCCTATGTGGTAAAATTTCTTATTATTTGTATTCTAAACTAGTTAACTACCGTAAATCCGTATCAATGGCAGTGTACTCACTCCCGTTTCTCTAAAGCGGTGACCTCGTCCTCGAGGTCGCTCGGGTCGTTTTCTTCGTATAACTTTTTCGCCACAACCAGTATGTCCTCGAAAGGTAAGTCATCCGGCAACTGAAAAATTACCAAGGGAGTGTTAAAATAAGGCACAATGTGAAGCTATACTTTTAATAAGTTGTAGAGAGTAACCCTGGAGAGGAGGCAGTGCATCATGGCCATGTCGCAGTCGCAGTTCCGCACGTCGGTTTCGCGGTGCAGCACGATGGCGGCCGTCACGTACACCGGAAACAGCGGCTCAGCGCACAGGAAGTAGTCGTACAGACGGACCACGGAGGAGTAGCGGTTAAGGCTGTGCCCGAACCACGTCAGGTACCACGGCAGAGCGAACATCGTGCCCACGCCCGCTCTGCACACACAGGACCCATTAATACTCACACATAAAAATAAAACTCATTAACATAATTTCCTTACTTTTCCAAACAGTCGGCCAGACTGTCGTCCGCCCGACGCAGGATGGGTAGCATATAGTTGAGAAGGTGCTGTGTGGGCTGCATGGTGGTCTGCATGAAGGGCGCCAGCGGAGCCCCGGGCCCGTACGAGAGACGACACAGTAACGGAAAAGAAGCTTTATCTCCGCAGACAAGGAGGAGTGTGATGGCGACATCGTGGTAGCCCTAAAATATTGTACTTATTACATCAATTTATGTGCATCCAAAATATAAATAACTATTAGTCTGAGTGCAAAACTGGTCTAGGTACTCCATCTGGATAATCAGAAGCACTTGTCATGATTGAATCAAAGAATATTTTTAATAACAGAAATTGATTGTTAAAACAACCAACAGAGATAAAAGAACCAACGTTACTTGATTACAACTATCTATTGGTAATATTAACAAAGATAACGAACAGTTATCAATTACTGGTGTAGGTTACATACATGTGGAAACTTTTAAGTACTTGTTTTGATCTACTTGAATATTTGATACATTTTTCTCTTCCGTATTACAGTGAATAAATAGAATAGTAAGATAGGCAGAGTTTGTCTGCACAGTCGTCCTTGTCACAACTTACCTGGTAATACTTGAGATGAGGATATTTGATGATAACTCGTAGGATCAATACTGTCAGTTGGTCCTGCAGTGCTACACGCTGCTCATAGGGAATGCCGGGAGGAAACCTCTTTAGTGATCTGTTCACATCTAATACTACCTGCAATGTTATATATTATCTGTTATATTTATATTATCTGTTGTCCCCTTGTCTGTTCAATGTAGAGAAATAAGTGAAAATATAATTTGGGCCAAATAAAAAAAATTTATCCATGGACTCATAACACATTAGGATGCTTTATGTTTTAACTAATGGTAGATCAAAATAAATGAGGTATTTCAATAAATAATGATATCTGGCTAAATTTATATATATAAAAGGGTAGTGAAAAAATGTTGTACCTGGCTATATTCAGGGTGTGTAGAGAGCTCATCTAGTGAAGGAGGCTCCGTCATCTCCTCTTGAGTTACTCCCACAAGTAATGGCCAAATTCTTCTTCTGTATTCATCTATTCAAGTAAATGTATGTATACTTTTGTTGGTTTTTAAATATTAATAAAACTCGTAAAAAACTATTTACTTTATATTGACTCTTATAATAACTTACCAGATATTAAACCTCCTTTACTTTTAGCAAAGTTCTGCCATTGTTCTAAATTTATAAGGTCCGGATTAAGTAAACATTTCTCTAATTCCTTTCTTTTTTCGGTAATTTCATACTCCTCAAATTCAAAATCTAAATGAAAACAGAAAGAACAATATTTGATTGCTTTGTTAGATACATTCATTTATATCATCAATATTAACGTCATATATGAAACACGAAATAAAATTGATTAGCCCACATAACTGTTTACAGTACCTTCGTCAAATTTTAACTCCGAAGGCGTAGAGATGTCATCGATATTTTTCGTGTGGTTGAAGTTATTAAGTTCATTATCCGATATCGGTGAACAATCGCCATTAATATTACACTTGTCACCATATTCTGAATCAGTATTAATGGATTCCATCTTAAGGTGAAGGAAATTAATAAGGCGAAAACATTACACCATTCTTGGTTCTACATACAAGAATTACAGATATAGCGAAGAGAAAGTAATCAGTAATCACTACGTTTAGAATAATGACAACTGACAACTGACAGTCATATAGGGATATTCACTTGTCGTCCATATATCGAAATTATCGATATACGATATACGAAGATATCGATATAAGTTATACGATATATCGGATTGATTCGACGTTTAATGAAATAAAAATCTGTTCGATATATAACGAATAGATTTTTTATTTTCAAAAGTTAATCAAATGTGACCACCAACAAAGAAACACAATGTAAGACAAAAGATAAAGTAAACTTTCATTCCTATGAATTTTGTCTAAAGAGCATTAGTCTTAAATGAGTCAAAATAATAAGTTTTTTGTTTCTTATGCTTTGATTGGACATTATTCGCATAACAGCCGTGTTCTGGATACCTGGAACAGGCTCCCACAACGTATTGCTAGTACCACTTCAGTAAATAGTCTAAAAAATATACTTATATAGTATATTTTTTAGACTTAAACAAATTGCAGTGAACTACTGTGATTATGTGTATAACTATAGTGTATGATTTTAATAATAAGAATATGACTCTAATAATTAAGAAATAATGTTTAATTTCTGTTTTAAAGTATTAGATATGTATAATGCATTTAATAGAATATTTCGACTATAAATTTTTAATCGACTCTTACAAATATATAAATATTCTCATCCATGTTTTAGTAGTAAATTTCTATTAGAGCAACATTCATAGAATATAATAATTATGCTTTCTGCGTTTGAAAAGTAGAATCTTTTGTGAAAAGTGTTCGATATTGAAAAATATTGATAATTCAAACTATGTATAAAAAAACGTCGATGGTAGTTTCTAATATTTTGTATCGAACAAATATATCGATACATTTTTCAAGTGGACGCCCCTCCAGCGATATTTATCCCTGAATTTATTTCATTATGTTTCTCCGGATTGTTATGACATTTCATTTCAAGAAATATAGGGCTAAAGTAATAAAATTATCTTCATTAGCACTGGATACAATATGTTTTTAATGAATATCACGGCGAATCGTACTTATCTCGTAATAAATCTCTAAAATTTAAATTAATTTGTTTGTAACATTAACTTCTAATATGTTTTAGCTTTCTTGTTTTAAAACGAACCGCAAAGTTTCTATCTACGCATAAATTAGTTGATATTTGAAAATTATATATTTTCTTTATCTTAATTCAAAGAATTTACGTTTTTGATTATTGTTTTGATAAAGAAATATTTTCATGAAAGCTGTAATATATATTGGTGATATTTTCGGAGTACATTGTAAACTCAATCTTGACGTGTCAACGTTATTTAATTTTGTCAAAAATAAACCAACTTGATTGGAAAAAACATTATACCTAAAATTAGTAATTGTATTAAAGTTTACAAAAAAAATGAATAGCCCAAACGTCGAATCACAAGAAAAAAAAATAAGAAAAATTGAAGATATTATAGACATACAGAAAGCTAACGGCAACTTCAATATTCGGCAGGTGGCTTTTAGATTGCCTTCTGAAACAAATAGTACTATTTCTGCAAGCTTGGCTAAGAGTTTGGAAACAGGATTGTCTAAAGTAAAATTAGATCTTAATCATAAGAAAACTAAAAAATGTCGTTCAAAGCGGCCAAAAGGATTTGTGCCTGATGTAATATCATGGCCGAGCGATTCTGATATCACAGTATTAAGAATGAGGATACATTCCAACACTCACATTAAGGACAAACTAGGAAATGTTATTTTAGGGGACGGGCTTCACCAACCAGACTCATCATCAATGATTAATTTAGCTACTTTAATTTTACACCAACCGCCATCGAAACCAGATCTAAATGTCGAAGAATATTTGATGCCTTTATCGTCGTGGGAGCGCACGGAGCCAGAAATCAAACCAGGCGTCATTGAAGAGAGCTCACTCACTTCAGCCAACAGTTCTTGTCACGTATATGACGCGAGATGCAGTCATAAGGACGATATCTCTTTCAAAGACAGTGACGCGTTTGAAGAGACAAACACAAAATCCAAAGTAGCTCGATTTTTACGTCTTTATTTCTGTCCGTGTTGTACTTGTCTCTATAATATTGAAAAAATGGAGGAGGAACCGTCCGCCTGTTACAAAACCCCAAGGTCAAATAATAATTGATATAATTAAATTACAGAATGTTCTAGTTGTATATGTACTCTTTTTAACTTTAGCGCCTTAAACATAAGTATTGGCAACAAATTATTACGATGAAACAACGAACGGCACCATTAAATCAAAAGGAAGTTCAGTTTTTTATCAAATTTTATTTATTTTATAAAACTATGTCTAACTGGCAACGTTTTAAACAATTAGATATAAATTTGATACAGACAAACAAATCGATAAAGTTTTAATAAGGTAGAAGTGTAGTAAGAAGGCTTTTTTTGAGCGAACGAAGAGAGCGGAGCGTTTTAGTGGAGACTTTTCACATTCTTTGTTTTGACGGAAAATTATGAAACTTTGCAATCAAAAAGACACACATTAGATGATGGTTTTTAAAGAAAAAAAATTGAAAAATGTCCTGAAAAAAAAATAATTTTATTTTAAATTATTGTTATTAAACTGATATCCCATTGAAGTCAATGGGAAACGATGAGTCAATATACTGGGCTCGCTTCGCTCAATATGCAAACGGCACCCGAGATTTCGTGAGCGCAGCGAGTTGATATTGAGGGTTTGTTGGCGCCCCTAGTATTATATTTCGATTAAATGTTAGGTACCTGTGAATAGTGTTGTGAAGGAGAATATAATAATTTTGTACATCAGTTATGTAGCTGTAAAGTTAAACACAAACTGGCATTTCTTTCGACATTCACGGAAGCTGTTCTTTCATATTTGGTTTGTAGTCATGTTCAAGATACGTGTAATCACTTACAAGAGAAGTCTCTGAACCTGTTTTTCAACGATCATAAGGTCAAGCAGCTCAGACAGTGAAATTATATTTTTATTCAACATACAAAATATGACATAATTTGAAAACTCTACAAGGTCTTATGGAATTAAAACTGTTTTTAAATTCACAGCTGTGCGAGATTCCTACTTTTCTCTTTTTTTTTTATATTTACGACTAAGTTACTAAGTATTTTTTTAAAAGCACTTTTCACGCATAGAGGATAAGTAATCCTTGTCTTGCGGGAGGTTTCACAAACGTATATATTTATTATGAACATGAAGTACACACAAACACGAAACAAAAGCTGTCCAAAATACAAAGAATTCTCCGTGTGGTATTCGAATTCAAAACCAGAAGCAGCCAGGGTTCATCATCATGAGAACAACAGGCTGAGTTCTAATTGGTGTAGCGACTGACTTCGTTTCTTGTCAGAGAAAGATAGGTACATGCAAAAGAATTGTCTATATACAGTATGTATTTACTTTTCGCCAAAAAAGTGGGGAAGGGAGTGACTATCATCATGTAAGAGTATTCTCAGACTCTGTTTAACCGCAAATTATATATACCAACATACACTCAGTCCAAATTGGGTATTGAGCTTAAAACGGCTTGGTCCAATGGAGCAACGTTTTTTAACTATGACAGACATACAGCCGTATTATATATATATATATATATATATATATATATTTAAGAACGTGATAAGGTTGTAACAAAATACCATTAATACGGATGACTTATAAATAAATTACACTGTAATTTTTAATATTTATGGACACATGCTTTCACTTTCACGAATATTGTATTATTATTGTATTGAAACTTCTATTCTGACAAATCACATATTATCTCGTCTCATGATTATTGGTAAAAAACATCATTTAATCTAATACTCATACATAAGACATGACATAAGAGAAATTAAAAATTTACTGACAAGTTACAAAATAAATTAGTTTCACTTGGGTACATAATGTTTAAAAGTATTTTCTTTAACTGAGATTGAGCGTTGCTATCCGATGGTGATTTATTATAAGTTAAAATTTCATAACCTTAGTGTGATAGAACTATTAACTTAACTACATAATCTAAAAAAAACGCCCAAATCTTGCTCAAAGTCATTGTGATCACGTCAGTCACCTACTTCCATTTTAGATAATTTTAAAATTTTTAATAATGTTAAATCTCGCAACGCTCGAGTGACCGTTGTAATACTCGTTGATATTGAATATTTGTAATGTCTTCAAGAGCCTGCGTCCGTTGTGAGACAAATAAAAAGTCGGTTAAATAAGTAGCTCATATAACGAAACTTGATATTTATGTAATGTTATATTTTTTTGGTACTTTTGTAATACAAATACTGGAAAATGTTATTTAATACTTAAAAAGCATATTTCAACGTGTATTATATCCGTACGTTTGTTATTTGATTTGACAACAACAAACAAACAAACAGACAGTCACGATGAGTCAAACAGTGGAGATATCAGAAACATTTTAAAAATATGTTTGTTATAAACGGGTTGGCTAATGAAAACGTTTCCCGTTTTTCATTCAGTTTTTTACTTTTTTTAAATACTCCCCCCCCATTGAAGGTAACATCGATCAATTAAGCTAATACATAAGATTAGAAGTGTAAAAGTAGTGAAAGTCAAAATATGGACGTACAGTCATCATACTAATATTATAAAGAAGAAACATTTGTGTTTAAACAACTACTGGACCGATTTCAAAAATTCTTTAACCATTAGAAAACTACATCTTCACTGAGTGACATAGGCTAAATTACATTTAAAAAAATAGGGATCCCTATTAAAAATGCAATAATGTGACCCAAGGTGTGCAAAAATTGGTAAAAAAAATCTATCATGGCTTGCGCTGCGGAAAGTAATATTGAACAAAAAAATATTCTACAGTATTGTAGATCGCACCAATATCTACAAAAAAGTCCGCGATACCAACCGATATCCAACTTCTTTACATGTTACAAGTTCATAAAAGTTCTAACTATAATCAAACCATACTATTCATATCTCTGCACAAATACTTATCCCATTGAATTATATTTTATTAAAGACTGTTTTAACACCAATAAAATACTTTTTAATTGGACAATCTATTCAAAAGTCCACTACCACAAGATAGGTATCTACGCGTGTAAAACTGCGTGGCATTTCTAGTTGCATATAAAACTCAAGAATGAAACTCTTTGAAATCCCCAGTAGCATAAAATAATAAATAAATCAAAGTAAGGCTACTTAATATGAAATAGCCAATAATTGTAAAGTGAACTGACAACGATATTTATAGAAACAAATCGCCAATATTGTTCATTCAACAACAACGATGCAGCACTATATGAAGAGTTCCGTTACTTAAAAGCGAAAACATAAGTCATCATTGGTTTTTAATATGTTATTAGTTCAGTAATTTACTTATTGTTTAACTTCAAGTATAAAATATATGTTCTAAATTAGTGATGTAATAAATGGACTTTGATTATTACTTTTGCAAATAAAAATCTAAAACGGGATTGGATGTACATTGTCAATAAGATTTACTATGGCGCAGATAACAATTCAGGTTTTCTGAAGCTTTATGTGAATATATATTTAATTATTAAAATGTTTTAAACCTTAAATCAATACCAGTGATCACTTGTGTATCAAATGGGAGTGTCAGAAGAGTCGATACCATTCTTATCAAAATAAGTCCGTCAGTAAACCCTCGTAGCCATATTTTAAAATGGAGAGTGACAAAATAAGACTACGAAGGTTCCAAGCGCCCTCTGGTCTGTGAAGAACCAAATAATAAATTCAGCCGCGTATTTCTTTTTTGTCACCACTTTCACAAACGTCAGTATATTGAGTGTGCTATATAACTAAAACCATCGCAATCAATTCGTTATTCCATACATTATTAAACCAACCTTAAAAGAACAATTTAAAATTTGACATTTTAATTTATTTAAGATACTTCGACAAATTATTTTAATTTCAATCTTTTTATGGCCGTCCGCATTTTTAGTATATGTCAAGTAATATTTCATTAATAACACAAAGCAGTTAAAAAATATATTAGTTCATCTTTTTTTATCGTATTTATTTTTTATCGAGTCACTAAGATAATATTTGTGTAAAAGATGAACAAATAGAACAAAAATCTAAACAATCTTTTACGGGTCTAGATAATATAGATATTAATTTGACACAATATTATACATATATACAGCCTCCTTACTGTTTTCTTACATGTACATAAAGCTAATCCAGCATATGGGATTTTTAGCACCCCTTTATTAGCTTCCGTGATGTGTTTGTATGTAACGGAAACTTAACACGATTTTGACGTTCAAAATGTCGGATTAATTTGACACTTTGCATTTATCAAGACCGTTGACAATGCAATACTTTGTAATAATACATAGTTAAAAAAAACTAAAAATCTTTTTTAAAACACAAAAAAAGTTATAAAAAAGCGTGCAATTTTTTTTACATTACAATACATTTTTTTCTTATTTACACTATTCTTGATATAAATGTAATTTTTTGGGAACTCGACTGACTGATAATAAAACTTAATATCTCTATCTAGTATTATTTTGAGGAATTTGACAATTTTTGGCTTTTGGCTATTTTGTCTGCGAAATATTATATTACATAAATCGATGATACTTGTAAATCTGAAACAATAACTAAGTCTTTTACGTGAATATATTTAAAAATATCTATTTCGGCTATTTATATGTTATCTTGATCCCACTTGATATTAATTCACAAGTTTTAATATAACTTTTTTTTTTGTTATAAGAGACAGGATTAAGGATAGCATTTATATGCTATTTTAGTAAAGAATTATTATGAATATTTGGTATAATTTTTCAAGAAAGAAGACCGTTCATCTGAGCGTAAATGGTCCATTGATTTGCTAATGATTTGCCACAATGATGGACTAAGACATAATTTCCTTCAAACATCGTACGAAAGGAAATTTTGGACCAAAGATACTTTATACTGTCTTTCTGTGAGGGTCTACAACAAGTCTCTACTACCTGCAAAATTCGATCCAAAGTAGCGTTACTATACTAATATACTTAGTATGAGTACTATACTTAATACTCATTCCTTTTGTTTTAAATCCTAACCCACATCCAACCCTCGCTTCCCACCTAACGGCGTCCTGAGCCGTGGTCCGAGCCTCACAGGAGGCGCCCTCAGGACCCGCGTTCCCCTGGGGCACTTCAGGCCCCCCATTTTCAAGGGCGGGTCTCTGCACCCGTCCATTCCACTGGTGACGCTGTCATGGCCAGTAGGGCTAACAGCAGAAAAAACCTTTTGTTACGTGAAGTCAGTCAATTTCTATCATCTGTATAATGTAACATTTAGAATTATACTTATATATTTTTACATTGAGTTTTACAGCAAATCGCGTGATTAGATTCAGAGGTCAAATCTATTTTTAAAAGAAAATTTTAAATTGCGTCTGGAAATAAATACTTATGTAATCTAACCGGATAGGACTAATTCTATTATCACCGTCAAATTGACTTTCCAATTCTATTAATATACTTTACTATATACAATGATATCCGATACAAATTAATTTCGTATAATAATAAAAAAAATCGAGCTATTTTTTTTAATTGCTTCGATTCGCGTAACGTTGCTAAAGAGTTGCATTTCTTCTGCCCCCCGGTGAAGTCCACCGCTTATAAGAATCGGAGAAAGCGCGCCGACCGCGCAGTCTCACTGAACGTCGTTCAGAGGGCGTTACTTTGACGTTTACATTGTGTTGTCATTTACACGGATAATTTTGTGCACTAAAATGGAGATGAGGTAATTATTTTGATTTTTAATTAGGTTTTTACAACCCAGTGCTTAAAATCGTGTTTAATTGTGAAATTTTTTCAGTAATAACACTCGTAATGGTTTAATTACTTTTTTAATCAGCTTTATCTTTGTGCATCTACTGTAATTTAATATTTATCTCTGATTAACATGAATTAATATTAAAACGTAACTGTATGTTGTATATTTTTAATTTTAATTTTATCATAATTATTTAACATTAAAAATAAATTTTGGTATTATTTGCAAGTGTCTCCAAACTATTTGTATAAACGTGAAATCAATCACTTTCACTACAGACAAAGTGTAAGTAGCACTTAACAGTAATTTCTACAAAATAGCACTTGTAGTGTTCTGAAGATATAAATTATTATATAATTCATCGTTAAGTCCTTATTAATATACTTGACATTGACTTTAAAACATTACTTGTAAATGAGAAAATAAAATAATAATTCAAATAATACTTAGCTTTCATTTTTAATTATTCCAAACAATTTTTTTATTTAAAAAAAACAAAATTGTTTTCACTTGGGGTGGGTAGGTAAGTATTTGTAGTATATAAAAATTTAACTTTTTTATTAAATCATCGTTCTTATACAATCTTTAAATGAAATTCAATTTATTTTAATACAAAGAAATACCACGCTTAAATAGATGCCTTCTCTGTAATGTTTTTTATATAAAAACAAAATATTATATATAATTATAATTATTTCGTAAGATTATATCAATAAAAATGCGACAATGTAAAAACTCACACGAATAATGTGTAGTGTTTAAAGAAATTAAACACAATCTCTATATAAATTAGAAACTTATAGCGGAAATAATACATTTTAGGTATTTTAATAAATATATTAATTCGCTGTGTAATAAAAAAGGGAGGATAAATCTGCATGTACTTTTTTTTATTACGTGTAATTATATGCAGAACCCAAAATATTTTTTTCATTTTTATTTTGTTTCACTGTGTTTTGCCATTTTGTTAGTGTTAACAAAACTACTAAATGGATTTTTATAAAATTTGATATATTTATATACAAAATTTACGCTGCTTATACTTTTTATATTATGTATGTTATGTATTATTTAAGATTTTTTTAATCGAGAAAAATTTCTCATCTCAAGTTAAAATATTTAATAAAAATACTAAAACAAAAACATAAATTTTGAATATACTTCAAGTGATGGTAAGGCTTTTGATTTGACGGGAGGGGAAGGTCCGAACATGAAATTCGTAACAGTCAGACTTGTATATATCTTAATTCTGTCTAGTATTAATAAAATAAATATAAATAAACTATAAAAAAACAAAACAATTAATAGCGACATACTCCAATTACAAAATTTACAATTTAATCAAAAACATTTTAAATCGAATATCATCAATCGCAACACGAAAAATCCATTCAATTCCAAGGTTTTATAAATGGACAAATCGTGCAAAGTAACAATGAAAGTAAAAAAATGTACTAAATTACAACGTAACAAGAGAATTAGATTATTAAAAAAGATAATACTTATAAATATTGACCTCTAAGAAAGTGTGAAACTATTATACAATTAATTTCCTAATCCATGTCGAACACTTCACGCATCATTAAATTGATTATAATCAGTCAATTCCTCAATTACATTATCCGCTAGTCTATATTTAAAGATAATTTATTAATATTGTTTCCCCGGTTTCTATTTAATGTCTGCCGGTCGATAATTACCAACACGACACACTCGCCGTCACAACTAACATACACTGTCAGTTGTCAAACGACGTACGTGACATTTACATGCAATGTTTAGTAATTAGATATTTATAAAATTGTTTAATAATAATTTATTACTTTTATTTTAGTTTACGTTTTATCAAATTTAAGTTGTCATGTTCCGTATCTTGATTACAATAACAACATAAGTTTTCAAATTATCTTTCTGAACGTTCTTATAATTTTTATCCGCTTTATTTTGTCACTTGACGCCATGTACATGTTCTCACAGAATCACAACCACAGGTGGTCGTTGCAAAATGCTCATATTAAGTAATTCGGTATTACCTACAAGTCAAACTATGACTTGTTATAAAATAAATATTAATATAATAATGACTCTATTCATTTGTTCAACAGAAAGGAAATAATCGTAATACATAAATGGTTAATAATACATCATCACTTCATTACATTCAACAATTGCGTGCAGGAAGATCTAAAACAATTAATAATACAGGAATGTGTGCCGTGCGCGAATAAAAAAAAAACCAATGTCAATATTTCAGTGAGCTGGATTCTACATTACCTGCTTTGATATAATTATGTACCGATTATTATATACGATTACATAATGTTACCTCGATTTATTACCAAATTAATATCTTAGTATCAGGATGTAGTCAGTTTCATTTCCTTATGCCATTAACAAAACGTTTGTTTCAATTGCCTCATAGCGTTAATTAATATATTTTGTTTTAATTTGAACGATCATCTGTTTTGTTTTTTATATTATATTATTCACAAACAACTAATTTGACTTTGACCTATAATATATATGTTATAAAATTTCAGCGACTTGATAATTTGTCAAAAAGAAATATTGACAAAGACGCGCGAAATGAATTCATTATACACAATTCATTGTCTTGCCCAATAGCACAGACAATAACAAATTATACTTCTAATAAGATAACATATTTTATATATTTAGTTATACAATAGTTAAAGAAAATTAAATATTATATTTATTATTAAACCTGCCTGAATTAATAATGAATGTATGAACAAAGCAAATCAAAACCTTCATGCTATCTCTTAGAGATTATCTAGAACATGTTTTCAATATTGTTGCGCAAATCGACATCACGACAAAAGCTTTGTCCAGTCACACATTTGGGTCAAATACAAATAGGGTCAGTGTCAACCAAATTACTTAAGGTACATTAGATATGCAAGCTTTGGACGACCTTGAGGATAGGTTTCTTTTTCAGTAAGAATAAAGTATCTTCATAGCCTATACGTGGATTTAGTATCATAAAGTGAGTTTTTGCTATATATTGATTGTCCATATCTGTATCTTACATTCTTATGAGTTGCAAGATTTTAATACGAATAAAAATCGTCGTTCTAAAATAAATGTGGAAGCTGTAAATATTTTTAAACACACCCGCGATAATTGGACCAATTCTATCCAACAAGTTTGTGTGTAATATATATTACACATGTTACAGAGCACGTTAAAATTACAGAGTCTATACGGCACCAAATTGTTGCATTTACTACGCACCGGGAGATGTTATATAACCGTGGAAAGTGAAATCCAGTTATAATGTCGCATCAACACGCGGTGAGACTCGAAACAAGAAAATATAACGGTGATTCAGCAATTCGGCCATTTGTAATTTACCAGATTTATTATGTCACGTTGACAGATGATCAGAAAGTTATTGACACTACACTTGAATCCAGTGCTACAAGAAACATTATAAAACAAACACAAAATATTAATAAAAAAAGTATTCCAAATTATTTATATTTTACCGTGATAATAAAAATATTATAATTTATTGAATATTTTATGAAGGTTAGTAGAACAACATTTAAATTCGGCAATAAATTCTGCTGTCTGTTATTGGATTTTTTATGGTGTAAATACATGGAATACGGATTAGAGAGAATTAATAATTTTTGACATTTATGACGAAATGTTACATGCAACTTTAATGACAATATAAATAAATGAAGCGACATATTTTATCTACAAATTTTTTTAGGTATGTCCTCGGTGTAACTATAAATCAATAAAAAATATAGTTTTTAAAATATGAACTTTAAAAATTTACGGATATTTCTGATTACGTCAAACATTGATATTAAAATCATATCCGTTTATATATACTATACATATACCCTGAAATATATAAAAAGAAAATAAATAATTTCCCACACAAAAATGAAATATAATAAAAATAGATATATATTTAATTATCGGAGTATTCGTATGGTGGGTACATTTATACTATTTTAATGGAAGTTCAATGGCCTCCTCGGATTTTTCATGTATAAAAAGTGATCTAAATTTCGCACTCGTTTGAGCAAGTAACGGTGAGTTTTCCAACGGACCAAGCTTTAGTAAAACTGTTCCTTAAGAATAAAGGAAAAAAAATATAAATTAATTTCAATTCCAACATATACAATTGCATACAATTTAGCATCAAAATTTGTCTATACATCTAAAAAAATGAGAAAAATATTGGACCTTATATATTTATTTATATCTTTTCCACTATTAACCAATATCAGTGATCACATGTGTACGTCAAAATAGAAGTGGTAGGAGGGCCTATTTTGATATCATACTAATAGAAATGTAAAGACACTCTCCAACTTAAAATTAAGGCTACGAGTGTTCCAAACGCGCCCTGCTCTGAGAAGAACAACAAAGTCAATTGCGTATTTTTTTATGTGATCACAAAAGTCAATATTTAGTGAGCATTTTACGAACAACTAGAATTTATTTTTGAATAATTGAATATACTATGATTGTCAAACGAAGAAACGCGAGGTCAGACAGTTTAATTAATGTTTAGGCAATCTTCTGCGTCTAATTTTATTTACTTTTAATAAAAACTCATTTGTCAAAGTCTATTTACGGTTTTGTAATTTTTTACTATCTGTCTGTTACCAATTTGTAAGTTTTGCAAACATACCAACTGTAACTTGGTTTGAAAAACTGGGGGCATTCAAGGGACTAAATCGTTTGGAAATTTATATAAGTTAATTTACAATTATTGATTGTATTAAATAATTATTGATGCATATATAATATTATTAATTGCATGCAATATCAAGACTCAAACATACATTACAAAGTTAATTGTAGACTTGTGAGTCAGAATTATCTACTGAGCTATTTAGGACAAATCTGCAATGTGTACAACTTTATAAATACCAGTAAACGGAGAACTAATAATTAAATGAAATGTAATACATATTTAATAAATCTCATTAATATTTACAATATTACAATAAAAATAGGACTACAATTCCCGCTTTACACATTTATTTAGGATTAGATTATATGTTTCTACATCTATAATATAAATAGAGAAAGTAAGATAAAGGCGAAGATACATATAATTAACATTAAAAGAGATTTTATTTTGATAACTCTCGGTCAAGCTGCATTCTAATGACGTACGTAATATTATTATTTCATGACTCGATGATTTAAATATAGAAAGCAAAGATCATTGCTCTGTTTTTAGCTCAATGGAATTTGATTAAATTATTTATTATATAGGACACTAAAACATTCTGAATGTGTCCAATAACATTAGTATGTGTATTTTTTACCATTTGCTTCTTAAAGCATTATCACTTTCATAAGATATACAATGAACTGGAATGAATTTTAATTTTTTTTTAGCTTCTATAACTAAAAGAAATGTTGTTGATCCAAGTTTATATCATTATGATTTAAGTACGTAATAGTTAGAGTAAGTTTCTAGATCAAAGATCGCAAGAAAGTGAGTGTCTTAACTTGAGTATTCGCAAGTCAAAACAAACTATACTTATACTATCTGGTAAGTTACACTTGCAGTGCACACGTAACTTCGGCATTCGCACCTTCATTTTAAGACACATTTCTAAAGATCATTACGTAATTAATATTGTGATAAATAAAACCAAACCAAACCAAGTCATCACAACAGTTAAATTTAAATCATGTAATCACTTTCTTGAAACCCAATTACAGAACTCCATAAGTGAATACGCCACTCCCTTACACCAGTCTGTCTTGTCTTGCGTTATTCAATAAATATATAACCGACATTACCCATAAATAACATGACCGAATTAACTACTTTTCATATCATTCATTTGAAATGATAATATTTTTATGATAAGATTCCTAAACGAAAAAACCTGTACTGTAAGTTGAAATACAAGTCTCTATTTTGAATTCAATACGTTTTGAACATGGAAGGATTTAAACACCTAATCTCATAATTACGATCCGCCGCCGTGCGCTGCGGGAGTTGAGCTGAGCCCCTTCCCCTTTAAAATATATATATATATTTAGTACTTTTTATGTGATGTTGCTTATAAGCGTATTTTTAGGATGACGATCGGCAAGCGCGAGGAGGTTCTGATAACGTTAAATCTATGGGAGAAACAGTTTTTTGACCATAATATTTGAACGGAATGAGATATTGTAATTCTATTTTTTTTAATATTTCCCAATCTCTGCATCTCTGCCAATTTTCATTCAAATCGGTTCAGTAGTTTTTATATGATGTTGCTTCAAAAAGAAGTACCCCAAACGGTTAAGAGCTTCGCTTACGCTCAGCTAAATAATTTGCTTTAAGTTATATTAAGGTTTGTGTAAAAGAAATGATTTTCTTCACAATTGCAAAATTTCGAAGGGATTACGGAAACAATGAAGAAATATTAATCAGCTAAGTTCAGTAACATTGCAAGGCGTTCAAAGTGTTGATGACTTGTGGTTTGACTACATTTGCGCCTCGGGTTTGCTCTAGCGGCCTCTGCACATAAAGTATATATATAAATTAATGTTATAGTATGATTAAAAGATCGACTATCTGATACAGATATTCTACATTTTATTAGTTATATAAGATATTTTTCAATTGTTCCAGGTGGAGTATTCTACTAGGGCTCTTGTTGCTGGGTACTGTAATAGCTTCGGAAGAGGAAGATGACGTGCCCGATGCTGGGGTTGAAGAAGACGACGATGAACTAGCCCTAAAGCAAGAGGTATGACAGATTTTGATAAGTATTAGAATTTTGTATGCAGTACTAATTTTGACAACTGCTTTTACATACACAACATTTACGATTAGGGGATTAAGTCTTTTTAGTTGCGAAGCAATCTTTTGAAACTAGAACAATATTATTTTATATCATGATTAATATTTTATTATATATATATAATACTTTACCAACGTTAAGTTCAATAGCATATTAATATTAAATCTATCCTTGAGTGCAAATCAAATCTTGTTTTTGCGTAATAGCCATCAAGCAAATACACTCAGTGTTGAGATTAATGACGGAGGTCTAGTGGAATTTATCATTACAGAAAATAGTAGAAATTTTATATTTAAAAGATACACATTTTCTCAATATACAATAATGAAATCAAATTTGATTATAGGAATATCATAAAAGATATTAATTAGAATATCTATATCTATATCTATATCTATATCTATATCTATATCTATATCTATATCTATATCTATATCTATATCTATATCTATATCTATATCTATATCTATATCTATATCTATATCTATATCTATATCTATATCTATATCTATATCTATATCTATATCTATATCTATATCTATATCTATATCTATATCTATATCTATATCTATATCTATATCTAT
This sequence comes from Melinaea marsaeus rileyi, assembly GCA_918358865.1. Lineage (NCBI taxonomy): Eukaryota > Metazoa > Arthropoda > Insecta > Lepidoptera > Nymphalidae > Melinaea > Melinaea marsaeus. Next base: position 25,676,055 of record OU911088.1, on the reverse strand, counting down.
ATCTATATCTATATCTATATCTATATCTATATCTATATCTATATCTATATCTATATCTATATCTATATCTATATCTATATCTATATCTATATCTATATCTATATCTATATCTATATCTATATCTATATCTATATCTATATCTATATCTATATCTATATCTATATCTATATCTATATCTATATCTATATCTATATCTATATCTATATCTATATCTATATCTATATCTATATCTATATCATATAATTATAATGAATAAGAAAAATTTAAATAATGTAAAGATAACAGAACCTAAAGCATTCGCTTTCATTTAAACGATTTTCATTTAATAGTTAATGAATAGGAGTACTAACAGAGTTGTAAAAGGGTATATATTACAGAATTGTGAAAGGGTACTTATATACGAGTACGTCCGGACTATCTGTCGATATATATATTAATATTAGTATGTACTAAAACTATATATTAAGTGCAGTCAAGATGTTATATAAGATACATTTTACGTTCAACGCGTACGTATTGTGTATACATATATTTAAATTTGTCTGTTTGTAATACCAAATTAATTGAATTAAATGCATATGAAAGTATATACGGTATCTACAAATATATATATATTTTTCTGTCTGTCTGTTTCTTGTTCTAACCTAACTGATTTTTAACTGACAACTGATGTTATAATGAATAATTTTTTTTTAAAACATATTCAACTTCATGGTCTCAGCTATAAGTAAATCAAATTATAATTTTACTTTGATTCAAGTAAAACCGTACCATAAAACTATTTAAGATATACATTTATTTCTATTGTGGGTTTGAATAAAAATCTCGATAAAAAATATAAATTTATCAACTGTATTGTTGGTTAATGTTTTTGCGAAGAGAAAGTAGAAAGTGATATTAGAACTTTTTTATAAATTCGTGAACGGTCATTGTACACTTTCGATCCATTATCATTAATAATTTATTCTATTGGCTGTAGAAAGGACTAATATAACTATAAAATAAAATTTAAATACAAATCGCCGGTGATACCGGTATCGCTTGATCTCTTGAATACTTGAGTTGAAATGGTTCTGTTAATTATAATGTAATTATAATAATATGGATCTTAGATTACTTTTCTTTTTAGCTTTATCATTTATCTATAAATAAAATTTGTCTGTTTGTAATTACTAATAAATGCATATGAAAGTATATGTGTTACATACGTAAAAGAAAACAATTAAAAAAAACAAATCTGTTTTTCGACCGACTTACCTCTGAAACGGCTGGACCAATTTTAGTAGGACTGTCACTGGCGGATAGCTTATAATAATAAATAGTAATTTATTTTAAAAATTATATTCCGCGCAGACGAAGCAGTGGGAATAGCTAGTCTAAATTTAAATTAAAGCTTTGAAAGTTTTCCTTGACTTGCACTTAATAGGACGGCCAATAACCCGTTGATTGCGTAACACACGGAAAGATCAACCGACATATATCATACACCAAACCCATGTTGTAAACTATAACAAAGATGCAGACAGAAAAACTATATTATATAAGCAATATTTTGCTTATAAACTTGTCGCGTCGACCTCGTGGGAACACAATGTGCTGTTAATCATGATTTTCTCGCTTTTCATAGTTTTTAATCAGTAAAAGTGGATTGTGATGATTACAACCGTAGAAAACACGTAGATTACTGTAAACAACTCATTCTAACTAAATACTGAATACTATCTTCCCGGAGAAATCTAAATAACATTGTCTAGTAAATAATGATAAAAGAATGTTCGGCACGTATTATTTCTGTAGGGACGATGAAAAGAAAGTTGATTAAATATATAACAGGTGAAATAATGTGATATAATTTCATAGAAAAAATATGTAAAAGTGAATGAAACTACGTCGTGACGCACGATCGGTTAGTGTCGCCAATTTCCGATGTTTTTTATTAATACAAGTATATTACAACACGAACAAAGTTATTTGGACTGTTTAAAATAATGTATTATACAATATTCAAATAAAAATAAAGTATGCAAGTTTCATTTATACAATTATAAATCTTATAACAGTTGGAGAAAACACATTTACATAAAGTACTTTGATGAGTTAAATAACGCATTTTATTAACTCTTTTATTTGAAATAGACCTTATATTATGTTACGTTCGATTACAAATAAGGTATAATAATTGTTATGTAGAAGCTAAGCTGTTTAGAGGTAATAGTTTATTTCGTAATATCAAGATCCACATTAACATATTTTCGAAAGGTATTGTTATTCGCTGCATTGAATATTTCAATTGAGTATATTATTTCAAGTGGGTATAGAATATGTCTGTTAGTTTCATACAATTCTTAGTTAACACTAAACCTACCGACAATTCTTGTATACCTATTCCTACCGCACGCCGTCTAATTGACCGGTAATTAAAAGTTATTTTATTATATAACGCAGGTAATAATGGAAATAACTAAAAGTAGAGTGAAGAAAACATTATATGCATATTCTAAGAATTGTCATGTAGTTTGATAACGATGTGGGTTGCCTGGAAGAAATCACTTTAGTGATAAGGTCGCCCTTTGCTAGTATTATTTTTTATCTATTTTTTTTCTGTTTGTTATCTTACATGTATGCAATAAAGTTATTTAAATAAATAAAAGATATTAACGCTAACGCTATATAACTATTAAAAATGTGTAAGTTTTACAAAACTTTAAGAACGGTCAATTTGACCGGTACTTGGTAGGTTTTGTGTTAATTAATCATATTTATTTGTCTTTTTATTTCCTTACTTTGTATTTGTTATCTTTATAACTATAGGTTATTAATTTTATATCTTCTATTCAAATACTAGAAACGCCAGAAAATACGTTGAAACCAACATACATAACGTTTGTGACGTCACATTCAGGCAAAAAGAATGGTGGGATGTTTATAATATGCAAACATATAAGCACTGAAAAGTGTTAAGGTGTTTTTCACACGATATATTATAATATTTTTAAATTTTATACCAAGATTTTTTGTTATAATAATTTAATAATGTTCTTATTTCATTTCCTAATTGGATATTTACAAAAATATTTATTTATTTACTGAACTTGAACAGAATAAGCTATTTATATGATTAGCGCAATCTACAAAGTAGACTATAAACCACATTACGATTACATAATCGTGTATACGCTCTTTTGAACTATGACGTCACATTCAGTGAAAACAAAAAATCAATGTTGGTTACAAAGATAATGTTGATGTTCGAAGATCTTTAATTCGCAGCCTCCTATGACATTTTGTACACACTACATTCTTGTTAACTATTCTTATAGAAACAAACAATACGATATTTAGTTTTATTCATAATTCAACTGCATTGCATTAAGTAAAGCATTATGTTAAACTCAATGCGATGAATACGTGGGATTTAGGTCTGTTAATGCAAACAATACCGCCTACAACTTGTCGCAATACCTCTAGTGTATTTGAAACTATTTATAGGACGCTACAAAAACACAAATAACGAAACCTCAGAGGTTAACTGTTAAGTGACACAATTGATCTTAAACAAAATGGTCGTTTGTCGTAATTATATTGACAAATACAAAGACAATAAATAGCCGGACAATATTACCAAAATTACATTTCTAGTAAAAGTTTAATCCGAACAAAATATTTTATGAAGTAGCAAAAAAAAAAAGAAATAATAATTATAAATAATAATCCAATAGGAATCTCGCAATCTGAGGCCACGTGCCTACAACACTCCAGCGGCGTATTCAAATACTTTACCATCGGGTTTCCGACCTACGCCATCGCTGGCCGAGCTGGCCGGCTACCAGCGGCAGCAGTCGGAGGAGTACATTATGCCGACCAGGCCACAGGTGTACATTGAGGAGCAACGTCCGCAGCAAAGACCGGTGCAACGAAAGGTATTAACAATAATCTTCTATGGTCTCAATCATCTCAATACTATAAAATAAATTGCTTATTTTCAATGTCAATAATCCTTAATTTTCAGCAACAAGAACAACGTCCTGTAAAATACCAGCAGCAGGAATCGGAAGAAGAACTGGAAGAGAAAGAGGAACCGGACCGTCTCTCACAATTGCTCCAACAATCTAAATTCAATTGCGTCAACAAGAACACTGGGTATTACGCCGACGAAGAGCTAAGCTGCGAAGTATTCCACTACTGTCAGGATAATGTCAAGCATTCCTGGATATGCCCCGAAGGATTCACATTCCATCAAGTAAGACATAAATACAAGGTGATGTTTGTTATAAATACAAAATAAATAATCAATCATAAAACTTCCCAGGTGCACCTGATCTGTATGCCGCCCACACAAGACAACATCTGTCAGAAGTCATCCAGCTACCACTTCGTGAACGACTACCTCTACCGCCCTGTCAACGAGGAGGAGGTGCAGCGCAAACCCAACGTGTCCCTGCGGTACTCCGACCGGTACTACCCGCAGGAGGTATACCGGGACGACCGTTACGACCGGGACGATGATGAGGAGGTGAGAGGACACTTACTGCTTCAGACCGAAAACATTATTTTCTCATTTTTTTAGATATTAAATCACCCAGTCGTTTTGCAAAAAGATATCAGTTAACATAATAAGATGTTTCGATAATCATAAATAATGAGAAAAAGTTTAATTTTCAATCCTTATCCGTGCTTCTTAGGAGGACGCTCCCCGGCGCTCCGCTCCGGCCGCACGCGCGCCGCGCCCGCAGCCACAGTCGCACCCGCAGCCGCAGCCGCACCCACAGCAGGTGTTCCGCACCGCCGAGGAAGTCAACATCCCGCTGGTGCAGCGCCGCCCGCAGCGACCCACACCCTATGACTTCGATATCTAATTGACACTATATACATACTGTCTGTTGGGCCGTGCTTCCGTACATCACACAGTACCCGGTACTGCGTGATGTATCTTTCGTCTCGTGGGAATGCTCGGTCCCATTCGATATTTAAGGTTTATGTAAATTTATTTATACTGTACAATAATGTTTGTAATAAGTTACAAATTAGATGTAAGCTAGTCTTTGTGTTAAATTAAATTAAGTAAATAAAGTTTTAAAATATATATAATATTTTATTGATTTCACTACACGCATACGTCAAACATTTTCTTAAGTCTCTTTCTTTTAACTGTAAATTTAGAACTAGAATGTCAAATATTTTTTTATCAATTATAAGTTCCAAAACTAGTGTTCTTCCTTCTTATTCACGCTGATAATGCTACTGGTATATCTCATTGAGAATACTTCTCTTTCACTGGCTTTTGAATCTCTCTCGTTTAATTTGGTTTCATCTGTATTAGATATTTCTTTAGATATTGACTTTAAAGATGATTTGTTTTTCATTTGACTCCATAGTATTGAGTTCTGGTCAAAGAGCCATTTAAATAGAGATGAAAAGGCACTGGAAGCTTTTTTGTACGAAGTGTTCACTTGAAGAATAATTCTATCCTTGGACGTGTGTTGAATGTTTGAGGATTTTTTTTGGTCTTTGAGGTTTTTGGAACTTTTAACACTAGATTTGCTATTCATTTCGTTCGTTTTAGAATGTTCCTCGTCTAATCCCAGTTTCAATTGATCGTTTGAGGGAGTTGTTGAAATACCATTGTTATCATTATCACTGCGTGTTTTAGAACTATTAATTTCTACGTCTGTTATATTAGTTTTATTATTTTCGTTACTGTTTACCGATTTTTTTTGATACGTTGTTTTACTACTCGTTATAAGATTAGATTTTTTCTGTCTAAGAAAATCACATTTAACTGTTTTTTTTACGTTACTCTTTTCTTCTATGCTTCTTTTTTTCGATGCTGTCATCGTATCTAACAAACTACTCGGTACTTCAGAATTATCTTTCTCAGTGACCATTTCGTTAGTATTCAGGTTACTTTTATCGTTTCTATTGTCATTAGTTATTTCTTTCTCCTCCAGCTCTTTGTCAATTTTTGCCATATTTGTTTTACTTTCATTCCTTTCGTTATCAACATCTGGGTTGTCCTTTTTTTGTCTGGTGTGTCGGCCACAACACGAGGAGCAACACTTTTCAAGCTCTTCGAATGCTTTGGCAACTACTTCTTCGACAATAAGCTTAACATCGATGATGTTTTGATCATCGGACTCCTTCTCCGATAAGTCCGACATCGATGTCCTTATATCACTGGGAAAACTTAATACATGTATAATATCGTCTAACAAGGTCTCCTTGTCAATGTTAGATTCAGCAAATAATTCGCAGCACGGACAAACGTCACCGTTCTTGTCTTCTTCTTTGTCTTCTTCAAATTCCACTTTCATCGCATCGTCAAACATGGATTTAGGTATTTTCGGAGACCAAGGAATTTCTGGAATGATGTCGTAATCTTTATCGCCACAACGGTTCGGAGCGCTGCAGTAAATTTACCAATAATATTAAATTTAATTCTATTATAAAATAATATAATAAAATAACATTAAAAAGTCTGACCGAAGTTTGTAAGAACCGCAATCTCTTCGACGCCACGGTACTTGTGTTGCACTAAAAACAATATTAACAAATATATTAAACGTTATTAATGTTATAAATTATGTTCACATTTATAATAGCGCATACCAAGTTCGGAGCGGTGGCCCTGGGTCTGTAAAATACATATTATAATTTGTTATTTCAATCAAATAACTTAATTTGTGTATTAAATATTTTACCTTTGATTTCATAGATTGCCGAAAGGAATTTTGATACACGCATCTTCATTCTGAAAACGAGTCACATCAACAATATGAAACACGCATACTACAAGGAAAGCTCAATAGAAAGTTCAATATATTTCTAAAGTTTTATTGGAATTATAACATTAAGTAACTATTTGTTTCTAGAAATTTCTGTTTTAGATCTACGATATTAGGAAATGTGAATGTATTTATAATATTTTACATACTCCTTGACATCTAGAAATTTCTCCATGTTTCTTACACAGACCTGCATGTCGGGGCCGTCTGAACTCGACCTGATTAAAATGACTACATTATTATAAATAATAAAAAGGATTTAATTCAAATTTAAACTCTGAATAAATAGGGAGAAGATAAAAATCATTAATTTAAAATGATATTGCACTAGAAGTAACTTTTCGCTAAAATTTTATTTGGAAGTATCGATAGGACATCCTTTAAAAATTCTAAGTATTATCGTAAAAATACTGAATCTTACCGTGTATAATGAGTTATTTGTAGCTTTTTTCCTCTTATATCGGATAAATAGGTTTCTTCTACATTCGAGAATAAGCAATGTGTAAATTTTCCAACATTTAGTTCACCATCGGGCCCCGTATCTGTTTGAGTTGAAACTGGAAAGCAAAGTAGTCCATTTAAGATTAAGAAGAAATCCGAAAAAAAACATCTTTTTATACTAAGTAAATATTTATATCCCATAACTTAACTCTATTAAAACTATTTATCATATTTAAAAGATTTCTCACCCGTGCATGAAAAAGTATTGCAAACTCTGTCATCCTCTTCTTCTACCTAAGAAAATTAATAAGTTCTTATAATATAGATATACTTATTAATGGTAATAATAAAAATAATCATTTACAGACCGATTCTTGAAGCTTGGACGCCACTCTGCCAACTGAGCTATCGAGTCGCTACCGTAGTATATGTAGCATATATATAATCGTATTAGTATGATCAGACGGGTTGATTTTACTAATTTATATTTTAGTGATACCATAAATCCATAATGGAACTTTGTTTAACTTAATTGTGTATTAATATCTATTAATATCATAAAATTTTACGCTTATTTTATACTGAACCATTATGCTATATGCTACCTCTAAAAATACACACATGTCAACTTGAAAATAACTTTAAAACAAGCCATATTCATCAATTAACGATACGGTAGCTCAAGTCTCAAATCGGCAGAGGTGATCTCGATGAAGTTTTAGGTTCGAGTTTTGTTCGTGTTGATGAATACTTTATATTATATTTATAAAGATAGTTACTTCGATAGATTTTTTCTTTGGCTTTGATTCTTTGTCTTCTATTTTCTTCACTGGTACCGCTCTTTCAGACGGTCTCACAAAATACGGTAAATATCTAAAAAGGCAACACATGAAATAATTATTCAAAACATAAATTAAATAAAAAATAATAATGATTTAAAAACTAACTGAATATTTTGCAAGTCTCCAGGAACGTGATAATGTCTACATCTGGATAAACACACCTCTTGAAAGACTGTAATTGGAGTTGTATTAAATATGAATTAATGTTTCAACTTACATTTAATGATAACAAATAATAACTAACGTGTCACTTTCTTGAAGGATGAGGTCTGCTGCTGAGGTGAGCCTCCGGTGGCGGCTACAAGTTTATCCGTTAAAGGTTTAATATCAACTTTTCTGGCACATACCATGTTCAAGATCGGAAGATATCTTGATACAATCCCCTTAGGCAGGAGACCTTAAATATTATATAAATTAATATCTGTAAGAACTGTCGTTAATTTAAAATATAATTAATATTTATATTACTACTGGGTATCCTCTTTTTCTTGTTAATAATTTCATCGCCGGTGCAAAAACATTCTTTATCCGGACATAAGCACTTACTGATCGGCTTGTCACACGCCAGAAACACTGAGTTCGGATTGTTCCACTTCTAAACTTAATTTGATGAATTAACTTTTGTTATGAATCTTCATTAATTTATCAATAAAAATCATTATATTTACTTTTAAATTTATTGCTTCTGGTACGAAATGCGAATGTCTTTTCGCTCTGACGTAAGCTAACGCTACAGCCGGTCTCGTGTCCCATCTCTTAGGAACACCGATATGTCGTTCAAACTCATCCCAGCACCATTTTCTATCCCCAGTAAATTCCTCTGGCTTAATCGTTTTAACTCCTTTGATAGGTTTAGGAGAATCATTATTTGCTTCACTTTTAGTTTTTTGTTTGTCTTTTGATATTCTTCTAAATGTCTTTTTCCTTACATATTTTGCGATTTTATCTCTTCTTTTCCAAACCCTTTTAATGAATACTATTGATATTTGGATATTTTTGGTAGTTATATGAAAACCAAAAGATTTAGACACATTTGTCACACCTTTCGATTGGATATCAGCGTCGTTTATTTTAATCTCATCGTATATATCTTCATTTGAGTTATTCTTATTAATGGGATATCCACTAATCATTTCGACTGTATATTATTCAGTTTAACTTAATCAATTTAATTTCAGAAGATACACAAGATGTTACAGATTTGGAAACATGGAGTATTTGACAAGTTAACTATCATTGTTAAGGTTTTTATCCAATTAAATAAAACCTCCGCAGAATATTAATATTATTATTATTAATTTTATTTTACTTCAAATATAAATGGAACATTATTTTAAAAGAGTAAAATTTTAAATTACTAAAAGACTACTGCTTAGTATTCTTTGAATAAAATTCACATGTGCTGTTATATTGCACGGAGAAAACTTCTTTTTCACTTGTTTTAGAATCTTTTATTTCTGGAAAATTTTGCAATGGGATATCGCTGGAGTCAGGAGCTTTACTTCCACTGTCATCTAATGAACCCATCTTATCTGAATCGTGTAAAGGCCTGAACTGATTTATGTCATTTGACGACTTTTTATTATTTCGTTTAAAGAACGATGATAGACGATTGTTCATTTTCTTTAACGATTTACTTATTTTTAATTTAAAATCTTCTAAACTAAACGCTTTTCTAGATTTTGTTTTTAACTGAACTTCTTCGATATTTTTTGTAAAAACTTTCTTCAGGGATGATTTTTGTTTTTTAATAAAATCTGAGAATTTATTCATGCTAGATTTTAATGACTTGTTATTTTTTGATAGTTTTACGTCTATAATATCTTTTGTCCTTATTTGGACAGTTTCTTGTGCCTCGTCTAAGCCTAGATCAATATCATCACTGATTAGGTTTTCATTTCCGTTCTCGTTGGTCGTTAAGGGATTATTTTTCTCATTCTTAATCTCCTGTAGTCGTTTTTTTTCTATCGAACATATCCGTCTATCAACTCTTTTTAAAATTTGATTTAACAATTTTGTTATACACCTTTCACGAGATATCCTCTTTTCTAGTTCTTTGTAAAGATTATCAATGCAGCATGGTTTAATAGATTCAAGAAATTCGAGACCATTCATTTGATTGTTTTTCTTAAGAGTATCCTTAAAAGCAACATTATAATCTTTTTCAGATTCTCCCTTCGCTTTATCCCCATTTTCATTATCTGTTTTCGCGAGATCATCTTCCAAAATTATTTTTGTTCCTCCAATCGCTACTTTATGGATATGTTTTTTAACATTTTCTTTATTTAGATCGGTGGTTTGTTTTGTAGTTTTTTGTTCTGATTTATTTTCTTCTACATTGAACTTTGATTCGGACTGTATCGCATATAAATCTTTATCTTTGTCAAGGGACTTATATTTTTTTAATAGTTTATCAGTAATTAAACGCCGTTTCATTAATTTAGTATTGTCATCAATATCTTTCAATTCAGATTCATTTTCTCTATCTTTTAAATTGTTATCTTTTTTGGGGGCTATCTGTTTTCCTTCAACTTGTAAGTTTTCGTCGCCACTAATTCCTAATTGCCGTATATGCTTTTGTAATTTCTCATAAATGACGTTGTCTTTATACGAAGAGGCTTTAGTAAAATTTTCAGTCTCTTTTAATCCATCGTTAATGAAACTTTTTAATTCACCCTTCATTCGTTCCATCCCCGGAAAAGGAACGTTCAATAGCGAATCAATACCTTTTGCTATTAAATTGTCATAGTTGTCGATAACATTACTCTCAATCCGCTTTGTTTCAGCAGTTTGTATTTCTTTATATTTCTTACAACACGGACACACTTCTTCTTCTTCCTTGATATCTTTTACAAATTTGTATATCGAAGGCACTATAACAGACTCAACATAGTCATCTAGAGAGGGATCTTGTGTTGCGCTAAAAAGGATATTTTTTTTTATAAATGAAAATGATATGAGAAATTTTAAAACAAATTAAAACTGAACTCACCGAGTATTTATCGGAATCCCCGGATCTAAAAATAAAAAAAAATACTTAAATACAGAAATAAATAACAAAAAAATAGATATTTATTTAAAAAATACTAACCATTAATCTCAACAATTGAGGTCATTAAACTACTTGTTAATTTTGAAACTTTTTTCTTAATTCTGAAAATATTAAGTAATTAATTAATTTTGTATAATTATAATTAAAAATGCAACTCGCTTTCATCCAAACCTACCCGCTTATACTTAACAAATTTTCAAATTTTTTGACGACCGTCTCTGATTTTTTCTTAACAACACTGGAAGAGAAGAGTATCATAAATTCAATCTTTGATCATTAAATTTTCAAAGAAAACCACAGTAAAAGTATATACTCTTACTCTTGGTATGAGCAGACACAATAAGGTGTGCCCTCTATGTCTTGTAAGACCGAAGCGTCTCCCTTCCCAAACAGTATACGGGTCACATTCCCCATCACGAACTCACCATTTTCATCAGTTCTAGCTTGAGTTGATACTATCAGATTTATAGAGAATTACTATCAAAGAATCGTTAATAAGCACTGGGTTAACCCTATTTGCAGGAAACAGTTAAGATTAAGATAAAATCTGTGTTTATCCAATTATTGTTTCGAAATCCAACATTTACCCTACTTACGTTTTATCATTCTTTTAAAATCTTATTACAGATATAAATTAAGATAAACCTGATCGATAAAAGCCGTCTATAAACTCATCCGATATTCTAGGACCCCTCTTCGTCGGCGTCTGGAATGAAAGTATTAAAGAATAAACAATTTTCTTATAAACGCGTCCTTTACGAGTATGTTTTCGCGTGTCGGAACCAATGTTTGCTTGAACATCAGTTCTAATTTAAATTGTTAATTGAGCGAAGCGAACGAAGTGAGCGGACCGTTTTACTGGAGACTTTTTACACTTTTTGTCACGAATTGGCTCGAAAACTACTTGACGGAAAATTATGAAACTTTGCAATCAAAAAGACACATATAAGGCGAAGATTTTTAAAAAAAAAATTGAATAATGTCCTCAAAAAAAAAATTCTTTTTAAATATCATGTCGAAAAACTGATATCCCATTGAAGTCAATGGGAAACGATGAGTCAATACACTGGGCTCGCTTCGCTCAATATGCAAACGGCACCCGAGATTTCGCGAGCGCAGAGAGTCGAAATTGAGAGTTTGTTGGCACCCCTAGTAATATAATTTACGACATCTCCTACTGTATGCTCACCACAGCTACAACTTTGACAGGTTCTTTTTTCTTGTATGCGTTATACAGTTCCCTCTTCATTTTGAAGTACCTTAAACGTATAATTTGAAATACGTTCAAAAGGATGCTATAAATCTATAATAAGGATAAGCGGCTGCTATTTTATATACTCATACATGTATAATGTAACCGCCTGTACTCACGTTGATAAAATTGGAATTTCGGGACTCTTAATCACGAGTTCGTGTATGAATGAATGCTCTGTGAGCTCGCCGCGAAGGTATCAGCTGAGCTATTTTGTTATCCAGATTTTCAGTACTTATATATGATCGGAGTATATACCCCTAATCATAAATGATGTACTAGAATGTAATATTGATGTTTCAGCGAGTTTCTCTTCCGTCACCCTTACCGTCATCGCAAGGAACCTTTTACCTCTGTGGTGTTAAAGGGTCGACGAAGGCCGATGGGTCGATAATGTCTAAAACCACCTTGTTCTTCAAACCACCTTGACCTTCGAAGACACTACATCATCCACCAGAGAGGTGCTGCACATAATCCACGCTGCACTCAAGCAATGCTACGAGCGCGTAATACATACGAGTACAGAGCCAATTGGTTAAGAAACAAATTTGGCAAATTGCAACTTAATCAAAGCGCGTACAGCCGGATATATATAATAGTAGTGAGGAATCACGAAAGTTTAATAAATACCAAAAATAATTGATCGAAGTATTTTATGGAACATATGGCAAGCATGCAGACAAATACCTGTGTAGATGAAGGATGTTAGCAAAGATAACAAGCTAATTTGTACTGAAGGATATCTCACTCACCATACTTATAGTAGTTACTTCCTTTGACAATATTTTATAATAATTATTTAGGCAAACAGTTTTTTATTTCACCTTTAATGTGAATTAACTAAAGATACAATATCTACATACGTTGAAAATTTATGAACTGGCTTTTAATTAATAAATTTGCATTACACGACGCTTGGAAATAATAAATTATAAAATATAAGATAAGCAATATTTTAAATTTACTTACAGAAATCTACTGAACCTTTTAATGAAAAGACGTACCGACCAGATCGATGTCCTTTCGGCACCCGGTAATGATAACACCTGTATATACAGAATTCAGGACCACGTTGCACTGAAAACGAATAATAAAAATCAATCAATAATGTTATTTTAATACAAAAATCTTATTAAGTAATACAAACGGTCCATTTCCTTAAGTTGGTTTTGAACTGCCGCTTCAGCTTCCAGATGTTCCTGAAGTCTCTGCGCAAATGGCTTTTGAGTTCTCTGAGGTATTGGTAGGTTTAATTTTTTAATATATGATATTCGTTGCAGATAATGTAAGAAGAGTAACAGTCGCATGAGGATGGCTAAGGAAAAAAATAACATTAACCTTTAGGGAGAAATATACTTGGGTATTTTGTTTAATTAATACAAAAGAATGTTACAGACTTAATGTTACGAAATGTTAAATACCTCCTGGAATAAAACGAGGAGGTAAAACCATGTCTCCTTTGCAATCACAATCTTCCATGGGGGATATACATAGGCAACTTTTCAACGGAGGTCCATCCCAAACAATATCTGGTATATCTTCGGATCGAGGAGGCTATTCAAAATAACATCAGTCAACTTTTAATATACTCCGAAAACAGGGTCGGATTTAGAGGGTCAACAGGGCTACGGCCCCGGGGCCACCACAGAAGTGGAGTCCCTATAATAAAGATAAAAAATGTAGTAAAACTTTTACAGGTCAAATATTTACTAAGCATAAATATACTTAAACATAAATATTAGTATTTTTATTGATTATAATAAATTGTATTTAAATTTAACAAATTACTATATTCTTTGTTGAAATAATTTCATTTTGTAGACAAAAAAAAATTTAAAAGAATTGACATAAAAAAATGGAAAATAATTAATAATTGGGAGCCGCCACTCCCTCATGGCCCCTGGGCCTTTAGACTTCCAAATCCGGCCCTGTTTGAAAATAAAATAAATGAATTATAAATGCATTTCTAGATTTCACCTCCTTGTATTCACGATAAAGACGATTTTCTTTTTGCCATTTTCCTTCTCGGCTTCGTAAATCTTTTTCTAAAGTGGAAAAGGAAACCGTACTTTCACAATTTGGTTTTCCCACTTCCCTTTCGAATTTCTTTCTGAACCAATCTTTCTCTGACAAGTAAACCACGGTTCTTTGGTTTGACGTAGATTTGGCTTTCTGACTCTTTTTTTGAGCTTTAACATTCTTTTTATCGATTTTAGATTTAGTTTTTTTAGAAAAGAAAAATGCAACAGGTATGTGATTTTTTACAATCTTCCAATATTTGTTTTTAGGCGGTCCGTCTTCATAATCGACATTGGTGTCACCACGTACGTTATCGATGTCACCATCACCACCATCACCATAACCATCCACCGATTGCAAAGCGTATACGCTATCAGATGTGTTAAATGATTTTATTAATTCATTAACACTACTAATACTTTCATTCGGTTCTGTTTGCATTTTTAAATATTTTATATTTTATAATTTTTTTTTAAGTATTAATATAATTTTAATTATTTATATAGGTAGGTTTAGTTATTTTTTAAACAATTCTTTTCCACATATTTAAGACCGAAACATAATATATTTACAATTTTATTTCGAAAAATACTTATTTCACAATAATTTAATGTAAATTATATATTATTATCACTGATTTGATCTAAATAAATGTTTTTTTCAATATATTTCAGACTTATATTCATTTAGTCAAAATGACAAACGCAGATTATTTAGGTTACAAGAAGTATTTTGTTAATTGTTACAACCGTAGACGATAAGGAGTGTGAATAGGAAAATACGATTTTTTAAGATATCAAGCTTTGAAGAAATTAGGAACTCTAAATTTTCAAATAGTGTGTACATAAAATTAATACGACTAAATTTCCTAAAACCCACGAAAGCTGCGGTTCTTGAGCACTACATACTGGCTCTGTTTGTTTCTTCTGCTAGTATTCATTGGCGTATCAATAGGTTGTGTTCTGTTCTTCGGCTATTTTTTGCTTAAACAGTGACGTCACAGTTAGGCATAATATTAAATCAATATTGGTTTCCAATGTAGTAATAGTATGTGGATGTTGAAAGGTTAATCAACATTGACACTTTAAGACGAAGAAAGAAGACACTTTTAGTTTTTTGTTTGTCTTTTGATATTCTTCTAATTGTCTTTTTCCTTACATATATTGCGATTTTCACTCTTCTTTTCTAAACCCTTTTAATGAATACAATTGAAAGATGAAGACAAGATATTACAGATTTGGAAACATGGATTATTATTTGTCATATTAACTATCATTGTTAAGGTTTTTATCCAATTAAATAAAACCTCCGCATAATATTAATATTATTATTAATTTTATTTTACATCAAATATAAATGGAACATTATTTTTAACGAGTAAAATTTTAAATTACTAAAAGACTACTGCTTAGTATTCTTTGAATAAAATTCACATGTGCTGTTATATTGCACGGAGAAAACTTCTTTTTCACTTGTTTTAGAATCTTTTATTTCTGGAAAATTTTGCAATGGGATATCGCTGGAGTCAGGAGCTTTACTTCCACTGTCATCTAATGAACCCATCTTATCTGAATCGTGTAAAGGCCTGAACTGATTTATGTCATTTGACGACTTTTTATTATTTCGTTTAAAGAACGATGATAGACGATTGTTCATTTTCTTTAACGATTTACTTATTTTTAATTTAAAATCTTCTAAACTAAACGCTTTTCTAGATTTTGTTTTTAACTGAACTTCTTCGATATTTTTTGTAAAAACTTTCTTCAGGGATGATTTTTGTTTTTTAATAAAATCTGAGAATTTATTCATGCTAGATTTTAATGACTTGTTATTTTTTGATAGTTTTACGTCTATAATATCTTTTGTCCTTATTTGGACAGTTTCTTGTGTCTCGTCTAAGCCTAGATCAATATCATCACTGATTAGGTTTTCGTTTCCGTTCTCGTTGGTCGTTAAGGGATTATTTTTCTCATTCTTAATCTCCTGTAGTCGTTTTTTTTCTATCGAACATATCCGTCTATCAACTCTTTTTAAAATTTGATTTAACAATTTTGTTATACACCTTTCACGAGATATCCTCTTTTCTAGTTCTTTGTAAAGATTATCAATGCAGCATGGTTTAATAGATTCAAGAAATTCGAGACCATTCATTTGATTGTTTTTCTTAAGAGTATCCTTAAAAGCAACATTATAATCTGTTTCAGATTCTCCCTTCGCTTTATCCCCATTTTCATTATCTGTTTTTGCGAGATCATCTTCCAAAATTATTTTTGTTCCTCCAATCGCTACTTTATGGATATGTTTTTTAACATTTTCTTTATTTAGATCGGTGGTTTGTTTTGTAGTTTTTTGTTCTGATTTATTTTCTTCTACATTGAACTTTGATTCGGACTGTATCGCATATAAATCTTTATCTTTGTCAAGGGACTTATATTTTTTTAATAGTTTATCAGTAATTAAACGCCGTTTCATTAATTTAGTATTGTCATCAATATCTTTCAATTCAGATTCATTTCCTTTATCTTTTAAATTGTTATCTTTTTTGGGGGCTATCTGTTTTCCTTCAACTTGTAAGTATTCGTCGCCATTAATTCCTAATTGCCGTATATGCTTTTGTAATTTCTCATAAATGACGTTGTCTTTATACGAAGAGGCTTTAGTAAAATTTTCAGTCTCTTTTAATCCATCGTTAATGAAACTTTTTAATTCACCCTTCATTCGTTCCATCCCCGGAAAAGGAATGTTCAATAGCGAATCAATATCTTTTGCTATTAAATCGTCATAGTTGTCGATAACATTACTCTCAATCCGCTCTGTTTCAGCAACTTGTATTTCTTTATATTTCTTACAACACGGACACACTTCTTCCTTGATATCTTTTACAAATTTATATATCGAAGGCACTATAACAGACTCAACATAGTCATCTAGAGAGGGATCTTGTGTGGCGCTAAAAAGGGTTTTTTATAAATGAAAATTAAAAATAAAAATATGAGAAATATTAAAACAAATTAAAACTGAACTCACCGAGTATTACTCGGAATCCCCGGATCTAAAAATAATAAATATTTAAATACAGAAATCAATAACAAAAAATATATATTTTATTTAAAAAATACTAACCATTAATCTCAACAATTGAGGTCATTAAACTACTCGTTAGTTTTGAAACTCTTTTCTTAATTCTGAAAATATTAATTAATTAATTAATTGTTGTACAATTATAATTAAAAATGTAATTTGCTTCCATCGAAACCTACCCGCTTATACTTAACAAATTTTCCAATTTTTTTACGACAGTCTCTGATTTTTTCTTAACAACACTGGAAGAAAAGAATATTATAAATTCAATCTTTGATTATTATATTTTCAAAGAACGCCAAAGTAAAAGTATATACTCTTACTCTTGGTATGAACAGACACAATAAGGTGTGCCCTCTATGTCTTGTAAGACCGAAGCGTCTCCCTTCCCGAACAGTATACGGGTCACATTCCCCATCACGAACTCACCGTTTTCATCAGTTCTAGCTTGAGTTGATACTATCAGATTTATAAAGAATTACTATAAAAGAATCGTTATAAGCACTGGGTTAACCCTATTTGCAGGAAACAGGTAAGAGTTAAGATAAAATCTGCGTTTATCCAATTATTGTTTCGAAATCCAACACTTACCCTACTTACGTTTTATCATTCTTTTAAAATTTTATTACAGATGTAAATTAAGATAAACCTGATCGATAAAAGCCGTCTATAAACTCATCCGATATTCTAGGACCCCTCTTCGTCGGCGTCTGGAATGAAAGTATTAAAGAATAAATAATTTTCTTATAAACGCGTCCTTTACGAGTATGTTCTCGCGTGTCGGAACCAATGTTTGCTTGAACATCAGTTCTATTTTAAATTGTTAATTGAGCGAAGCGAACGAAGTGAGCGGAGCGTTTTACTGGAGATTTTTTACCCTCTTTGTCACGAATTGGCTCGAAAACTACTTGACGGAAAATTATGAAACTTTGCAATCAAAAAGATACATATTAGGCGATGGTTTTAAAAAAAAATTGAAAAATGTCCTCAAAAAATTTTTTTTTTTAAATTCATGTCGAAAAACTGATATCCCATTGAAGTCAATGGGAAACGATGAGTCAATACACTGGACTCGCTTCGCTCAATATGCAAACGGCACCCGAGATTTCGCGAGCGCAGAGAGTCGAAATTGAGGGTTTGTTGGCGCCCCTAGTAATATAATTTACGGCATCTACTTTATGCTCACCACAGCTACAACTTTGACAGGTTCTTTTTTCTTGTATGCGTTATACAGTTCCCTCTTCATTTTGAAGTACCTAAAACGTATAATTTGAAATACGTTCAAAAGGATGCTATAAATCTATAACAAGGATAAGCGGCTGCTATTTTATATACTCATACATGTATAATGTAACCGCCTGTACTCACGTTGATAAAATTGGAATTTCTGGACTTTTAATCACAAGTTCGTGTATGGTGAATGCTCTGTTAGCGCGCTGCGAAGGTATCTGAGCTGAGCTATTTTGCTATCCAGATTTTCAGTACTTATATATGATCGGAGTATATACCCCCAATCATAAATGCTGTACTAGAATGTTATATTGATGTATCAGCGAGTTTCTCTCGCGTCACCCTTACCGTCATCGCAAGGAACCTTTTACCTCTGTGGTGTTATTTTTTTTTTATTTTTTTTTTATGGAATAGGAGGGCAAACGAGCTGATGGGTCACAGATGATTTGTGATCACCGCCGCCCATGAACTCTTGCAACATCCGAGGATTTACAGGAGCGTTGCCGGCCTTGAAGGTGGGAGTAAACGCCTTTTTTGAAGGTACCCATGTCGTACCGATCTGGAAATACCGCCGAAGGGAGTTCGTTCCACATTCGAGTGGTACGAGGAAAAAATGTACTTGAGAACCGCACAGTGGTGGATCGCCACGCATCCAGGGGGTAGGGATGGTATTGGAGGCGATGGCGCGCTGTGTGGTGATGGAATTCGGCGGTAGGCATCAGATCAAATAGCTTTTCAGAACATTCCCCGTGGTAAATGCGGTAGAAGAGGCACAGAGATGCAACGTCTCTACGCAATGCCAAAGAGTCCAGCCGTTCACAGAGCACCGGGTCCCCGACAATCCGAACGGCTCTCCGTTGTACGCGGTCAAATGGTAGAAGCTGATATTGGGGTGATCCGGACCAGAGATGGGAACAGTACTCCATGTGTGGCCGGACTTGCGCTTTGTAGAGCGCAAGTCTTTGGCCAGGATTGAAGTACTGCCTCGCTCTATTGATCACGCCCAATTTCATCGAGGCCAACTTGGCCTTGCTCTCCAGATGACCACGAAACCGATAGTCATTCGAAATGTCGAGACCCAGTATTCTAATACTTGGCGAGGCAATAAGGGGAGTGCTCTCGAAGAGAGGTGATACGACAAATGGGGTTTTCTTAGTGGTAAACGCGCAAACCTGTGTCTTCTGGGGATTGAACTGAACGTGGTTCAGTTCACCCCACTCAGAAACCATCCCTAAGGAAGTCTCTATAGAAGACACAAGTTTCTTTCGGCACTCGTCGACGTTTTCCCGAGAGAGACCTGCACGGCCGGAATATACCGCATCCCCAGTACTGTCATCCGCATAACAATGTATGTTGGAGATATCCAACATATCATTGATGTGCAGGCGTTGGGGATAGCACGCAGCCTTGGGGTACACCAGCGTTCACGGGCTTGGGGTCCGAGCAAAAACCGTCGAGAATGACCTGTATGCTCCGCCCAGTGAGGAAGCTGGTGATCCACTTGCATAAACTCTCGGGAAGCCCATAGGAAGGTAGCTTCGAAAGAAGCCCCTTGTGCCATACACGATCGAAGGCTTTCGCCATATCCAGACTAACTGCCAGACCCTCTCCCTTGCTTTCAGTAACAGCTGCCCAACGGTGCGTAAGATATAACAGAAGATCACCAGCCGATCGACCATGGCGAAAGCCATATTGCCGGTCATTGACCAACTGGTGATCCTCGAGGAAGGTTAGGAGCTGCTTATTGATGATACTCTCCATTACTTTGGATAGAAGAGAGGTAATGGCGATAGGTCTGTAGTTAGCTGGGTCCGAGCTATCACCTTTTTTGGGGATCGGATGGACAAGGGAATGTTAAAGGGTCGACGAAGGCCTATGGGTCGATTATGTCTAAAACCACCTTGTTCTTCAAACCTCCTTGACCTTCGAAGACACTACATCGTCCACCAGAGAGGACATAATCCACGCTGCACTCAAGCAATGCTACGAGCACGTAATACATAAGAGTACAGAGCCAATTGGTTTAGAAACAAATTTGGCAAATTGCAACTTAATCAAAGCGCGTACAGCCGGATACATATAATAGTAGTGAGGAATCACGAAAGTTTAATAAATACCAAAAATAATTGATCGAAGTATTTTATGGAACATATGGCAAGCATGCAGACAAATACCTGTGTAGATGAAGGATGTTAGCAAAGATAACAAGCTAATTTGTACTGAAGGATATCTCACTCACCATACTTATAGTAGTTACTTCCTTTGACAATATTTTATAATAATTATTTAGGCAAACAGTTTTTTATTTCACCTTTAATGTGAATTAACTAAAGATACAATATCTACATACGTTGAAAATGTATGAACTGGCTTTTAATGAATTACAGGACGCTTGGAAATAATAAATTATAAAATCTAAGATAAGCAATATTTTAAATATACTTACAGAAATGTACTGAACCTTTTAATGAAAAGACGTACCGACCAGATTCGTCTCCTTTCGGCACCCGGTAATGATAACACCTGTATATACAGAATTCAGGACCACGTTGCACTGAAAACGAATACAAATCAATTAATAATGTTATTTTAATACAAAAATCTTATTAAGTAATACAAACGGTCCATTTCCTTAAGTTTGTTTTGAACTGCCGCTTCAACTTCCAGATGTTCTTGAAGTCTCTGCGCAAATGGCTTTTGATATTTCTGAAGCTTTGGAAGCCTTAATTTTTTTATATATTCTATTCGTTCCAGATAACGGAAGAAAATTAACAGTCGCATGGGGATGGCTAACGGAAAAAATAACATTAACCTTTAGGGAGAAATACTTGGGTATTTTGTTTATTTATTCAAAAGAATGTTACAGACTTAATGTTACGAAATGTTAAATACCTATTGGAATAAAACGAGGAGGTAAAACCATGTCTCCTTTGCAATCACCATCTTCCATGGGGGATATACATCGGCAACTTTTCAACGGAGGTCCATCCCAAACAATATCTGGTATATCTTTGGATCGAGGAGGCTATTCAAAATAACATCAGTAAATTTTTAATATACTCCGAAAACAGGGTCGGATTTAGAGGGCCGACAGGGCTACGGCCCCGGGGCCACCACAGAAGTAGAGCCCCCATAATAAAGGTAAAAAATATAGTAAAATTTTAACAGGTCAAATAATTACTAAGCATACTTAAACATAAATATTAGTATTTTTATTGATTATAATAAATTGTATTTAAATTTAACAAATTACTATATTCTTTGTTGAAATAATTTCATTTTGTAGACAAAAAAAATTTAAAAGAATTGAAATAAAAAAAATGGAAAATAATTAATAACTGGGAGCCTCCATTCCCTCATTGCCCCAGGGCCTTTAGACTTCCAAATCCGGCCCTGTTTGAAAATAAAATAAATAAATTATAAATGCATTTCTAGATTCCACCTCCTTGTATTCACAATACAGACGATTTTCTTTTTGCCATTTTCCTTCTCGGCTTCGTAAATCTTTTTCTAAAGTGGAAAAGGAAACCATACTTTCACAATTTGGTTTTCCCACTTCCCTTTCGAATTTCTTTATGAACCAATCTTTCTCTGACAAGTAAACCACGGTTCTTTGGTTTGTCGTAGATTTGGCTTTCTGACTCTTTTTTTGAGCTTTAACATTCTTTTTATCGGTTTTAGATTTAGTTTTTTTTGAAAAGAAAAATGCAACAGGTATGTGATTTTTTACAATCTTCCAATATTTGTTTTTAGGCGGTCCGTCTTCATAATCGACATTGGTGTCACCACGTACGTTATCGATGTCACCATCAGCACCATCACCATAACCATCCACCGATTGCAAAGCGTATACGCTATCAGATGTGTTAAATGATTTTATTAATTCATTAACACTAATACTACTAATACTTGCATTCGGTTCTGTTTGCATTTTTAAATATTTTATAATTTTTTTTAAAGTATTAATATAATTTTAATTATTTATATAGGTAGGTTTAGTTATTTTTTAAACAATTCTTTTCCACATATTTTATACCGAAACATAGTATATTTACAATTTTATTTCGAAAAATACTTATTTCACAATAATTGAATGTAAATTATATATTATTACCACTGATTTGATCTAAATAAATGTTTTTTTCAATATCTTTCAGACTTATATTCATTTAGTCAAAATGACAAACGCAGATTATTTAGGTTAAAAGAAGTATTTTGTTAATTGTTACAACCGAAGACGACAATGAGTGTCAATAAGAAAATACGATTTTTTTAAGATATCAAGCTTTGAAGAAATTAGGAATTTTAAATTTTCAAATAGTGTGTACATAAAATTAATACGACAAAATTTCCTAAAACCCACGAAAGCTGCGGTTCTTGAGCACTGCATACTGGCTCTGTTTGTTTCTTCTGCTAGTATTCATTGGCGTATCAATAGGTTGTGTTTTCTTCTCTTCGGCTGTTTTTTTGCTTAAACAGTGACGTCACTGTTAGGCACAATATTAAATCAATATTGGTTTCCAATGTAGTAATAGTATGTGGATGATGAAAGGTTAATCAACATTGACACTTTAAGACGAAGAAGGAAATTTTTACTCTCTATTTAGTTATTTATTTAACTTCACGCCATATCCCTTGCGGGGTAGCCAGAGACGACGGAGCGCCAAACGCTACGGTCCCTGCATACCTCTTTCGCCTGCATACCTCTTTCGCTATAGACATCAACCTCTTCATACATGCCCTCCGGGGCGTCCTCATGCTTTTTACGTGATCTTCCTCCAGTATCATAGATACTGTGTTTTCGAAGGTCACTCGAGGCTTCTCCCTGTCTCTTTTACCACTCACTTTTCCTGTATAAATGTTTTTTACCATTCTTTCATCACTCATTCGTTTGACGTGCCCAAACCACCTGAGCACGTTCTGCTTCATTCTCACCGTAACATCTTCGCTAGTACCTGCCATTCTGTGGATCTCTTCATTGCGGATTCGGTCAGCTAGACTGACTCCACATATTCTGCGAAGAGATCGCATCTCCACACCATTCATCTTTCTTACATTCTTCTTCTATGTTACCCACCTTTGGCTGCCGTATAACAGCGTCGGTAGCAAAATCGCATTTTGTACAGCCAAACGTGCAGCTATGCTGACGTTTCGCCGTCTCAACAAAGCACCGTTGACTCTGTTACCGGCAGCAATACGCCTTTCCACATCCATTTCGTATCTTCCGTTTGTGCTAAACATACTTCCCAAATATACCACTTCATTCACTTGTTCTATTATCTTACCATTCACGTTGGTCTTACATTCTGTTCTTTCTTCATTTCTTTCCAATATCAGTACCTTCGTCTTTTCTACATTCAGGTTAAGACCATTATTTTCACACCCATCTTTTAGAGTGGCGACTAATGCCTGCAAATCGCATTCTGATGATGCAATGAGCACTGCATCATCTGCATATAGCAAGCAATTGATCTTAAGATCACCTACTTTCACTCCCATGTCACTGTCTTTCACGCCTTGGAGACAACTATCCAAATACAAATTGAACAACCAAGCTGACATAGCGCAACCTTGCTTAACTCCCGATTGGATGTTAAACCAGGGCGATATGTCGTCTCCTACTCGCACACAGGCTGAGTGATCTCTGTAAAGAGACTTTACAGCCTGTAGCAAGGGTCCGTTCACGTTGTATCGGGGCAGTATCTGCCATAACTTCTTTCTCACAACCCTGTCAAACGCCTTTTCCAAATCCACAAAAGCACAGAAAACTTTTTTTTTTAGGGCCAAAAACTTTTCCGTGATCATGCGGAGGGAAAAGATCTGATCTATACACCCTCTTCCAGGTCTAAAACCTCCTTAGGCCTCCCACAACAGCCTTTCAGATTTCTCTTGCATTCTTCTCGTTAGCATAAACTTTACCGCCCAAGCTAATCAAACTGATAGCCCTATAGCTTGCACAGTCTTTTTGTGAACCTTTGCCTTTATACAAAGGTACGATGACTGCACCTCGCCAATCGTCTGGGACCTCCCCTGATTTCCAGCATAAATTGCACAAAAGGCAGAACAAGTCCAAAACGCGTGGCCCACCATATTTGATCATCTCGGCAGTAACTTCATCTGCTCCCGCAGCCTTACCACATTTCAGACTTCGAATCGCGCTCTCCACTTCTTCCATACTGATTTCACCATCGGCTACATACGGACTCAGCATTTTGCTGATACTCGAGGCCGAGGCGTCCTCACATTCATACGTCTCCTTGTAGAATTCCGCCCACCGCTGCAAAACGTGTGCTTGCTCTGTTAAGATTTCACCGTTCTTCGAAAGCACCCCTTTCATTCTACAGGTTACCGAACAACCCTGGGAATCACTAACTTCTAGCCAGAAAAGCTTCGTGTTTTCCCGGAAGTTATTTGTCAACCTTTCATCCCTTACTCTCTCAGAATTTTCACGCTTCATCTTTATAAGTGCTTTCGTTTTGCGCTTTTACAGCTTGTACTCTCTACTTCTTATCTTTCTCATACGTTTATCCTTACCCGAGGCTTTATAATCCAGCCATGATTTCTTCTTTAACTCCACGGCGTCTTTCACTTCATCATCCCACCATTCATCGCGCTTTTTACTAAAACCTCTTTTCCTTTTACCACATACCTCTGTCGCTACTTTCACCATACCATTCCTAAGGTTCTGTCAGCATACTTCAGCACTTTCATATCCAGAATCACAGCTTTCAAGCTTCTTAGAAACCCTTTCTTGATATTCCTCTCTGATCGGTGGATCTTGAAGCTTCCAGCTTCTTATGCGATAATTAGACTCCAAGCTAGGACACGTCGTGCGGCTGCGCCAACCTGCAAACAGACCTCTTATTCTAGCAACGACTAGATAATGGTCCGTTCGCAGATCAGCACCCCTAAACAGTCGCGTGTCCATAACTTTTCTTCGAATACGTTGATCCACTAGGAATAAATCAATCATACTTCTTCCGCTCGCTCCCATGTGTATATGTGAATTTGTTTGTGATCAAACATCGTGTTTGCCACAAACAAATTTTCCTCCTTACAAAATTCTAAAATAAGCTTTCCAGCCTCATTTACTCTCTTATCACCGTACTTGCCTGGCACGCTATCGTAACCACTTAGCGAGATTTCAACCCATCCATTCATATCTCCACATACTATCAATTTTTCATTATCTCTGACACTACTTAGAACATCCCTGACACTCTCCCAAAACTCCTCGAGCTCGCTCACTGGAGCTGAGGATACTGGCGCATAAACGCCTAACAAGAATACTCTTGTTATCCCCAGCTTAAAGCGAACCCAAAGAAGCCTCGGGTCGATGGCCTTGTATTCTACCATTGCACTAACCATTCGAGAGAACAACAACACGCCTACACCTTGGCAACCTCTCTCACCCTCTGGAACCCCAGCCCAGAAAGCGACCAGGCAAATCGGTCATACCATTGCCTTTTCGCTTGGTCTCAGACACACAAATAACATCCACATCTTTGTCCATCACATCTAATAATTCATTCATCTTATTTTCCATTCCTCCTCTTACATTACTCGTATTTGTAGCTCCTTCTTCCACCTTCCGGCGTCCGGAACATGGCGTGTCGGTTGGCGGTCCCCAACGCCGCATTTTTACTTTCTGTTATACATATATGTATATATAATAGCGACATGTTTATTATTGGTGATCGCTATACACATAAATTATTGCCTAAAAATATTGCTACCGTAACGAAGCCCTCACTTTTCCGAAGTCCAATTGCAGATAATTATAATTTTGAGTAAAAAAAATATTTTTCAATATAAAATATTGTAAATATGTTTACCATATTATAAAAGTGTATTGCTTTTTAAAACCCGGAATTCCTACAAACTACAATTTTGGTGAGGGCTCCATTGTACATTTTTTTGCACCAGCTCCAGTGGATACAGTTACGCTATTGTCAGTATCAGATTTTTTTTAATTTTTTGAACATTAATTGATTGCTATTCACAAGATAGCTGTATATTCCGGCCATGCAGGATTCTCTCGGGAAATCGTTAACAAGTTTCGGGTTTTGTTTTGTTACTGTAAACTGAATATTGTCCACTTAAAAACACCCTATCGCTCTTATTTTAAACTCAGTATAATTGCTCCGAAGATAAATTACACGAGTGTTAGTGTGGCTTCGAGAAAATCATTAAAGATGAGCATATTTTGCAATTTTTTTCTATAGTTTAGGAGTCCTGTTTTTAAAGGGAAAAGATATTTGCTTTAAATGTTAAATGACACGTGGTATCTTAATATTTTAAATTTTATTTTTAATCATTAAAAAATTTCAAGAAATTAAGCATTATTGGCTTCCTATCATGAAATTTCATCTTATGAATATAGTCTTATATTATACTAGTGTATTTATTTATTTAACGTATATATGTAGTTTTAGCATTAGTTCACAGCCAACAGTTTAACAGTTTAAGTAGTTTAACAGATGTTTAATTAACTTACATTATATTACTTATATATTTATCCTTCTTTCTTATTATTTCTTTGGTTGTATATGATTTTTTAAGTTTGATAATTTTTTTATGGGTGATGTAGATCCACGGCGTGAAACATATCTCTGATTAAACAAATTTTGCACGATGTCTTTATTTTTTGTTGTTTCCAAGAGAACGATGTCATCTTTCTTGAACTTAGGAGTATTATTGCCAGATTGTATGTTTTTTCGAAATCTTACATGTTTCCTATGTACACATATAATGTTATCCTTACAAGTGAAACAACTTGCATTTCGAAAAATCATAGTCTCTTTATCTTTTTGCCAAAGAACTTGATAAACTCCAAGACCCCCTTAAAAAATTTCAAGTTATTAAGAATAGATTCTACTCGGTCTTCTCCATTCTATATAAATCTCTATTAACTTATCACATTTTCCACGTTCTTCTGCAACAATGTGAGGAATGTAGAGAAACTGTTAACTCTGTTCCATATTTCACAAGAGCATCAGCAGTTCTCTTAAGGACAGCATCTACACCGTTCAGTGCACCCTTTCCATGTCCTGACTCCGTGTAATTCCAAGTTATTTTAGAGATTTAATTATTGTAATTTGTAAAACATATTAAGTATTCTTCCTATATTGTGAAGAAGGGGAGTCGGATTGAAAAAGTAAAGTGTCAATAAACGGATTTGGTTTAAGTGTGTGACAAATAAGAGGAACAAGGTGAGCCCAATTTGCAGCCGCATCATGTCTCAAGCATTCGCTGACGGTACAAACTAAAAATGGTTGCGCCGCACTTCTTTGAAAATCAAAGGTATAAAAAACAGCTGTATGGAGACAAATTCTTTGCGGCTACCGCACTTCTTGTCCACATTTCTAATCATAATTCTCTGAGAAATAGACGAAGTATAGCTTCATTAACTGCTAGGTTGTCTCGTAGTTTTTTTATCGTATAATATTGTATGTGTATTTTGCAGCAATGTTTCGTAAAATAATTGAAACTATTTTCCAATAAATTGATTGAGGCTAGTGGTTTATCAGTCGAGTATTCCTTCTTTGTTATCATTTTTGTTTTGGAACCTTTCTTGTTACATTTTCTCTGGAACGTATCTACTTGAAATAAGTAATGGATTCTTCGTTGTTAAATTCATTGTAATGTATTACTTTCTTATTGCAAATTATTATTATCCAAAACTTTGGATTTTATTTTTCAAACGTTGTATCTCTTGTTTCTGTAATTTAATTATTTCAATGAACATACGAATGTTCATTAAATAATTAAATTACAGAAAATGTTCATTGAACTGACGACAGTTCAATGAACATTCTTCGCTTCCTAACTATTAATCTATTTATTTTTAGTCTACATTTGCATTTACTTTCAAGTAATGGATCGTTTGGAGTATCTGCATTTGTAACATTTTCAATATTGTATAGTTTTACGATAATAACTTCTGATAATGTAGGCATCTTACTTCTCTCTTCTCTCTTGTTTTGCCGATACTTTTTAGCCACTTCATGCCAGTTCTTTCGTTGGATCCTTTGCTCTCTGGGAGATTTATCAGCAATCCTTACGATTTGATTTATTTATTTTCTTTTCTTCTCGTTTTTTTTCGTTATGGATCAGCCTTTTTTCAACTTTTTTTTTGTCAATTTTAACTTTTTCGACTCTGAGACTATCAGTTTTCCGCTTGCCCATTTATGATCTAAAAAAACAAATAAAGATCCATCATTTAAAGCTTCTTTAAAAGTTGCAAACATCATCACCATTTACAATATTTCATTGCGTTTCCATGGAAATAAACGGAGATGATGCGAATCGTTTATGTATAATATTGATTGAATTTTCTAAAATCAAAAGATTTTGAACGAAGTAATTGTGCGGACGATAACTGCATAAGATGCTATAACTCATAAAATTTTACGACATGTATATTAAAACTGTGTACTTACTTTTTTAATCGAAACAGAGAAGATGGTGATTTTGGCGACACCTAAATTTTACACTGTATTTTTAGAAATATTTTTGCAAGCAATCGTGAAACCGAGACTGCGTTACTTCAGAAGAAAGTAACAGAGAGTAAGTGTTTAATTGCTCCCTTTCTCCTTATCTCAGGAAATTCGTTATAAAACTTTATTTTGACGTTCTTAATATGTTGGTGACGATTTTTTTAGTACAATTTAGAAAAAAAAACGACAAAGGTTCTGTTGATTCTAAAATTCTGGGATCTTTATAAAATCATTTTGTGATTTCATTACTTAAATATTACACAAATACGGGTATGCATTCGTATATCCCAAAAAAAATAAAACGATTACTATGGAGTCCGAAGAAAATATGCTAATTGTAATTATGTATAATGCGATTTTTTGATGATTTCTGTTAAAAAATTATATTGTATTTTTATATCATAGTACATCAAGAGAGCAACTTGGAGTATAAATTCATAATATTTTTGGAACTATAAAAAGACGTATAGTCTTTTACGACTTCGGCTAATTAAAATTACATGATTTTCTGAAATCACCCTAACATCCTGCATCTCGTCGATTTCAATACAATTAAAAATACCATTTGCAAGGAACTTTCTTTGACCAATGCCAATGGCACAATACCCAAACACACACACAGTACACAGTGTTTTTATGTATTTGTAGCACCAGTGCTACAAATACATAAAAATAGAACTTAACCAAACTATAAAAAAAATGATCCTTTCTGCTTTTTCATAATTCCTGTAGTGCTAGAAGAAAAGAATCATGTAATTTAATATTTCTATATCACCTGCTTATTTTTTACCTATTTATATCTGCTTTTAAAGTAATATAATATGAACACTTTAAAAACTAATTATTTTGAACGTACTTAGAATATTGTTATTGGTTACTTCCTTTTTTGGACATTTTAATTCTTGATTATTTATTTGACTTTGACACAACGAATTCATTGAGGTTATGTTTATTTTTAACATTGTGTTTATAAAAAAAACAAATCTTATTGCTGTTATATGGTTAAAAAGCCTGTAATGTTCTAAATGGACATTATGAATTCTACAGAGTACAAAAAATATCATGAATCGTTTATGCAAAACAATCATGGCTCGACTGCAGTTCATACATTTCTATGTATTTTCTTCACTCTGCAAAATGCTATGTTGTGTACAATATTATCAAAAAGAAATAATGTAAATCAAATTATACTAGAATATCTCATAATTGTACTTCCTCTTATATTAGTACATACCTTCATGTCGAATTATATTTATATACTCAACTTTGCAGTTTTCATGATATTATTAAATGAAATTAGAAAAAAAAATATTTTACATGAAATAAAGAAAGTATTATTAAATAAAAATATATTTATAAATGATAGAATTAAATCTATAACCTGTTTAAGAGGTCTCACATACTTAATTACGGGATTCTGCATATTAGCAGTTGATTTCAAACAATTTCCCAGATATTTGGCTAAGACAGAAAATTATGGGTACAGTTTAATGGATACTGGTGTTGGTCTTTTCATTATAATCAGTGGACTTGTGCATAAAGATATTAATAAACAGAATTATGTGTCTGTGATGAAGGGAAATGCTAAATTTATATTAATATTATTATCTCTTGGGATCGCCAGATATGTGTCAATAAAACAATTGGATTATCAAGAGCATGTCACAGAGTATGGTGTACACTGGAACTTCTTCTTTACCCTTGCTGTTTGTAAGTTCACTTCTAGTCTATTGTTAAGTTTATCATCACATGCATTATATCTTAGTGTATTAACTATGAGTGTACATGAAGTCTTTCTTTACATTGGATTACAAAATTGGGTTTTTGGAGGCTCAAATAGAATAGGCTTCTTAAATGCTAATAGAGAAGGTATATCCTCAAGTCTTGGGTATGTGGCATTGTACTTATTTGCTGCACATTTAAAGAAGGAATTAAACAAAAAAGCTGTGACTCGGAGTCATGTGCTAAAAAAACTTATTTTGAGTGCTTTATTGTTGGTTTTTATTTCATTTTCTATTAACATCATCAGACCAACATCTAGAACTTTAGCAAATGCTGGATATGTCACATATTTGTGTGCGTCCACGGTTTTGGGGTTCTGTTTTATGTATCCCTTGGAAAATTTACTACAAAATGACAAAATGAATTTTAAAGTTCCAATAATATTAAGAAACATAAATGATAATGGCCTGTTATATTTTTTAATATCAAACTTATCCACAGGTATTATCAATATAGCGTTCAGAACATTATTTTTATCATCAATTGTAACATTTCTAATATTAAATGTATATATGATATTAACAATATCTTTAACTATTTATATAACAAATAAGGGGTTAAAATTATAAATGTTTATTAAATTATATTTAATTTAAATATTCATAATTGTGTTCAATCTTATTGAATTTATTTATTAATAAATAATTTCTATTATAACTTGTTTTATTTGGCAACATAGAATCTATACCTAAAACTGATGTCTTTATAATTCCAATTTAACAAGTTTGCATTAAATGCAAAGGAATGGATATATGATACATTAAAAATAAACTGTCTGTCTGCCTCTGTTTTCCGGATAATCTCTGAAGCATCTGAACCAATTTTAACAGGACTTTCAGAGAGCTGATGTTATATGAAGTAACTTAAGCTGTGGCCACAACTAATTTGGAGGTATAATTTAAAAAATATTTGATTAACAACATTTTTTTGTTATAAAAAAATTATACACTTAAATATATTCAAGGTTATAATATAACAAAATGGCAATCAATATAATATAACAATAAACTATAAAAATGCATAGTTACAACAACATTTTAGACAATATTATAATCAGTAATGAATAATACTATTTTATATATCACTTTTGCTAATAATCTTGAGTTGATAAGTCTTATTTGTCATAAAACATCAAAAATATCATGTGAAAACTTTGGCCGGTTAATCTAACAATGTGCTACGTAACTAAATATTTTACTTTAATACAAATAATATATAAAATACCCTGTATTCTGTGTAGAGAGACAGTGTTCCCTTTACATGTTACAAATGTCAGATTTGAGAGGACTGGAGTCAACTAACTGGTCACTTACCATGTTACAAAATAATAATAATTTATTATCTCAATCAATAGTTAAATAATTCATATAATAGATAATACTCAATTAGGAAGACATGACACTACAATAGCAACTACAAAAAAATATGTCACAATACATAAATCTTATAATATTATTAATTTAATACTATATTGTTTTTATAACAAGTTATATTTTAAGCTACCACATTCAGTATATGAAATTAATAGACTAGAATACAGTAACTTTGTTTCTAACACTAAACCTACCGCAATTCTTGTATACCTGTTCCTGCCGCATATATAACGCAGGTAATAATGGAAATAACTAAAAGTAAAGAGTGAAGAAAACATTATATGCATATTCTAAGAACTGTCATGTAGCTTGATAATGATATTATAACGTTTAAAAATGTGTGAGTTTTACAAAAGTTTAAGAATCATTCATTAAGGTCATTTTAACCGGTACTTGGTAGGTTTAGTGTTAAACAAACTGTTACAATATTGTTATTTCCTTTACAAAACCACATACTAGGCCAAATAAGGATAAAAATATATTATATTAAAAGAATAAACAGATAGTACTGTACTAATCAATGAAAAATATAAATAATATTTAAACACATTTTTAATACTCCTTGCTCTTACTTATAGATTTAATTTAGTTTGAAAAATATTGGCCAAGACACTAGATGTTTCTTTAAATTATGGTGTACTAGAAACATTATTATAAATCTTACATATTGTAACATTTTTCCTTGTGTATATAAAGCTAGGACTGACGTAGAAGGGGTAGTAAATCATCATTTTTAATTAAACTTTTTCTATAGAGCAACCGTCTGAAACCGACACAACAACAAATAATGGAAAATATAATAACAAACACCAGGTAAGCTATCAAATTTGGAAAACGCTGCGGTAACCACAGTACAGTGTATTTTATGTGTCTGTTGTTTTCTGAAACAACATGATTATAATCATTATACAAATTAAAGTTAAACACAATATAATATTATCCTAAAACCTACCTATTACAGCAGCTCCATACCCAATTTTACTAGTTCCCATTCTGTATGAGCAGGTGGGGACATAAATTTCATACATAGAGCCGTCATCTAATGAAATATCTAATATCGAGCCCCAAGAATTTAGATAGTGTGTCTCAACATTAATGTTTTGTTTCACATATTTTGAGACATGTTCATGGGCACAGAAGTATATGTCTGGATGGATGGCATTTGTGACCTAAAATTATTTAAAAACTAGAACCATTATAGTTACAAGAGATTTAATTGTTATATTACTATTCCACTGTAAACACAATTTATTAGTAATTCATATTTACCTGTTGCCCATAAAAAGCTCTCGCTAAAACAGGATAGTGTGCCACAGCAATCTTGATATTTGTATCAGGAACATCTGACACCTGTGGCACTCTGTACATAATAGAGTTAACCTTGTAGAAAGTAATATTTCTGTATAATATCACAGATGACTGGTCGAAAACTTTAGCAAACTCAGTGATTTTATCAAACTTAATGGGCTCATTTTCACCACCTATATCATTGTCACCCGGGAGCCATATTTGCTTAAATACAAAAATATCAAATAGTTAAAAGAACATAACATTTTAAAGTTTTCAACCAATACAATAGGTGTTATACCACAATAGGATAATCCACATCAAATATATTAGCTAGTCTCCTGACATAGCTCTGATACTCTGGTATAGTGGACACCGAGCCCTCATCCATGAGGTCACCAAGATACACCAGCACATCTGGCTTAAATTGATTAAGAGCTACTGAAAATGTCGATTTCAAGTACCTGAAGAACATTTATATATAAATAACTCCCGTATATTTATATTTTGTGTAATTGTAAAATAAAAGCCTAATTCAGTGTTTTATTTTTGTTTGTATTTTTTTATGTACCTAATCGGGTTTTTAATGAAACAATTCTAATTAAAAAAATTACACACCGGTCACTGTCCCAGTTAAAAAGTATACTGAGGGGCGGTGGAACAGCCAATTCTCCTTGTATCTGAGGGTCAGCAATAAATAAGATTTTCGTACAAGTATTATCGTTATTGCAATTGAGATTTTTCCAAAACAGTGGCTGTGTAATATACACGATCCATTCACAATACAAAACTAAGATTATAGGTGCTGCTATAAAGTACTTCAATGTTGTACTGAAAATAAAGATAGTGTTATCGTTATACAAAGATTTACTGATCTTACAATAAATTAATAAAGTTTTACCTTCTACGCGGATACATCGATAAAAAATTAGCTCATTAAACGATTTAATGAAACTATTATTCAATTTATTTTATCATACGTCTAATATTATCGAAGTTTGATTAAGTTTGAAGTTTTATTATTATTTACACATCACAAATGACAACCTTTAACAATGACAAGAGAGGTATAGCTTACTCTATGGTAATAAATATAAACCAGCGACTTCATTATCCTATTTATGGAGAGCTAGTCAGCTCGGTCAACTATCATACTAATATAGCATTGTGAAAATGCGTAGGGATTTTAGTACTGCTTTTACTAAAAGATAGAATAATTCTTGAGGAAGGTTAAGATAAAAAAATATATTTATGACGTTTTTATGTAAATTTACTAAAAATGTGACTGGGTGATTCCAGAAAATCATGTCATTTTAATTCGCTGAAGTCGTAAAAGTCTATACGGCTTATGGAAATTCCAAAAATATTACGAATTTATACTCCAAGTTGCTCTCTTGATGTACTTACGATATAAGTAAAAATCCAATATCATTTTTGTACACAAATCATCAAAAAATCGTATTAAACATCATCACAATTAGCATATTTTCTCCGGACTCCATAATAATCGTTTTATTTTTTTTAGTATATACAAATGCATACCCGTGTTTCATTATTTAGTATTTAAACGATGTCATCACAAAATGATTTTATAAAGAAATCAGAGTTTTAGAAACAACAGAAACTTTGTAATTTTTTTTAAATTTATAATAAAAAAATCGTTAACACCATTTTAAGAACGTCAAAATAAAGTTTTGTAAGTAACTTTCTGCGAAAAGGGAAAGGAGCAATTAAACAGGCGCTCTCTGTTCCCTTCTTTAGTCCTGAAGTAACACAGTCTCGGTTTCACGTTTGTTTGCTAATTTTTAATAAATTTAGGTGTCACCAAAATCACCATCATTTCCGTTTGATTAAAAAGGTAAGTACACAGTTTTACTATACATGTCGTAAAATTTTATGAGTTATAGCATCTTATGCAGTTATCGCACATTTACTTCGTTTAAAATCTTTTGATTTTAGAAAATTCAATCAATATTATATATAATCGACACCCCTATTCGCATCATCTCCGTTTATTTCCATGAAACAGTAATCAACTATTGTAAATGGTGATGATGTATGCAATTTATAAAGAAGACTTAAATGATGCATAATTTTTGTATTTTTAGATAAAAAATGAGCAAGCGGAATATTGATAGCCTAAGATTTGAAAAAAGTTAAAATTGCCAGACAAATAGATTATACTGAAAAAAGGCTGATACGATACGAACTCGAAAAAGAAAAGGAAATAGACAAATATAAGAAAAAAAAATAATAAAATCAAATCGTAAGCATTGCTGATAAATCTCAGAGAACGAAGGATCCAACGAAAGAACTGGCGTGAAGCGGCTAAAAAGTATCGGCAAAAGAAGAAAGAAGAGAGAAGTAAGATGCCTATAGAAATTATTAACATAAAACCATACAATATTTAAAATGTTACAAATGAAGATACTCCAAACGATCCCTTGCTTGGAAGTAAATGCAAATGCAGACTGAAAATAAATAGATTAATTGTTAGGAAACGAAGAATGTTCATTAAAATGGCGAAAATAATTAAATTACAGGAACAAGAGATACAACGTTTGAAAAAGAAAATCCCTAGTTTTGGATAATAATCATTTGAAATAAGAAAGTAAAGTAATACATTACAATGAATTTAACAATGAAGAATCCATTACTTATTTCAAGTGGATATGTTCCAGAGAAAATATAACTACCAAGAAAGGTTTCAAAACAACAAAGAAGGAGAACTTGACTGTTAAGCCATTAGCCTTAATAAATTTATTGGAAAATAGTTTCAATTCTTTTATGAAACATTGCTGCAAAAAAAATACAATATTGTACGAAGAAATAACTACGAGATAACCTAGCAGTTAACGAAGTCATACTTCACGTCGATTTCTCAGAGAATTATGATTAGAAGTGTGCACAAGAAGTGCAGTCCATGCATTTTGGCGGTAGCCGCAAAAAAATTGTCTCCACACAGCTGTTTGTTATACTTTTGATTTTCAATGGAATACCGTTCAACCATTTTCAGCTTGTACCATCAGCGAATACTTAAAACATGATGCAGCTGCAATTTGGACTCACTTAAATAAAATCTGTTTATTGACACTTTACATTTTCAATCCGGCCCCCCTTCTTCACAGTGTAGGAACAAATATATGTTTTACATAAATACACGAAGATTATCACCAAATCTCTAAAATAACTTGGAATTATTCGGAGGATATGGAAAGGGTGCACCGGGCGGTGTAGGTTAAGGCTGTCCTTAAGATAACTGCTGATGATCTTGTGAAATTTGGATCGGACGTTAGCAGTTTCTCTACATTCGTCATGTTGCAGGAAAACGTGGAAAATGTGATAATTATTCCTATTACTGAGAAAGAGATTAAAGACAAATATATATTTCTTTGAGACGGAAGATACGAAATGGATCTGGAAAGGCGTATTGCTGCCGGTAACAGAGTCAACGGTGCTTTGACTGCATTGTTGAGACGGGAAAATGTTAGCATAGCTGCACGTTTGGCTTTACACAATGCAGTTTTGCTACCGACGCTGTTATACGGCAGCCAAACGTGGGTAACACAGAAGAAGAATGTAAGAAAGATGAATGCTGTGGAGATGCGATCTCTTCGCAGAATATGCTGAGTCAGTCTAGCTGATCGAATCCGCAATGAAGAGATCCACAGAATGGCAGGTACTAGCGAAGATGTCACGGTGAGAATGAAGAAGAACGTGCTCAGGTGGTTTGGGCACGTCGAACGAATGAGTGATGAAAAAATGGTAAAAAAAATTATACAGGAAAAGTGAGCGATAATAGAGACAGGGGGAGGCCTCGAGTGACCTTCGAAAACACAGTATCTATGATGCTGGAGGAACCCAGATAGCAAAATGACGTATTAAGTTATTCTGAATGAGCTCAGATTTCTGATTTGGACGTCAGATCTTAAGTCAGAAAGACGTTCTCAAGACCTCCTGAAGAAGTCGAATGCGCCACCTAACGTACATCTTAGGACCTCTTGAAATAGCTCTAGGTTAGCTCTTAAAAAGCTCATTTTTACGAACTCGTGAAAATGAATACTTAATTAGCTCTTTTAATTGAATTCATAAAAAGAGGTCAGAAAAAAATATTCATTTGGATGTCAAAAAATCGACTTCTCATTTAAGGGTTCATTAAGAGCTCTGAATTATGAGCTCTTAAAAATGAGCTGTTTAAGATGTCATATTAGGACTTCTGCAAGAAGTTTTTTATAGGACTTCATACTGAAATCTTTCTGACTTAGATGCTGACTGGGAAGGTCACGTAAAAAGCATGAGGACCCCTCGGCGGGCATGTATGAAGAGGTTGATGTCTGTGGCCGAGGCGAAAGAGGTATGCAAGGACCGTAGCGTTTGGCGCTCCGTCGTCTCTGGCTACCCCGTAAGGGATATGGCGTGAAGCTAAATAAATAAATAAATAGATTAAAGACAGAGTAGAACCGACTGCTAATAACTTGAAAACTTTTAAGGGTGGTTTTGGAGTTTACCGAGTTCTTAAGCAAGAAGTTAAAGGGATTATGACAAGTTGTTTCACTTGTAAGGATAACATTATATGTGTACTCATGTAAGAGGCATGGAGGATTTCAAAAAAATATATAATCTGGCAATAATACTCCTAAGTTTAAGAAAGATGATGTCGTTCTCTTGGAAACAACAAAAAATAAACACATCTTGCAAAATTTGCTTAATCAGAGATAAGTTCCGCCATAGATCTACATCGTCCATAAAAATTTTATCGGACAAAAATTCCTATACAACCAAGAAATTGTAAGAAAGAAGGATAAATATATAAGTAATAAAATGTAAGTTAATTAAACGTCTATTAAACTAGTTTGAGTATGATTGTGATCTAATGCTAAAACTACAAGACACATAATTAAACAAGCTAGTATAAGAGACTATAATAATTAGATAAAATTTCAAGATAGGAAGCCAATAATGCTTCATTTCATGAAATTTTTGAATGATGAAAAATCAAATACACAAACGAAAAGGTATTTTATTTCTAGTCATAATAACGTAATTACCATTTAAATAATGTAATTACCATTAACAGTGCCGTCTTTACCATCGTACCGTTGTCAATACCATTTACTCGTAAAATTTACAAACCGCAATATCTTTTAAAATTCTTAACAAATTTTAAGATACCATGTTTCACTTAACATTTAAAGCAAATATCTATACTTTTTTTCTTTAAAAACAAGACTACCAAACAAAAGGGAAAAGAATTGAAAAGTTGTCCCATCTGGAATGATTTTCTCAGAATCACCCAACTATTACTGTTTAAGAGATATATTTTATATACATCAAAATTGTCCTTGATAAATCAAATAAATAGGTATAATTATCATATATTTTATAGATTTAAAATATACGCCTCCAAAAAATTATTAACTCCGCGAGTCATCGCTGCCTGGACTGGTAGTTGATTTGACATACAAACTTACAGGTACTTACACTTCATTAGTTTTAGTAGCTTTTTAGTGAAAATTAAAAGTTTAAAAAAATATTTCGTAGGTCACAAGGCAGACCATTGGTCAACTTTCGAACTTGTAGTAAATAATCTCTCGGTTTATAATTTGATAAGCAGAGTTTATAGAAATAGCTTTCATTTCTCCCGATCTTAACTGCCATGTTTTTTAGTAAACGCATACATGGGAATAGACTATGCCTTTAATGAAAGTATGTTAAAATACTCGTTTAAATAGATTAGTTCAATGCTATCCAGGTGTCTGGACAAATTAAAAATATGATTATGAATGTCCAAGGAAAATAATCTTTGCCAAATAGATGGTTGCTAAAGCAAAATCATCAGCATAAGAACATTAGTACTTACTTGCTGTTTTTTAAAGTTAGGTGGTAGCTTTATTGAATATATATAATATATTCTATCTCTTGCACCATGGAGTTTTTTGTTGACAAAATTATGTTTGTAACTTTGGAAAGTAACGAAAGCTTCTGAGTCTCAGCCAAGTTATCCAGCTAAAACCGAATTGTATTCTTTGCATTACCAAAGAACACAATTCGGGCAAAATATTAATACATTATATACCATAGAATTGGTCAAACGAAGTCTAAGAGATTTCGATTGCAGGAGTTAAAGTTTTAATGTTTTAAATTATATTATTTTCTTAATACTCAATAAAACGAAATGATTGAATTTGGTTTATTTTGAATGTTACATAATAGTCGTTATTGTTTTGAACGTTTCTATTTCGGCGGTTTGACAGGTCAGCTCTGAGCCTCTTTTTAGCTTTCTGAGTAGCGTATTTATTTTAATTTTACATTTTCTTTTTATATACGCTTGAAATGTAATATTTATGTAGCTATTAGTGTACTTTATGTACTCATTGGTTTCTGATTGCACTTTAGTGTTACATAAACACTAACACTAGAGCGCGTATTAAGCAGTTCTTATGCATATTATAACTACACAATACGTCAGTTGATGAATGTTGGTTGAAAGATAATGGATGTGGACACTCCAAATGTATTAAAAAGGTGCAGCAGCGCACCTCTTATCAATGAGGCCGCCTCTACGGCTGCTACTTCGCCCACAACCAACACTGCGCCAAGGTAAATTTTCAGTTATCGCGACGCTTTCCGCAGTCGACGAATTTGTTGTCGCTATGTTACCTGCCTATTTTTGACAGCTGCTGAGATCGCTAGTGGTGCAGTGCACATATTTTACATTGTATAGAATACTAGACTAAATTAATTCCTGAGTGATTTCATATGCATCTATCTATAAGGGATTCATCATTTGGATATTACTTTGAAAAATGTAGTGCATTCATGTGTTTCACATAAGGGTGAGACATTAAAATTTGATTTTTATGTTTTGTATAACTAATCAGTGTTGTGTAAAATGATGACAATTTAAGTTTTGCATGTTATGCCCACTGTCCTTAACATTAAAATAAGTTAAATCTTAGTTTCCTACAATATAACAGTATAACACTATACATTATCAAATAATTGTCATTTCTAACAAATGATATAATATATATTTTGAATATATTTAAAATAAGGTAGAAGTGACTGGGGATAAGATAATTGTATCTTCATAATTATTAAAATGTGTAATCTAGATAAAAGTCAATTTATAAATACTAAGTATTGATATTGCATAACACAATGGACTGAGTATCAAATGATAAATGAATCTTAAGCTTCCATGGTTCATGATATGATACACTTTATCTATTTAACAGTAAAAGTCAAAATAAAAGTAAACATACAATTACATGTTTTAAACTCTGTAACTCTGTCATCTACAATCATTAGATATAAATATATCTATAACTATATATACACATATGTATATACAAATTATATATATATGTATATATATATTATATATATAATTTGTATTTCTTAATGTCTATGTATATTTTTTTAAAACTAAGCTACATTTTGAAGTGTATAATATTTTATAAAATCAGTAGGACACAGCAATTATTTTCTGTCACTTGGCTCCAAAAATTGATGATCATATAGTTTCTAGAAAACAATAATATGTGAATATTATTACTAATATAACTATAACATAAACTATAGATTCAGATTATCTTTAAAGTGACTGCTGCCAGACAATTACAGTATTTTATATAAAAGTTTCTTGTATACTATAACTCTGTCTTATTAAGGCAAGTTTTAAATTTTCCCTGACTACCCCACAAGGGATATGGCGTGAAGATAAATAATAATAATAATAATAAAATTTTATAATCTCAAGTAACTTAATTAATTCTAAAGTAGTGGTTGTGGTCCCTTGGAGCTTATAGAATATTTATATTACCTGTTCCTATAAAATTCAAATTAAAAGATGTTTCGCAGACATTAAAATGACTATCTGCTGAAAAGCTGAGTTTTTATAGAGATAATTTTTTATAAAAGAAATTAAAAATAACATGTTTTAGGGGCGATTTTTCAAAGTAGATAAAATCTCTTAAATCGGAAACATTGTTTTTAATTGCGAGTTATCGCGTTTAAATTTTGGACATAAAAATGTAATACCAATCAAAGCAAACTACATAATTCATAATATGTTATTTTCAGATTTTAAAAACAAATGTTTCCTACCGAACCAATATGCCACAACGGCATATAATAATTTATAGCTCAATAAATTTTGTACTGTAATAATAGTGATAAGAATTTTACAATTCCGTGTGTAGGCTGTGCTACATAAATACAATCAAAATGAAATAGTGTATGTATATTTATGAATAGAAACTGGTATAGAGAATTAATATTTATTTACCTTAATATGTAAATATAAAGAATCCAAAGAATTGTTTGTTTATAAAATGCTTTATAAATAATACAATGCAAGATTGCACACTCTGATAACAATGGAAGAATGAAAGATATTATTTTAGATCTATTTACAGAAGGAATTTTATTTTTAAATTTATAGCATTATATAGTGTGATGACTTTTGACAACTGATTTGTATGTATGTATATAGTCTTGTAAAGATTTTTTCCATAATAGTTCCATTGTTTCAGGAGTACATCGTTCTTCAGCATGTTCAGTAACAGCAGTTTGCCGCGGACGCGCAGCAACAGCATCAGCTACAGCCCAATGTCACCGATCATCAACTTGCCCGGGAGTTTTCAGGTATCTTTATTTAAAACACTATATTAAGGGTATTACTGATTGTAATGCCAAGGTGTAAACAACACAACATCGTTCATTTGTAATAACTAAATAATAATGTCTTCTGTACGGTCGTTTATCTCGAAAGGATGACAATAATTTTTTATTTTAATGGTTAAATTAGATTCAACTTATCGTCCTCCTATATATGTATGTATGTCAACATTGTAGGTAATTTAAATATGAATTGAAAAGGAATAGCCCGTCTGTCGACCGTCACCGTCTTCCTGTATCCGGCTTGTGACTCTGACTATATCATGTAATAGTTACTACTTAGTATGTAGCATTTTTGGCCAATTTACTACCCACGTCATCTATCATACATAAAAATGCATTACATATTTCATACTGTCAATGGTGGCTCGAAATCACAGTTTAGTGAAATGTTTATACATTAAGGACATTATATAGTCCTTTCATTAAAATTTAGTACAGTATATTTTTATAGTACAGTATATTTAAATTTAGTACAGATTATTTTATAGGTTCTATTTTACGGTTATTTTGTAGTGCCAAAAAATCTAACCTATCGATGTAGCGTGGAAGATTAATTCAGTACATGTATATCTTTATAAACGTAGAGTACGTGTGCTCGTCGGCTGGCGCCGCGCGTGAACCAGCTAAGGCTGGAGGAGTGTGCGGACGTCAGCAACACGCGGGAGGTGGCGCACGAGCGGGAGGTGCACTGCGCTATGCAAATGGAACAGTCCTGCGAGGACCTCACGCTGGTCCCGGGGCTGGCCAACTCGCCCACTAGGATACCCATGTACGGTGGCTTACACCCTACAAGAATATATAGTATAAAATTATAAACGATCTAAGCTAAATCGGTCCTCGGCGCCTTCCAGGTTTCCCCCGGTTGTGTCTCCGTCCCCGACGCGAAAGTTTACGACCCGCCGCAGCCTGTCGCCAATCGCCCTGCGCCCCTCCAGCTTCAGTCCCACAAGCCGGCCCCCACTGGCGGCCAAACGACGCGGTGAGGAGGCTTGCTGCCCGCGGGCAAAGCGCGCGCGCCTCGGCCGCCCCTCGCCTCCCACGCCACCCACGCCGCCCACGCCCGACTCCGACTCGCCCGACTGCACCTTCAGGCCGGTTTCGCCGCGCCGAGGGGACAGGGGCCACGACAGCCCCAGCTAGTACGGCCGCCACCCTCGCCAGTGTTTCGCCGACGACGCGAGTGTTGTGATATCTGGAACCTAGTGTACCAGCGTCGAACCCCCGAGGGTCGGTCCGCGGTAGTTCCTACAAGTGGACTGGAAGTAGCGTATTCATAGTGTAGTGACGGAGCGAGTGCCCTCTCAATAGCCAAAGCATACAAACTTTATTGTAAATATTAGGTGCGTTTTATACGTCGTATTGTATATAATCTTAGCTTAAGTAAGTCTAACGATTTTTTAACGTACGCTCACGAGGAGTCGAAATAGTTTCGCTCCTTTCATCCCGCCTTTTGTTAATGTAACTAATATTAGTCCCATCGTCGCTTACCAATTTATATATTATCATTTTCAAAATATTAATAATAGTTTTGAATGTAACCGG
Source organism: Melinaea marsaeus rileyi (assembly GCA_918358865.1). NCBI lineage: Eukaryota > Metazoa > Arthropoda > Insecta > Lepidoptera > Nymphalidae > Melinaea > Melinaea marsaeus. Next base: position 25,632,188 of record OU911088.1, on the reverse strand, counting down.
CACCTGGAATATCGTTTAGTATTGTAATAAACTAAATGAATGTATGCATTTGTGTCCGTCTGTCTCGAGGCGGTATAGTTTAATATCCTATTTAATTGAGTTTTGTATTGTGTTCATTATTCACTGTGAATAGCTTTATGTTGATTGTACCATATTGGTAGACTATCCATTGAATGTACGTTATTTAGTTATAGTCTTAGATGTAATACGCTTGCCCGTTATTATTTTCACTTTAGTTTCTTTAACAGGGTATAAATATTGAAATAATTAGTTTTAGTTTATATTGTAACCAAAATGATCAGAGCTCTGAGTTGGGGTAGCGGCCATAACGGACATTTAGATAACTCCATGTGCAATCGTATGTATAACTACATTCAATGGACCCGTATTGTGATAAGCAAGCGATATATAATGATTTGGAGATATTTGATTACCTCAAATACATTGAGTATGAACTGTTACGATATGCATTTTTATTTTATAAGTTCTAACCGTTGTCGGCTCTGGTGGTTGTTCATGTTTGTTACATAAGCACTAATCTGTGTAATGTTAATGCTGTTCTCGAGCTCTACCGACTTACAGCTGTAGCATCGGTCACCTGTACCTATTTGTAAGTGGGTATGTTTTGTATCTTTTGTATCTAGTGGAGTTGATGACTTGTTTAATCTGTCGGAGTGATTAAATCACATCATGAATCATTAAGCGGTGTGTTATTTCAAGAAAAAGTATTTACCAAACCAAAATCACTTTTATTTACACATTCAGTTTTACATTCACTTTGTATAATTAAGACAAATGATATTACGAAAAAAAAAAATAAAACAGTTTTAAAATTGTTATTATTCTAAAACTTACCTATTAATGAAAACAACATTATTATAACATTCAAATATTTTGTACTCTTTAAAATGTGATAAATTACAAAAACTTGACAGATTGTGTGAACAATATCACAATAATTAGTATGTAAATTAATTAAAACAATACAAAATCCATTAATAATAATAATAATAATAATTATAATTAAAACGGCATTAGCAAACTGCCAAATACAAGTACATATACAAAACAGTCTGTCGGCAGCAAGTCGAACACTCCTCGGTGAGAAACACCAGAGATTCAATTACTACATCAATAATTGCATACATTACAGAATACGTCCACCGTCCATACAAATTTCAACTTCATGTTACTCTAAATGAAACGCTATTGACTTTAAAGGTAATAACAGAGAAATTGCTTACAATTTATAAATTATTGTTATTTACTATGGAATTGACGACTAAATCATGGAAAGTATTACACACAATAAAATATAAAGCTCACATACCACATTGCAAATACAAGTCATTGCCGCATTTCGCAATACTTGTTACATTTAATTCAAAACTTAGAACAAAGATATGTTAAGTCTAGTTGTAAATGCAAGTTAAGTTTTAAGTTACCTATAACCGACTATAGGAAGACATTAAACTACATAAATAACTGTTTTATTGGAATGTACTTAACAGATAGGATTGCAGAGTGAGGATTTGGTGAGGTTTTGGTTTTTTCTTCAAACAAAATACTAGAGATCATTTACCCGAGAAACTTAGTTTCTCCGGATCATCTCGTCGGGGACATGTCGGGCTCAATGTGGCCCTCGGACATGTCTAGTATAAAGGTAATAAAAATACTTTCGTTGAGTATCAACATTATTCAGTCCCACCTTTACACTGTTTAAAAACCAGAATTAAAATAATCTAGAAATTTTAATAAACATTGAGTTAGGAAACTAGCATAATGTCAAGTACCTAAAAGTACAATCTTAATTTAATAACATATATTTAGTTACAAGTCCTTGCTTAATAAGCGAATAATGCATTCATAGTAACATTGAATGTTTACTAAATTGACTGCAATTAGTCATTTTTCTAACACGAAATTATTCTACGGGACATAAGTCATTTTTTTAAGATTTCTCTAAGTCAATGGACCTTCTAACATTCAATGTGGCACCTTACATTACACTGGTTTAAATTTAAATTGTATACCGGGGTTTACAAACGCCGTGTACAGATGCACCCCGGTATTGATAATTAACATATCAATGATAAGGGGCTGGGGTTACATCCATCATTGGTATTGAATAATTATATTAGCAAAAATATTTCGATTTGGATTGTAACTCCAGCCTCACAATTCAGAAGCAATATTACATAATTTGGACCCACCTGATGTGCTACACAGCGTGCAAAGTGCCACGCGGCGATTCTCAGCTGTTCAGTACGGAGTCCTCCACGAGCGTCACTTTGGCAACCTCGAAAAAGATGGTATGAGAGTATTTGTTCCGCACGGTGCTGATAGCCGATTTAGGTTTTTTGTGGAGGGCCGCATTCTGTAGAATGGCTACGGGGAGAATATCCTGGAGGCTGTATCCTGGAAAGAGTACGTGTCAATAAAGGAAGATGATGTAACTTAATATACATAACGGTATTATGAATAGTTGTAAATGAGAATGTATGAGTTTTCAGAAGTTTAACAAGCGTGTTCATCGGCAATACTCAACATTGCATAAAAAATAAAAAATGTATTCACACTTACCAGTGTAATACTGTAGCGTTGGGGTCCAGCTCCCGAGCGCCTTCATGCGAAGTGCAATGTAAAGTGCGGCGGCTGCCATCTTGGAGTCTCTCTCGCCGGCCAGCGGGTACTCCAGTAGACACTGCTCCAGCACGAAGCGAGCCAGCGTCAGCGTCGGCATCGACACACGGGCGCACTGAGGAATGTCTCTTATCAGTAAAACCGTTGTAGTGGTAAGATTTTGATAGATTAGATAGATTAGATAGCTAGACTAGTCATGGTTTCTCTCAATTATCTATTGAATACATCGTATTTTCATTATAAATATTATTATATAATTCTATCGGCAGTCTCCAAAGCCATTAACTAGTACAGCATAGTTTTAAGGTCAGTTTTGTATTTCAAAAGCAACACTGCATTTATGAAATGTTACATCTTAGTTGCTTCTAAAAAAAAAGGTCTATGGTAAAAATTCGGTAGTAAACTCTATGGATACTCTTGATTATAATTTTTGTATTAAGTGACTATTGGAGTTTATTATTAAAGAAATGAATAAATCCTACTCGAGCATATCTCCTCAGAAAGCGGTATGAGAGTGGCACGCCGAGATCGAAGTCCACGACGCGGAGAATATTCATTTCCATGCGCAGGAGTTGGTTTAGGGAGTAGGCGCCGTCGCAAATGTACAAAAAGTCGTCCACCAATGGCGGGATACGCTCCTGGAGTTGTGAAATACTTTAATGTGCTTGCTCAAATAATTATTTTATTAGTATTTGATAATATTGATTTTGGTTGTTAGACTCTATATTTCTTACGTCAAATTTCGAAGCAATGAACAGTGCGGATGCCCCAAGTAGCTGTAACTCTTCTTTAGTAAGTTGCTCCTTTTCGGGCTGAGTTTTGCTAGATTTTGTAAGGTAAAGGTCTACTAGTTTGACGGCTAAATAGAGAGTTTCGTGATTTAATTCAAAGCTCTCCTGTACTTCTACCATCCAGTCTACCAGCAGAGCCCGCATCCACGACGTTATGCCTTTCATTCTTTGTAAGTAGTCATCAATAATAAAGAGCCGCTGGAAAATTAAAATAATTTACACAATAAATGATGGGATAAATCAATTTAATTTTGACGGTAAAAGCTATTTACTTGCTACACATGCTATATAAATTGGATATTTTCTATTTTTTTTTACCAACAAAAGATACTTTATACTTGCCTCTCTAGTCTTCAAGTAATTAAAAATATCCATAGCATAATTGGAGACTTGGAAGGGATCAGACCAATTCTCCTTGTCAAAGTCGGTAACTCCATTAGGTGCCTGGTGGGGAGTGTCTGTCTCCTCATCTAGGAATCTGTTAATTGAGTCATCTAGGTTCACTTTATCTAATTTCTCGCTGATCACTTTGCATTCTTCCTTTGTAGCGTCATTTGGACTGCTGAAAGGTATGAGGTGTTTATAACTCTAAGGATTTTACATGCTATATTATTGTTAATAAAAACTATAACTTAATTGGAGGTATAGTAAGTTTTATAAACACATATAAAGCTTACATGTTTTCTAAAGCGGTCATATATAATGATGGTTCACCGGACACATCACTTCTAGCCGACTTAGCAGAACCTCGGCTCTGGTTCTGGTTTTCCTTGCCAAAGGATTTCTTCTCCACATTTTTGAGTATACCATTCTGAGCTCTAGTTGCAACGGGTTTAGGAGGATCTTTAGCAAAGTGTTTCTGCACTGATCCCAAAGCACTGGTGGCTGACTTTTGTAATTGCTTAGTTTTTGATGTTTTGCCATTTAATGTTGTTGTTTGATTCTTTATATTCTAAAATTTATTGTATTTTGTGAGTATATTCTTTTAACACAGTAGGTAAAGAAACAAACTTTAAAAAAAAATCTATTACTTTTTATTTACCTACAACATAATTAACATGTTCAAAATAATATTTAGTAAACGATTTATCAATGGATGAAAAGATCTCGTTATTATTATAAATTAATTTTAATAAAGAATTTATATATTTTTTTTATAAATTACCCTCATTGCATAACTATTAAGAGTAATACCTTTACAATCGGAAGTATTTTTGATTCAACCGTTACTTTTTTAAGCACCATGCCCTTGTCTTTATCATTATTTGCACTTGATTTATTAAAGGCATTAGTGATGTCTCCAAATGCCGCCCTTTTTGCAGTCATGTCTTTTGCAGGACTATCGGCTTTTCTCTTGTTTGGCGCCTTTAGGCTATCTCTGTATGTTTTCAGAGTAGCTAATTGCTTACTCCTCGTTGTTATACCATGGCTGAGTATGCCATTCATGTTCTCATTGACGCTGATCGGCTTTGATGCCAACCTAGTTGGCGCCATTATTCACTACTGAAAATATTTTATTATCACGTGCAATTTAAACTGTTTTACACTAATATACAATTTTTACGTTACTTCTGCAAGTTCGACAAGTTTATAAATAAATAAAAGTTCAAAAATATAACTTCCAACGATCAAATATGGAGGCAAAACAACTGAACGTCTGTTGCAAGCAGCGTCAGAATATACTTTGAAATATTATAACAATACTTACAAATATATAGACAGTAACAGTTGTTATAGCGTAGAATAAAATATTTGAGGATTCACAAAATCTCTAAAAAGACTGTAAAGTTAAATAATGTCTAAATTTTCGTTATTTCAACTCGCAACCGATCAGAGCTATCTACAAAAACCGTTGCATGTCGCTTTTAAATTTTTATTGGTGCATTATTTGGCGTATGACAAACGGTCAAATATACGTTTCGTTTTACAAAATTGTAAAAAATATTAGCATAAAAATAATGGAAGTATAGATAATAAGGATAATATTTATGTAGAATATTACTATATATCAGCAATAAATAAGTGATTTAAAATAAAAATAGAATACAATGTAGTAATTATTTAATAAGAATTATTTTACTGGAAATTTTGTAGTTTAAAGTTTATACCCAAATAATTATCTTAGTCAATTAGAAATAATACTGTTGTACTTAAAAAGCATTATGTACTTGTAAATTTTTGAACATTGGTCTTAAAAGAAATTATAAATAGGAACGTAATATTTTTGTACAACTGTCAACCATTAATCATTGCGATATGTATTATGTCAATTTTCAATTGTCAATTTTATCATAAGTCATAAGTTGTTTTTGTAATGTTCACGATTATATTTTGCAACAATGTTAAAATTTTAAACAGTGCGAATATCTTTCATTATATTTTTACAGTATTTGCACGTGAATGTTTCCAATAGTTCATGATAGTTGAAATTGTTCAATAATGTTAGGGGGAATCAAATTAAAAGTGTCTTATTCGCACGAAAGATCATGTTTTGGTTATATTAGTCCTAAGTACAGCACAAATAATGAACAGGTAAGTGTAAATCCTATTTGTAACTGTTTGTATATTTTAAAAATAAAGTATGAAACTTCTGTATACAGTACATACAGAAATTAAAAAAAATTAAGTGAAATAATTTAATATTTTTTTTTATATTATCTAAAGTAATTGATAACGATATTTACCACCATGTCTATAAATAAAATTAAGTTTGAAGGTTATTTTATTTTGTATAATGGATATGATACAGGTTTATATTTTCAGTAAAACAAATAATAATATAACATATTAAAAAAGAAATACATAAATTTTCTTATTCAAATATTGATGTATAATAAATTATGAACATTATTTTAATATTCTCGCCTTCTATCACTCTATTTCCAGTCTCTATGTGTGCAAGTACTTTATAGAGAGAAACAAATTTTCCTCTGGGCAGTATTTAACAACAATGTTCCGGAAGGCCATTTAGCCTGCAATCCTGTGTTCAGCAAAATAGTTGGCTTAGATGAGGGTGTGGAAGTGTTTCTGGCTCCATATGGTGAAGTGAAGGTGTTAGAAGAGCTGCACATTGACACCGATAGCCCTGATGATCAGGAGATACTTGTAAGAGGAATTGTTAATTAACAAATTGCTTATGTTAATTTAGGATTGGATATAAAACAACACATGTATATAAAAATTATTAGAGTATATCCATTGAACAGTCTCCTTAACATTTTTTTTGTAAAATAAGTTTAATTTTTTTGTTTCAAGGAACACAATGTGGAAGTCTTACAATTAAGGATTCTAGATCAACTGAGACTTGTGGCCGCTGATCAAAAAGCTGTTGTATGGATTTCTACATCCATGCCCATAGTGTTCACACCAAAGACCACTGGCCTGTTAGTTAATCATAGCAGAATCATTGTGAAAGTAGATGCTTTTAATAGTTATCAAAGTGATATTAGTAATTTTGAACATGTATCAAAGGAATCCCACCACAAGTTCAATAATGTTGGCATTATCAATAATGGTCTTCTTAGTCCATACTTACAACCGCAAAAGAGATTAATATTAAGAGCATTACCAGTGGACAGCGACGGAAAGAAGAACTTAATACATCCATACATTGTATTCATTCATGAAGATTTGATAGATGATATGTTTAAAGACTTGATTGTTATATTGGCTACAATGAATTATATACCATCAATATTGAATGACGGTGTAGATGAGGACGGTGGACACAATAAAATCAATGGTCTGTGTGTAGAAGTTGTTGCCATAGACAATGCTGTGTACAGAAGTCTCTGTAGGGAGGTGTATAATAAAAATATACCAACAGTGCTTATACCGAAGTCATTAAATGCTATAATAAACATTGAGACGGGTATGAAGATAATTTTTAACATAATCGGTGATAAAGTGGAGCAACCGGAGCACGTGGATATTGTGACGTATTCAGAGAAAACACAAGCTGAAATAGATGTTATTGAGAAGTTTAAAAAGTGTGTTGTAGAAAATACACATTCGGGTAAAATGTTTCTGATAAATGATGGTATGGTGAAACAGAATACACATATCAGTAGTGGATTATTAAGTTTTAAACTAAAACCAGATAAATTAAAGTATACAATGCTAAATTCTGAGTCGTTCAGAAGGTGTACGGTGTCTGCCAAATGTTTGAGTGATACGGACTTTGACTATCCCAAGAAAAGTGTTCGTAAACTTGAATATGATTACAAGAATTACTGTCGAAGTATGAAATCTAATCAGGAGTTGGTGGAGAAGGTGCTATCTCATATACATTTTGAGGTACAAAGAGAGGCCAGCTTTAGAGGTGTATCAGATATCAAGAGTAATATTCTCATCACTGGTGAGGGTACAATTAATTTTATAATACTAGGTCCCGCCGCGTGCGCTGCGGGTGTTGGGCTGAGCCTCCTTAGTTTTTTGACCATTATTTCTGAACGGAATGAGATATTTTAATTTTGTTAAAACATGCCCATTCCCAAGCTTTACAGCTCTGCCAATTTTCATTCAAACTGGTTCAGTAGTTTTTGTGATGTTGCTTGAAAAAGAAGTTTCCCAAACGATTAAGATCTTCGCTTACGCTCAGCTCAATAAAACTTATCCCCAATTAATATAATATTTGTAATAATATAATTGTTTTAAAGGTCAAAGTGGTACGGGCAAATCCTCTCTCTGTCACATAGTACAGAAGGAGCTGACCCTGTGGTCTCATATACTGCAATGCCGTTCCCTGAAGGGTCGTAAGGACATCTCTGAAGTGCTCGGTAAAGCTATTCTAATGTGTCAGGAGCACAGTCCAGCTGTGTTGATCTGTGATGATTTAGACGCCTTGTTACCACCAAACACTGAAGGTGCCTCCCCTCAGGACATTTCCTATTACCAAAGGTTAGTGTAGTTTAGCTGTATTACATTTTTAATACACATAAAACCTAGCTACAAAATTAATTATAATTAAATATAATTCCGAAGTTTTTGGCGGTTTTTATCAAATGTCAGTCATATTTGGCGCCATCTGACAAGGCGTTGAATCAAAGATGTCTTATTTTAATAGTTGTAATATTTAATTTGAGTAAAAGATATTGTTTTTTTTAAGTGTTACGATCATTTTGATAAATCAGTATTTTTCGTATTTAATATCTATCTTCTTAATAAAATGAAAATTAATTTTCTTCTATTTCTTAATATAGTTAACACATTCGCGACCGCGAACGCGAATTCACGTTATTTCAAATTCTATTCCTGGCTGCCGCTGACGTGAATTCAAGTCATTTCAAATTCTATTCCTGGTTGCCGTTGACGTGAATTCTTGTCATTTCAAATTCTATTCTTGGTTGCCGTTGACGTGAATTACGTCATTTCAAATTCTATATTTCCCTTACGGTACACGTTGCGGTAACCAGCTTAAAAGTTTAATTATATTAGCCAGTACTCAAAATTAGAAACGTAAAAAATAAGCCGGTCTCGAATGTGTTAAGTGACCATATCAAACATAGTGGCTGAAAATAGGAAGTTACTAGAGTTGATATATACGATGTAAATTGTTAAAGTCAAAAGTATCCAGGAATTATCTTGCTGTAGTTCCATGGAGAAGACATGGAACTATCTCTGGAACCGTGCAACTTTCACATTCCATAATGTACTATCTCTATTTGACATCGATTTTTGAATAGTAGCACCTAAAAATCTGACCATCCCTTTACAGGCTGGCAGTGATCATAAAACAAATGCTCCAAACCTGTACCGGAGTGTGCGTGCTGATGACGTCACTAACCATGACGTCATTACACCCCACGTTGAGACACTTCAGCGGACGGCCTCTGTTCACCACCCACTTCGATATACCACATCCGAATCAAGTGAGATCATTAATTTATTATTTATTTATTTACCTTCACGCCATATCCCTTGCGGGGTAGCCAGAGACGACGGAGCGCCAAACGCTACGGTCCTTGCATATCTCTTTCGCATCGGCCACAGACATCAACCTCTTCATACATGCCCTCCGAGGGGTCCTCATGCTTTTTACGTGACCTCATTAACATTTTGTTTATACTATCTCTGCCCACGGCTTTGCTCGTGTGGTATATGTTTTTATTAATAGTTTTAGCTTAAGTTATTCTTTATAACATCAGCTATCCGCCAGTGGAAGTTTATTTAAATCGTTCCAGTCGTTTTAGATATTAATTGGAACAAACAAACAGAAACAGAGAAAAATAAAAAAAAAGTTTTTTATATAACTACCGTATATTTAGTTTCATACGCATTTAAGGAAATACAAATTTGGGACAACAAACAGACACTTTAATCTTATTTATATGTAAAGATTACAATATCAATATAATTTTTTATTATATAATGTATTTTTTTAAGTTAATCGTAATAAATATGATATATTTTATTAGGAAGAGAGAGTAGAACTTTTGAAGCACTTGCTGAACGACAAGATAAGAGAATCCTTGGTCATTGAGGACGAAGACATCACTAAACTGTCGATGGACACCGCGGGGCACAACGTGAGGGACATTGTAGACCTCCTCAACAGGAATATATTTAAGGCCATCAAGAAAAGTAAGATATTATCGCTTTTTTCACTTATTTTCACTTATACTCGTCATATGTTCCCTAACAGCTCGCGGGTGGTGCGATTCAGTATCCCTCTCTCTCGCACTCTGTGTCCCTGTCTCTTTTTATCTTAACCTCAATAGTAGACGTGGAAATTTTCTTAAAATGCATTTGTTATAGAGACGAAGCCGTGTGACAAACCTCGTCTCGTGGAAATATCCCAGGGTGTGGAGTCGTCGGTGGACGTGTGGCGCGGCATGGGCGGGCTGCACCACGTCAAGAGACAGATCACTGAAGCGGTCTTCTGGCCTTCCATGGTATTATAACCCGTCTACCGCTATGATATTCTAATTAAATGTGTTTTGTAAATGTCTTTAACCATAATTTATTATATTTCCCATAAATGGGGTGCCTGTCGTGTCTCTGAAGCCCTAACCATAACCAAGTACCGTGTTCTCCGTCAGTACCCCTCGCTGTTCCCGGGCACTCCGCCCGGTGTGCTGCTGTACGGGCCCCCGGGCTCCGGCAAGTCGCTGGTGGGGTCGTGCCTGTCCGCGTCCGGGCGCGTGCTGACCGTGCACGGTCCGGAGCTGCTGTCCAAGTACATCGGGCAGAGCGAGAAGGCCGTTAGGGACATCTTCGACAAGTGCGTCTCGTCTTATTCCTTATCTAATCTAATCTAACCTTGATACTCATTGATATATACTTCCAGGGCGGAGCTGCAGCGTCCCTGTATCCTGTTCTTTGACGAGTTCGACAGTCTCGCGCCCAAGTAAGTGATGCATTGTGAGTACGGGCTTACATTTCATTCTCATTTATACACCTACATATAATGAAATAGTATTAAATTTGTGCAGGAATTATATGTTATGGAATATAATAATAAAGGCGATTACACATAGAATAAAAAATTCATAAAATAGTCAGAGATACTTAGCTCTATTGATCAACGGTACGATTTCAGATATCGTAGGTTCGAATCCCGCCCGTGTATCTAATTTTCCACTCAACATTCATTTAACATGTAAATAAATTTAAAATCTATAGACATGTATAAACTATAAATTAATAATAAATTAAAAAAAAAATTAAAACACATTGAAAAAATCATCCATAAATTGTTAGTTCCAAAAAAATCACAAAATAAATGGTAAAGAAACAAAAATAAATAATTCAATAAGTTTCTTTGCTACGTTTATAAAATAATTATATTAAGTAGATATTGTTCGATGACTACTGATATTCTAAGTGCAGTAGATTTATTGCTTTTTTAAATCTCAAAATAGTTAATTTCGAGCTTAAAAGTTATTTTAATTAATTGATTTATTTATTTTGGTATTATTCATCTCCTTTATGTATTAGGTATATTAATACTTCCCGTATATACGCGGTATGTAAATTTGGAAATAGTCAGTGACTTTTGGGACCTTACATAACGCAGACCATAAATGGAAGGTTAAAAATTGTTTGGGAAACGAAAACCTGGTTCTCGCGAGGTCTAACAGCAGTGTGTCACCAGACGAGGGCACGACTCTACGGGCGTGACGGACCGCGTGGTCAACCAGCTGCTGTCCCGGCTGGACGGAGCAGAGGGCGGTGCCCGGGGCTCCGTGCTGGCCGCCACCTCTCGACCAGACCTCGTCGACCCCGCGCTGCTCCGCCCCGGACGATTCGCGTTGCACCTCTACTGCGGCCTGCCCGACCAGGTACACGCACACACGCACACAAACACACGTCTACACACCTACACGACCATAGGAACGCACGCACATACACTCGCACGGACATACGCGCGCACACACACTAGATGAGATTCTTATACAGTAAATTTAATATTCCTGATACATCTGTCCCCAGGAGGGTCGCTATGAGGTGCTGCAGAGCCTGTCGGGGTCCGTGTCTCTGTCAGAGGATGTGGACCTCCGGGAACTGTCGCGGCGAACGGAGCACTTCTCCCCGGCAGACCTCAAGGCGCTGCTCACCACCGCACAGCTCACCAGGCTGGAGAAGCAACTGGTATTTATGGTTATTGTTAGCTGTCCCGCATCTCATGGGATGTAAATACAATTTATTGATTAATTATATAAATGAAATACTTTAATTCCATAAGAATTCATATTATATAAAAGTATATCTGAAGTATATAGTAACCGCCGCATAATGTACTATAGTAATAAAAAAATAATTGTATCGTAATATATTTACAGGCGGTCAGTGACGAGAAAAGTGTGGAGTCGGTGGTAGTGTGTCCTGAGGACGTGGAGGAGGCGCTCAAGGAGACCTCGCCCTCGCTGACCGAGCAGCAGAGACTGTTCTACGACACCATGTGAGTGTGCACCATGTTGTAAGATAACATGAAATTCATATAATGATTTAAAAATAGTTAACCAACTATCTTCTTACCCCCTCTCCCCCAAATGTATTTAATTCGGTTAGATTATTAACAATAATTCATTCCTGTATGAGTTATTTATGAGAATTATAACACAAATTTCATTGTTTTTATGAAATATTTTAATATTTTCTTTATGAAATATTATTTATATGTTTCAGATACAAGCGGTTCCGCGGCGAGAAGCTGTCTTCGGAGCAGACTCGTCTGGAGCGCGCCATGAACAGACAGAGAGTCACGCTCGCCTGAAATATATATAGAATGCTTTGATCAAACCAAAAATTAATTTACGCATCCTTTAAACACATTCCGATCAAATCCGGTCCCAGTTTATTATTAAAAAATAAATTATTGAAATGAAACTTCTTGATGTAACGGAAATGCGTCACGTTAGAGGAATAATCAAATGTATAGAATGAGATATTGTCCGTTGCTGTTATAGCGCCATCTATCGCTTAATCTCTTAACTAAAATGTTATAAGAGACATATATTGAAGTTGTTACTTTTTTAAACTAGATGGCGTTGATAGTTTTGTAAATGTAAATTTGTTACTGGATGAAAGATTTTAATATATAAAAAAAGACAAATACTTTATATAAAATATTTTTTTAACCTTACATTTATCCTAATACTGGTATGTGTGTGTGAGTTACACACACACAGACACATTTCTTTAATTCTATAATAAAAAAGAGCTTTATTTTATTAAAGGTTTACTTTCAAATAGACATTTATAGAATATATATTTATAAATGTATGAGATAAATATCAGAATTGTTTTTTATTTTGTATTAATTTTATTTTTGGTATTTGCGGCTGTTATATTAATAATATAATAATTTAATTTATAATGTGTATGAAGGGATGTATGAATTGCAAATGTTATTATTTTTATATTAAATCGGGATTTTTATTGTTTTTTGTTTTTAATAAAGGTGACTTCAAAATGAAATATTTATTGAATAAAAAATCCATGAGTTGTCATTAAGTTATGTATTTATATTTCCTTTTATAGTGGATTTTTTTTCCATCCCGCAGGAGTCAATATTTATTACATACTAGCTTTGCCTATGACTTCTTTCGGTCATAAAATGTTTTTTTTTTAAAATAAAAATAGCCTAAGTTACTTATAACGTCAGCTATCCGCCAGTAAATGTTCTTTAACACTAAACCTACCGACAATTCTTGTAAACCTGTTCCTACCGCACGCGGTCAAATTGACCGATAATTAAAAGTTATTTTATTATATAACGCAGGTAATAATGAAAATAAGTAAAAGTAAAGAGTGAAGAAAATATTATATGCATATTCTAAGAATTGTCATGTAGTTTGATAACGATATTATAAAGATTAAAAATGTGTAAGTTTTACATTAGTTTAAGAACGGTCAATTTGACCGGTACTAGTAGGTTTAGTGTTAAAATCGTTTCAGCCGTTTCAGAAGTAGCCACACAGACAGAAAAAAAAAATAAGTTGAATAGATTCGATTTCTATATAACAATTAATGGTTTCATATAAATAAAATAAAATATCTCCATATATCCATAATAAAGTACTTTATAGTCCATAAAAGATATAAAGTCATTATTTTTTACCAAAAATAATGACTTTGATTACATCTGATATTCTATATACATATATATAAAATTGAAGTGTCTGTTTGTAATTCCAAATTAACATTTCTCTAAATACATATGAAAGTATATACGTTACATAAAAACACTTAAATTTTTTTCTCTATTTCTGTTTATTTGCTAAACTCTGAAACGCCTGAACCGATGCTAACAGGGCTTTATTTAAATATTCCGCGCGATAGATGTGTTGGGTAGAGCTAGTTGAGCGAAGCGAGCGGAGCGCTCTACAAATAGGCTCGAAAACTACTTGAAATTATGAAATTTTGCAATCAAAAAGACACACATTATGGTAATGGTTAAAAAAAATGACAAATGTTATGTCGTTGAGGAATAGTCGTCAAAAAACTGATATACCATTAAAGCCAATGGGAATGTGGCGCGACTGACCTAATCTGAAATCTACATTACCGATATTGTCCACAACGATGAGATATTTACACTCGCTTCGCGGAATATGCAAACGGCACCCGAGATTTCGCGAGCGCAGCGAGTTTAAATTGAGGGTCTGTTGGCCCAAGTATATAAATAAGTTTGCTAGTCAATCCGGTTATACTAGACTCCTGTATAACCTGACATCTGAAGGAATTATAAGATTAACTGAACCACTTTATTATTTACCTCCTCTTAAAAAAAATCTATTCACAGACAGTTCTTTTAAAGAGCAGATTAAATAAGTTTTGCCCAAACAATGGCTAAAGTATTATTTGAATTAATCAAATTGAATTTTGATTTATAATATTTAATAAGTTATGATAAGGGTCGAGTAAGTACCGCGTATGTTATGACGTCACTTATCTTCCCCGCTCAGGAGACTTAATGGAGCTTAATTCATTAGCGACTCATTACAGCGTGTTAAGATGTTAAGCGAACAACTTTCAAACATATTCACGCTCCATCAAACCTTGGATGCGGTAATTAATAATATAAACATTTAATACTTGTAAGATAATATATACATGTTTTTGTGATTGGGATGAGCTGATTGAGAGGGACAATGTGGAACTGTGAACTTATAAATCTCTCGCCGACAGAAAAAAAATATTTGATAAATCCATAACATAATATTTACTTATATGGAGGAGATTTCGTTTTGAAATAAGCAGTGCCTTTGTACGAATCTTTTAAATAACTATTTATATATTCTGTGTGTACATAACTGTTAAACTAGGATCCGCCAACCGTGCGCGGCGGGTGTTGAGCTGAGCCCCTCTCCTCTCTTCTTTTCTTGATAACTTTTGAATGGCTAAATATTTTTTCAATCTGTTTTCTCTATAACATCCGCGTTCGGCTCAAACATACATGAGAAAATTTTTAGCTAATCATATCGTCGCATTCTGGAGACAACTAAACACAAAAAAAGTCTCCCAAACGGTTAAGAGCTTCGTTTATGCTCAGCTCAATAAAATCCGTAAATTCATCGAAGGAACTATCTGAAAATCATGAGAATGAGAATATGTTTATTGATGTTGTAGCTGTTTTATCGTTATTTTTATTCCCACTCTTCAATGATTGTTATATAAATAAAATAAATACAAGAGTGTGTATATAGTATTATGAAGACGCCGCATCCAATTAATATAATTCGCGTTCCTTGTCGCGCTGCACGGCGTAGGGAATCATCGTTCAATCTAAATTATTGTGCAACTCGCGAACTAATCTTAATCAGGGACCAAAGTTTTTCAATAAAACATCATTATCGCTAACTAAATTGCTGTTAACTTTAATTTATATGAGAAACATTAATTTTCATGTTTTAATTTAAGTTTGTTTACGCGAAGATAAAATGCGGTGTAGATACGAGTAGGTGCTGTAAATTAGCGAGATATCTTAATAAATATAATTAATAATTAATATTTTGTCGTTAATACTCTTTTAAAAGCCCTAAATAGATGAACATATATATAGTAGCAGATGAGTTAAGTTTAATCCAAAGATCTTTGGTAATTAGCACAACCAGTTCACAGGAGATGGAATATGATATCTAATAGATCTGTTCTCAAATACCGATTTATCTGGTATAGAATATTAGTTTGATTTATTAATAAACGTATAATATATCTTAAAGACACGAAAGTGATAATTTTGTGTTAACTTTAAGTAGAATTAGGAATAGTTTTAACGTTAGAAGAAATCAAAGATGGACTTATGTATTACATATATAATAATATTTTGTTAAATATGAAGATGTACTTAAGTGAGACACGACATTATCATGACTACATTAACACTAAACCTACCGACAATTCTTGTATACCTGTTCCTACCGCACGCGGTCAAATTGAACAGTAATTAAAAGTTAATATATTTTAATATATAACGCAGGAAATAATGGAAATAACTAAAAGTATAGAGTGAAGAAAATATTATATGCATATTCTAAGAATTGTGATGTAGTTTGATAACGATATTATAACGTTTATAAATGTGTAAGTTTTACAAAAGTTTAAGAACGGTCAATTTAACCGGTACTTGGTAGGTTTAGTGTTAACCATGCCTTAGCGTTTGGTATAAAAATTTGCATATTATGAAAAAGGTCACTAAACTTTAGTATATTTCAATTCTGTGGTGTAAATAATGTGAAGTAAATGCAAAATGTTTAATATTGATTTTATTTCTTATCAAATGAATGAAAATCTATAAAATGAATCTCGCCTTCAAAAACACGATGAGTGAACTAAAAAATATTTATTAATTTTTAATTCAATTAGTTTAGTTTTAAACTAATCGAACAGTTGTCACTTTATTATATATTTTACAACCTATATATAAAAATACATGACTTTAAAAAGTATTTTTTTATCTCACCGAAGTTAACGATCATTTTTACATTTTATTAAGAATTAAAATTGATACCAAGTTACAACCTCTTGAAATACGTTATAAAAATATTAATCGGTATCATTAACTCTTTATTAATGTATATCTATAAAAGCGATTTACCACTCACAGACTCATCACGAAATCTCCGAAACTATCTGTCCGATTAACTGAAAATTTTATATAGTTACTTCTTTTGTGACGTATACGTTCACTAAGAACGGATTTTATGGAATTCAAGTTTTTACATTTCGCCAAGTTTTAAACCTGTAGGAAATACAAACTTAACGCGGGGATAAGAGTTACTATAGCAACGGTTACCATAGCAACGGATAATATGATAAAAATTACCATAGCAACCAAAGTTCACGACCAAATTAATAGTGCGCCCAACAAAGAAGGAGGGAATAAGCTAGTATATATTATAATTCAAAACATTTACTATATATAATATATGTATTTTTAGTAAACTTTCAATGCTTCGAAAGAAATCTCTAACCAGAAACAACTTTGCACATTTCACAACTTCGTCGTACATTTTGTATAAAGCATTCGAGATATTTGAATTTTATATTTATCTTTTAAATATCAATAGAATATTAAGTTAGTCTATCTATCTTTATAGATTCATTAATATTCATATAAAATTGTGATATTTAAATATGATAATAACATTTTTATCTACACTTAAATGTGATTTTTGTCAAATTAAAGCCATATCTATTTTATGGTGGTTTTAATATGTTTAAATATGTATATTAAGCTTTATATATATATATATATATATATATATATATAGCCTTATATCTCTGACTTCCAGAAAGCCATTGGCATTTATCTTTTATAGATATATTAAGATATACAGCTTCTTATGTCTGAACCTTTAAAAATTACTTCGTTTCTTTATTTTGTAATTTGAAACAAATTAATAAAATGTAATATCAATATTAACTCCAAATATTATATCAACACTTATTACATAGCCCTTATTTTTATAAACAAAACGTTTGACCAAAATTTCTGACCTCATTGGTAGATTTTGTAAGAATTCTGTCATATTGAGTGTTTATCTCACAAAATGAAACTATAATCAAAATTCGCTACAACCAGGATTCGAAACTTCGACCTCTAGGAAACTGTGCCTTCGTACTAACAATTAAGCTACCGTGTCAGTCGGTATAAGTTTTAAACAGATGTAATACAGAAATACAACCGAACAGACAACGAAATTATCTATATATTTACGTCACAACCGATATTTTTAGATGAACTTTTACTATATATATATATATATATATGAAATTGTTGTAACTTGTACATACTTATTATTTTAATAGTCTTCTTCTGTCCCCTCTTTCTAGTCTTTCTCTTTCAAAAGTCCATTTATCTCTAGAGAGCTCGCACTCTTATTAAAGTCATCTATCTTCATTTCTTCATGAAGATTAAATTATTTTAATAGACAAATATTATTTATAAAATATCTTTTTCATAAACAAACATAATTGAAAACAATTAATAATATAATATATATTAAAAATATTAAAAATTCATAATGTAATAATAATTTCTTTTGCTTTGTTAAGTGTTTTGTTCGTCAATAAAGTCTTACTGAAGGTGGAATCAGAGCCCTGTCCGAGGAGGCTGAGGAGAAAGGAGTTTTTATTCGACTTAAAGTAATTATTGTATTTTTGTGAAAGAGTTTGTTAGCGACCATTCACAGGCGACACGGACGTGGACACAGGGATGGACTTATTATTAATATTATATTAATTTGCATTTTTTAAACATTAAATTCAATTTTAACATGTTCTTGTTATTTACACGATATATATAGTTTGATAAACATAGTATTGATCTGATGACATCTATATTTCTATATAATAGAAATTAACACTACTTTATAAAGGATTTCTTTTTGCTAAGTCCAACTTATATGATGTTTAAAAATATATTTTTAATTATTTTGTGAAAGTAGATAATTAAATGTTAGGTATAACTTTGGTAAATACAATATAATTATTTTCACATTAGTTAGTCTGCACCGAGTACGTCCCTGTGACGCGTGAAGTATTCTTGTTTTCCGGAGTTTTCTTAGCTTTTCTTCGCGTTTTCTTTCGCCCGCTCCTTAATTAGCTCATTCATCGCTCCACACTCACCCCCGCGTCTTGTTTATTGGAGTCACTTTTATATTTCTTTTCCTCGGCTCCAATGGCTAATAAAGTAACCTTAGTTCTTTTTGATAGGCTCCCTAATATTCAATAAGCGTTGATAAAGAATATTTCCCATAATGTCGCCGATTTTTAAGTACCTATATATTTTTAATACTAAAGTTACGATGATAATAAGTAAGATATAAAATTAAGTATTAAATGTGAAAATATTTAAGACGTTTCCATTTCGCGTATTAAAAGTAATAATCAAAGAAGAAGTGTAATTTTGACAAAGAATCGTATTATACGAACAAATGGCTACAAGAAACAAAACGTATTTTGCTATCAGCTCCTTAGCGGCTCAGACGTGACCGTTAAAGAAAAAGGGGCGAAGTCTCGCGGAAGCGCTCTCTGATAAGCCACCATAATGGCGGCCGCTGATAACGCTCCCGCCTTTTTCTCCCGCCAAAACATCGCGCCATTGTCGACAGAGAATGCGGCACAAAGCCATTCTGCCAACACAATGTCTCTCGCGCTAAACGCCAATAAATATTTTGTAGTCTACTCACGCCTTTACACTCAACTCTGTTTATAGGTCAATAAATTTCGCTCTCCTAAGTTTCCATAAATTAATATTGCGAGGCATCATAATAAAGTATCTCATAATGAACCTGGAGCGTTATTAAAACCTTAATCATAACATGCTCGAGTGCGCTCAAATTGAGGTTTTAATAAAATTTTAATTGACACATATTAGGTTTTTCAAGTAAATTATAAAGGAGGCGAGCCCGCTTTCCTTCACCCCGGACATTAGTGGCCGGGTGGGGGCGCGCGACAAATTTTTGTTTTTCTCTCGCGGGCGAGAGAGGGCATCGTTTGCTCCATACGTTAGAGAGGGACGAACGTACATGCACACATTGCCTTTGTTAAAGAGCAAAAATAATAGAGAGAACGGTCGTTTATCTCTTTTTATGGCGGGAGCGGTATCTCGCCTCCGACGCTATTATGGAAGACAATTTTGGCGCGAAAGAAAACTGCTTATTACTTCTTATTCTTGAGAGCGTTTACGGACATTTTATACTGAAATGGAGCTTGGAAAATAGTGCATGTTGGTTTTGTGAGTTTAGTAAGCGTTTTATACACTTAGCTTTAATATCTGTTCTTTGTAAGAATTCGCGTTTTCATTTTATCTAAAAATTATTAATAAATTTTCACTGTTCCTATTTTATGTTGGTATCCAAATTAATATTAATTATCGATCGTTTTAAAGTAATAAAAAGTATGCATACAGCAGTATGGAGATAAACCACCATGAAACAAAATGACTTGCCGCCATGACAGCATAATCAGTATACATAAAGCTGTAACTCCAGTTTTATCTTCCACGATGTTAAATAAAACACTAATTTCAAACCGCGACCCCACAGATGGATTATCTAAGTATTTAATCATAACACTTAAGCAGACAGACAAACAGGAGTGAATTGACACGCTCTGGGGTCGCGCCGGTCCCCGGTCTGCGGGGACTTGAGTAAATAATCATTGTTTTATTTGTTATATTATAGTTTTGTTTAACTTTTAATGTTTACCTATTTAGAGAAACAAATTTAATTTATATTATATATATATTTTATATTTAAATCTGACAGCGCGATTAAAGATTTAACGTACTAATGTTTTCAAACTGAATATGTTAATATACTAGCTGCAGCCGCGACTTCGCCTAATGTTTTTTTTTAAGTAGCCAAGTCACATATAACATTAGCTATGCCTCAGTGAAAGTCCAATTAAAATCGGTCAAACCATTTCAAAAATTAGCCAGACCAGATAGACAGAGAGAAAAATGCTAAAAAAAAGAATTTGATAACATATTTAATCATTAATTTGGATTTACAGACGGACACTTAAATTATTTATATGTATATATTCGATATCTCACCTAATAGCAAGTGATAACAAGTTATTTCTTTTAATCCTGTTGACTCTCTGAAGAGCCATCACCAATCACCAATGAGATGTTTGTCGTCACTTAAGATATAATCAACTTTTTAAATTAATTCCCTCCTTGAGTTACTCGTTTAATTTGTATCACTTTGTTTACTGTACTTGAGATTTAACTGAATTGATTATATTATTTGTGGTACAATATTGTACTGATTGTACCGTCTTATTATATTCATTATTGTACTTGTACCGAAAAGTGTATAAAGTGTGTTAGGAAAGAAATCACGTTAAGTTTTCAGTCGTGTTTCAATTTTTATTTTATTATTTAGTGTAATTAAACTATATTACATTAATATTTCTTAAACTTTTACTAGTTTAATAAATATTATATAATAGAAATATTTTTCGCTAATATGTCATTACTAAGAAATGTATAGGTAACTCAAAAATATAAATATAAGAAACAATATATTATGTGTATATTAAAAATAATATATTATGTATTAATTTCCTAATTAATTCGTTAGTTTTCTAAACAAAGACTAACTGTACTCAGAAGTTTCTTTATCTCGAATACAAAGAAATTTAGTTTGATATAAAAATTTTATGCGAAACAGAGACAAATACATAGACAATATTATAAACCACAGAATATATTTGGTAAATAAATATTTTTATGCACTAAATATATAAAGTAATATTAAAAGTGTTAATAGATTTCACCCGAGGCTTCGCCCCGCTCGGGGGCTCCGGAGTGGAGACTATTTAATTTATGCAAAATGAAATGTCGTTTCTCACTTCGCTTTTTATATTTTTCTATCAGGTGCTAGATTATATGATTTAAAATGGCGGTTATTATTATTTTATATTAGGGTTTTAATAATAACGTATTAGCCTTAACAAAGGAAACGCACACACACATTTCTTTGATTGTGTGTGTCCTCTGAACGTGATTACAATAAATTAAAATATTATTATATATATATGTAGAGTGAAATATATTTTAAAATAATCTTTTATTTGTGTAAAATCTTTGTGATGATATAAAAAGAATTGAATCAAATTGAAATGAGATATGAAATACTCCAGAGGGGATCGGACCAGGAGTGGATTCAATCGAAATGAAATTTAGAAGAAAACGCCGTTTCATTTTACGTGAGGAGTAACGAGGTGGATGGTTTACTACATTCTGATTTACGACTGTCATTTGAATTTTAAATAACATTTGATATTAAATAATCTCACTACTAACTCAGTTTAATAACATCTTTAGTTATAACAGGAAATGTACATATCCTGTATAAGGGTAATCAAGGTCTAATTTAATATACGGCGGGTCATTCAATTAATAGCCCGTGAGGTAGACAGTACGTTCATTTACCCAGACCAAGAGCCCCAGAGCCCCAGTCTCATCCTTCGAGGCAAATTAAATGATGCAGCTGCAAAGAAAATGCAATCACCGCCCGGTATATTCCACGATGCAAATCCGAATTTCCGATTCACTGTGCCCCGCTATTTCTTACGCTAATAAAACGTGCACCAAACGGAGATGCTGTTTCGCTCGTTGATGAACGCCAAATGACGTTATGACAGCGCACGTCGCTATTTAACGCCTATTTGGTTCCAATTTCAAATCCGCGCTCCCCTTCGCTCCGGCCAGTGCGAACGGGCCGTTAATAATAAGTTTTGTTTTTTTTTTTTTGTATAAATAATACATATTTGATGCTCTCTAAGTTACAGTTTAGTTTTTTAATTAAGATTTTGGTCGTTTTCATCAAACTTGGTTACGTAAGCTCCTAGCGTGGGATTTTCATCGAAATGAAATTTGGATAGAGCGGCTTTGAATTGAGGACAAATAGGAATAAAAGTTGCATACTGTGGTCTAAAAAGAAAGGGAAAGAAATCGATACGGTCGCTTCAGCGAGGACATAATCTATATTAATACTTTGAAGATAAAATGTATCGTGTTTGCTAGTAATAGTGTGTAATAACTTTTTTATAATGTTAAGAATTTCACAATAATTTGTAAAACCGATTATTGATACCAAAAAATGTATTTCTTTTCGAAGGAGGTTGTAAATCACAAGGTTTTTGTTGGTCACATTGTCTATGATAGTTTATTCGGAGCGCTATCCCGCGAGCCGATACACGAATATCCGTTCTGCCATTTTGGAGCGCGGGCGACCGGAAACCTGAGGATATTCAGTTTCGCGCGCCTTTCAGCCCGCCATGACAGTTTTCTATATTTTATTCTTATTTACTGCCTTTATTTATGGGTCGCATTCTTCGCCGAGAAGCCATCGATATTGTGGCCGTGTTGGCTTTGGAGGTTCTTTGTGAGGTATATTGTGACTTCTCGAATAATATGAAAAAACTATGGTAAATTAAGTACATATTGTATTTATAACAAAATAATTGATCTAATAAGTTATATATTATAATTCAATATAAAACTATAAAAACTTTGATGTTCAGAGATTAACGGAACAGTCTTGAAAGCCAAGTACCGTGATCGGGAGATGGCTTTATATTCAGATTTGTCTCCTTTCACGACCAGCGGACCGCGCGGACACTTTGTGCGGAACCAGCCGCCGGACGGAAAACAACCACCGCGATGGAAACTTATGGAATTTTCTATTTAATCTTTGGTTATTTTATCTATGTGTAGAATTTGAATTTGGAACAAATTTCTTTCTTTATCTTTACGAAATTTTTACTTGATCTCAAGATTTATTGATTACGAAAATTGTCCAAAAAATGTTTTTTATAAAAATCTGTCTTCAGTGAAAGAGAAAGCAAACGCTACGATACGATACGAAATATGATAATTAATTAAATATATATTAAATAATAAATATCAATCTACACCAAGATCGCGTATTCGAGAATCGAATGTGAGACTTTTATTCATCCGATTAGCATGCGTGTCCTGAGTCTGAGGGCTGGAGGTACGAGTAATACGGATTGTATCCAGCCGCCTGGAGATGAGCCCTCAAAGAGAATGTCAATTTTTCCATATCTTTATACAATGGGAATTAAATTCTTTTCAACGACATATTGTATCTTTTTAATGTTTCCAAACGTGGATTATCTTTACTTTATCAGATTATGTTATTATTTTAACTTTAACAGATGCTGACTTAACGCTTTATTTTAAGGTTTCTGAATATTTATAATAGTTATCATTATATTAACATTATGAAACGGTTTGAAACGTCAAATGTTTTAAAGTTTCAAACAATGTTTCAAATTGTTATTTCATAATTACAATTTTATAATTATAATTATATTTCTTTTAATACAAATAATTTTATACATGTGATATACCCTATTCAACCTTTTAGATTGATTTAACTTAGCACAAAAATATATATAACTTACTAGTAACAATTATTAATACTCATAAGTAAAGAGGATACTATTGTAGAATAGCTGCTTGCTGGTACCTAGAAGAGACAGCGTATTTTTTCGATAATAAATGACCTCAAATATAATCATGACCCAATAAGGTAATAAATAACAACAAACAAGTAACAGAACAATCAGACAGACGATCACGCCCACAGTACATAATAAAGGCTTTATCGAATTACGTTTTGCACCCCGCCATTATGGGAAGAATTTTCACAAACGAAGCATTGTTACAACACTATTGTTTGTTATCGCCCTATTTTTGCTGACTCATCCGTTTTAGATGATTAGTTATGTAGATATGGATGTTAAGATTAACTGACACTTTTTCGAATAGCTTACATTGATTTTATAGTACCTTTCTCTAACTCTCTCTTCTTCTCTAACGATGTTTGTCTGATGAAAATTGTATGAGAGTTTTTTTGTGAAAAGTTTTCTCGTGATTATTAAGTTGAAGCTACCATTTGAATAATTTTATTGTGTTTTTTATATACAACTTATTTCCCTCGACTCGCAGACGTTACATTTAGGTATAAAAATGGTTATTTACAATTGAATAATACATTTGATATTGAGTCGACCCCGCGCCCTTACAAAAACCTTATCGCGATATTTGTTCAGTTTTTATTTTCACTACGAGACACCTAGACAAACAATTCATTCGTTGTGGTTATTCGGAGTCCTATCCCAAGGGCATAAGACTCAAAGTAGCGTAAGTACTTCTTTTGTAATAGTAAATGTAATATGGTCTTTTATATCCAGAGTTGGAGCGGAAATAAGCTTCTTTGTGACACCACCGTATCGGATCGTCAACCGCTTCCTTTCCAAAGATTATTGTAGACGTAGGAGCAAATAAAACTTATCGAGCTAGCTTACGGTATTGTCCAACACTATGGCGTTTGTAATATGAGACAATGACGCATTTATAGACATCAGCACGTGTGACTTGAAGTACCCAAGAAAATACATACATGGATACTAAGAATTTAAATATAAATTTCATATAGACGTAATACAGTATAGTTATTTGTAAAAACGGTCGAACCAATTACAATCAAATCGCAATTTAAGACACAAACACATCAACAATAAGTTTCAGCGGGTGTCATGGCCGCCGGGCGCCATAATGGCAATTTTTGGAATACATCGAGTTGAATGCCATGAATGCGAGATGTCTCGTAAACGGGCCGCGACGTGCAAATTTGTTCCCTTTGTGTCGCGGACGCGGCGCGTGACTGGCATTCGATAGCCCTCCTCTGATTACCGGACACGTCTCTTGCAAACTTTATTCCGAATGGTTATCTTGTTACCCTTTCTGATATAGTTTTTTACATTTCTATTTCAATGATTTATTATTGATATCAAACCGTTTTACTTTAAATGACCAGTAAGATGTAAGATTTTATAACTCTCTTACTGTTGTATAGTTAAAATGTATTTTATTCTCAATATTAAATGAAATTGCATACAGTTAGTATTAGATAGGGTAGTGTAAAGGTTATATAATAGCCGGTAGTGTGGATCTCAATTAGATCCTGACGGTCACGTAAGCGTAGCTTCAATCACGACTTCTGAGCTCACTTTGTCGGGTTATTTGTTTGCGAGGCCCCGAGCGACCGACGATGGCGGCTGAATCTGAATCACACCAATGTTTCAAATATATTCTATCCTAAAGCGATGCCTTTATATAATAAATAATACTACAATATATTTTTGTAACTTATAAAATAATATTTGAATATAAAAATAATTATATTGATTGTTGTCGTTTGCAAAAGGTGTATGTTTGAAATTGAGTATTATATATATTAAATCTAAATATAGTTTTCGTAATAGTTTGATACAAGGCAATGTATAATCCCGTACATCAATGTCCGTCTGTACGTAGTCTGTCCTACAATGTCGGTAACCGTTCCAAATGACCGCTATGGAAGTAAATCACTGTCATTGTCAACTATATCTTGTGCGAATTTACATGTAATTGTTTATTACGTATTGAGTGTGTTACTTAAACTGATAATTGTACTATCACAGTATATTTGTATTTTGTATGTATAAAACTATTCAATGACAAAGAATAACTCTTTTCAGGTCTATCTTTTAATTATATAAAGGGGTTATGTTTTCTCCTGAGCATGGCTGAGTGGTCGATAGAAGTGGTAGTTATCGCGGAACCCTATTTCTTCCCATTTAGGACGGATTGGGTTGGTGACCGGGACTGACGAGCAATCATGTCACCTGCCAGCCTCATTTCACATTCTTTCACCGAAATCGTAGGTATGTTGCATTCTAGGTAGGAAACATCGGCATCATTGGTGCATGCTTTTCCCCTAACCGACCACTATTAGAGTTTCAGGTTTGAGGTACATTGGAGCCATAGTAAAACGCTTCTTTCCCGGTTTCTTGATAGTGTATGGCAACTGTAACGCGAGGTTAACACCCACACCCGAGAAGAGCTTCTAGAAGATTGGCTGACGGCCGTTGGGCTTGTCGTCATGAATGGGAGAGTGGCGAACACGTGCTAACGGTCACAGGGAGGATCTATTGTGACCGTCACGTTCGCGAGACCGAGAGATGGTTAGGAAGTCCTCAAGCACATCAAGACCCTATCTCCCGATCAATATATACGATTCGAGGTGCTCTCCTACATCCTCCCTCGTCATTACATGACCCAGTCAGAAGTGATTACTGGTCCAAGATGGTAGTTAAAGGTAAAGGTGGTAGGTCAAGGTAAAAAAAAATATAGTCACAAAGGCAGCAGTCCTCCAAGTCTGGGTGCCCATTCTGGGTGACGATTGAGCCTGAAACGAGCATAGTGGCCTTAAACCTATATTGGTGGTCCGTTGAAATCGCCCAGCTACGTATTGCTTACATATCAGCGAGATGCCAGTAAAACTGTTGTCGTATACGCAGACGTAGAAAATTGGCACTCCAGGAGGAACCTCTACTTATGTCTCATCGAGGGATGCACTCAAAGAATAAATCCCCCGTGCAAAAGATGGCAAGAATTGTGGACCCATGGGTCAGCCGAGGCCTTGGTACGAGGAAAGGGACCTTGGGCCTGACCACTGACGTAGACTCTCAAACCCGAGTTAAGGGATCGCTTTGTGGCAGAACTGTTTCCGCATAGAGAGGACCTCGCTCTGGAAGAGCTGGACCAATGAATGACGAGTCTTTTAGATCTGTGCCTCTCGCAGTCAAAATTTCCACAAAAGTGGATAAGGTCGAACCACTCATGGCCTATTTTCCGACAGACTTGGTTGATGAGATAGGCAAATTACTCGAGCGAGCTGTATACGAGAAGCTCTCACATATCATCGCGTCCTTTCCTACTTAAGACGCATTGCCGGCGACTGTCAGACCGATTCGCCTTCTATCTGACGCGAGATGGCATGAGAAGACGATAGATGTCTTGCGGTGTTCCACCGGGGTAAGTTATCGGGCTACTCCTTTGGAATATTGTTACGCTGACGAGACCCTGGTCACAGCGTGAGCCAAAACTCCCAGGCAAGCTTCAACTCTTGCTACAATCGGAGTTGAGAGTGTCTTGGGGCGTATTCGACGCCTAGGCCTTCAGGTGACTCTAAATAAATCCCAAGCTATCTGCTTCCCTGGTCCTCGGAACTACTTCTCGTCAGATGCCAGCACTATACTCGGCGGTACTAGCGTCTGCATGGAATCGACGATGAGTTATCTCGGCCTCGTCCTCGATAGTAAAAGGAAATTTCCCGCCTACTTTGAAAGGCTCACATCAAAACTGCGTTGTGCATTGGTAGCTTTTGTGAGATTGCTGTGAAATTTGGGATTAAATGAGTTTAGCAGGCGTCTCGTCATGCGTCTGCGTTTACGCTGAGGCCGCCTGTCTCCTGGCCGGCATTTGGAACCTTGTAGTAAGAGTCCTCGCTGCGATGTTTAATCGACGTGGGGAGGAGCTGGACCAACGCTATTGAGCTACGGATCGTAATAGATTACGTTTTGAGGTCATACACGATCCCAATTCCGGCATGGGAAGAGAGACTGGCAGAACCCAGCGCAAGGATCGTCACGATGGACACAATAACACAAGAAGTCAAGGGTTCAAGTCGTTCTGACTTACACAGGTACTCACGGGACACGGTTGTTTCGTCCAGACATTGCACAGGTAGAGAGCAGGTAGAGAGCCGATTACGGTCTGTCATCATTGTGATAATTGCCACGTGGGTACGACCTGCACATACTCGATGCTTGTTCGACATGACATGTATAGCAAGCGAACTCAACTGGGGTCATAGGACTTGACCTCAATCTCGCAGCCGTTGTCCACTGCATGGTCGAGAGTAAGGACTCGTGGGAAGCAGTCGAGGTGTTTTGGGACCAAGAGATGCTGAAAAAATAATACGCAGAGAGAGCTAATCAAACCCACAAGCAGCGTAGCCGCCGTTGCAAAAAGTCGACAAAGGAAGGTGATCATTCGCTACCTTCCTTTCTTCCTTTCTAACTAGTGGGTAGTGCAGGGTGAACTTGGGCGAGTTCCCAGCCCTCTTAAGCTTGCCCGAGTGGGCATGGGTGTGTTCTTGCACGCCATTCTGATCAAACGTTGCTCAGTAGAAAGATGACCCTCTGTCCTTCAATCCGTCTGGTCTGGTGAAACTGCACCGTCGCCGGGTTTCAGACGATTGCCAGTTAGCTGTTCCCTTGACCCTGGCTTACGGCACCGAGAAGGACACTGTGTATAAGCCGCTTAGAGTCCGGCATAACCAGGTTGTCTCCCCCCAGGCGGCAAGGTATCCGACTATTACCCTACGTAAAAAAGCTTAGACTAAGATTAGCTACTATAGTACTTTTAAAATGCAGGATTAATCCTGGATAACTTCATTAATTCCTGGATCATTGAAATATATTTTTAAAATTACATATTAAACTCGTTTAAATAGCGAAATGTGAGCTGAAATGAATAATGACGACATGATGTTATTATTATAATTGATTGGATATAATAAACAGAGGTATAATGCAGTTAGGGTGTAAATTTCAATTTGTCTGTCTGTGACCGCGAGCGGTTCAATTAGACTCGCTGCAGGATTTAGCTTTTTAATGTTTTATTTTTTAATGTCGCTTCAATTTAAATTACATTTTTTAAACAACTTTTACATCATTTTTTAGTTTAAGTTTTAAGTATAATTAAGAAGTTCGTTATAGAGTACTTGTGTTTATTATTATCTATTTTTAAATACATATAAACCTACATACAGGTATACATATACATATATGTGTGTATATGTATACATATACATATACATATATATATATATATATATATATATATATATATATATATATATATATATATATTCTTTATTGTCTATAAATAAATCTCATAAAACTCTAAACAAAACTATCTTTTATGGTCTATGAAAGTAATAAAACCGATTTCTGCCTCTACAATTAGTCGCTAAAGGGTGTTTATTTGTAGGGTGTTATTAGGACTACCATGATTTGATATTTGTATAGGACAATTGCAGAAGGAATAAATATAGATATTAATATTATGAATGATATATTTGTCAACATCACTTTCATTTTTCAATATAGGTTTTAGATAATGTCTATAATACAAAACATAAGAAATCAAGTTACACAATTATTATTATACTACTCTCATAATGTCTTTATTCTCCCGTGTGGTCACTATAGGACTGCGCCCCTGCAGGGCTCCAGGCGCCTCTAATCTCACTAAACGGGAGCAAATGCACATAATCCGTCATTATTGTTTTTTTATTGTAAAAATCCATACACTCGAAATAGAGTGTGAGATTTTTAAAATTTATTAATGAAAACGTGTCAATCAGGCTTAATAGTTTAAAATATTAAATTATAGTTCATTATTGTATTAAATAAAACTAATATTGCAAAGTTTTACTATATTCACATTATATATTATATATAGATAAATAAATAAATTATAATTGAGCTGAGCGTAAGCGAAGCTCATAACCGTTTGGGAGATCTTTTTTTGTGTTTATTTGTCTCCAGAATGCGACGAGATAATTAAGCTAAAAACTTTCTCATGTATGTTTAACCCGAACGCGGATATTATAACGAAAACAGATTGAAAAAATGTTTAGCCATTCAAAAGTTATCAAGAAAAGAAGAAAGAAGAGGGGCTCAGCTCAACACCCGCCTCGCACAGTTGGCGGATCCTAGTATACTAACAATTAAGTTTGTTCTTTGGATCTTCCCATAGATCTACCGACGGACTTGTGTAACTTAACTATATAAAAATACTGGTTTCAATCATTCAAATCTTGGTTTTGAATAATTTTCATTGGATATTTAATATATTTTTTAAGTATAAAATATAATAAACCATCTGTTAACAAAACACGACCCCTGACTCGCGTCGCTTACTTCTTAAGAGTACTTCAACTTCACATGTATAGTGTACGCGATTACTTTTAATATTAGTTAACACGAGGGTTGATGGATCAAGATTGGTTTTGTAAACTATAATTTTTATTTTGTTGATTAATTGAAAAATTTAACAATCTACTATATCCTATAGGCAAAAAAAAAATCAAATATCACATAGCGAAATTCTTTTACTTTGTAGTCTATGGTACTGTCATTTTTGGTGATTATTCCTCAACGACACGAGTTTTTTTTTTTCCGATTTTTTTTATAAGCCATCGCAATAACCATCGCTATAAATGTGTAAAATTTCATGAAGATCGGTTAAGCCGTTTTCATGCCAACCCCGGACATGGGATGCACAGTCTCACATAGAGCTCTCCGCTCGCTCCGCTCATTTCGCTCAACAATGTATATCTGTCGTTTCATAAAGTACTTTTAGTTAAAAATTACTGATAATATATTTGTCCTTCTACCATTTTGAAATTGAGATCTTAATTTTAATAATATAATGAATTTTCAAGGGTAATAAATAAAAAAATATATTTTTAATATAACTTTAATGACAACTCAAAAATTGATACAAAAATGAAAACTTAAAATCGATGTAAAATATTTAATAAGACGATTCAAATTTAAAACAACAAACAAATTAACAATCAAACATTTTTTATAATATT
Organism: Melinaea marsaeus rileyi; assembly: GCA_918358865.1. Classification (NCBI taxonomy): domain Eukaryota; kingdom Metazoa; phylum Arthropoda; class Insecta; order Lepidoptera; family Nymphalidae; genus Melinaea; species Melinaea marsaeus. Next base: position 25,600,762 of record OU911088.1, on the reverse strand, counting down.
ATACAATAAAAAGTGTGTATTAAAACAGGAACTGGGGCGCAATACATGTATGTATTCACATTATCACTTGATAGTAATATAAAGTAGGGATATAAAAATTAAAATTATTTATTATTATTCATATAAAAAAAAGTAATTAAAAAAACTATTAATTGTCATATATCGCTCTCAAATTTCTGTAACTAAAAGTATATAAGTATGTTATATAAAGGCGTATTTACATAAGAGGCTGTTTACGAAAGTAACTAAAAACCCAGACAGAAACGTAATATTCCTTATAATCTATAGATATAGAATAATTCTATGATATGTTATCTATTCGAGTTCTAAATGTCATTTATTTACATTGCACTAGTTTTATAGAAATTGCACATTTTACAATATATTTACTATTGATTCTATTAAATAATATTAACAAAGGAAGACAAGGGTTATTTAATTTATAATAAATTGTTTATTTTACCATGTTATATAAATATTATAATGTGAATAAGTATCAAGACAGAAAGACATTTCAAAAATGTTATCTCAATACAAACAGACACGTATATATGTATCATATGCCAGATATACTTTCAATGAAAAATGATAAGGAACAACAGGAACAGAAAGGTTTAAAAGCTAGAGCTAAGTTATTTAACGGAATCAATAACTTTATTTACATATTACATTTATAATCTAAGAAATATGCATTTTATTTACAATATGGCGTCAAAATAATTGTTACAGATAATAACACTCTTCTCGCTATGTTTAAATGTTTTAATGTCTCGTATTGCACCTTCTTGCACCACTAATTGGTCAGTCTTATTCACTGCCCAAGAAAACCTCACTAAATAGCACTAACACTGACATAGACGATGTCTGTCTGTCTTACACGCTGTCAGGAGTGCTGTCTCTCTCCGTGGAGGTGGAAGGCTGCTCCCAGTGCGAGTACGGTCGCGCGGGGAGCGCCACCGGCCTTCATATAACATGCTGCGGAGGTTCCTCGTCGCTCTTCATCAGAACATACGCCACTGGGCGCTTGACGTCCGGTGGAGGGGAGGGGGACCGCCGGGGGGGACAGCCGCACGGGGACAGCGCGCTGCTGTACAAGGCTGAGCTGTACAACGCACCGCCGTATAGTGCCTGAGAATACAAAAATGACTGCAAAAAATGTAATGCGCAGTTATAATCTTAATTAGACATTTTTAGTTTACCCCCCATATGTGGAGGAAATGAGCTGATAAAATTATACATCTGAATAGGCGTGACTACGAATTTAAGATAAATAATATAACAACAATTAAATATTACAAATAAAATTGACAATTACCTGTAAATGTGCTAACTCGGCAGCCAGCTTTCCATCATCAGAAGGTATTTTGGCGAAGGGGTAGAACGGGTATGGTATGGGAGGGAACAGCGCTCTGCTCAGATCCGGTTTGTCCGGTAGCAAGTGGTGTGGGACGGGCATCTGTGGTACGGGCTGTGGTATGGAGGGCGTCATGAGTCGTGGTACTGGCGCCATTAGACCGCTGATGTTAAAACCGAATTTGGGTTCCTTCTTGATGAGCGCTTTGGGTTTCCTCCGAGGTCGGTACTTATAGTCAGGGTGCTCTTTCATGTGGAGGGCTCTAAAGAGAGGAATGCAATGTTAGTTTTGAAATATTATTAATGATACAGTATGGCATGGAATGCCTAAAAGCAAGTTTGCACTAAGACGAATTTACACTAATATGACTCAATGCTCCGATCCCAATAAATTGGGATAGAGACAGACAGACGTATGATGATGACGTTAAAAACACTACAAAGCTTAATATAATTTAAATTAGAAGTCATCGAATATGAAACTAGATATTCAGCAAACAGCGTTTAAAAACCTCATACGTACTATCATCCCTTGGTCCGTTCGAATAATTACAATCGACTAGCTGACAATCGCGATTCTATCACAAAGCTCGCATAATCGGACGCTGTGTCGACTCTTTCTCATCTCTATACGTCGTATTTAGATACCATCCCACTTTATTTTGAACCTTACGGCCATGTGATAGAGTTTATAATAGAATTGGAGGGATCGTGAGATAGGGATGGGAGCAAAATAACACCGATTGTGACGGGACAATGCAATAATCCGAGTATTGTTGAATTGACATTGTTGTTTTAAGGGCGGCGGGCGTTCGCGACAATTGTACGCTTTATTGCATAAATAATAATGTTATTCTGCCCAGTGGAGTCCCATTGTGGAGTTTTGTTGTTAAACTTAAAGCTGCGAATGAGATTACAAAGTCACTGTTCAATAAACGAGGAAGATGTTTAAATACATGAGGTGTATACTGATAGTTAAGTACTAAGTATAGAATTCTTTGATAGATAGATAGAAGACTGAAATAACGAAACCTTCATTCTTTCCTTAATTTGTCAATGTTTATTGAAAGTTTATCAAGAAAAACATATAGAGTCCCAAGGGATATTCCTTGAGTCAAGTACCAACTACCGAGAATTTAGTTTGTTATAAATGTTGTGTTTATAACTTAATAAAATGATTAATATTCTATTGAAATATATTTTATCTAACTACACTGTTCCGCGAGCACATTGAATTACCTAAACTTATCTCGTAAAACGTAGATGGTATGAATAATCTTCAATTATCTATCTATATTTATTGAGCTGAGCGTAAGCGAAGCTCTTAACCGTTTGGGATACCATTTTTTGTGTTTAGTTGTCTCCAGAATGCGACGAGATAATTAGGTAAAGATTCTCATGTATGTTTGAGCCGAATGTGAATATTATAGCGAAAACAGATTAAAAAATGTTTAGTCATTCAAAAGTTATCAAGAAAAAAAGAAAGGAGAAGGGCTCAGCTCAACACACACCGCGCACGGTTGGCGGATCCTAGTGTAAATACCATTAGGCCTCATATTAAACTGAACAAGTACCTAGTTTTAACTTCATAAAATTATCTTATACCTTATACATTCTTATCCAAAACATATCAGTTTGTAACTTTATTCAAACACGTCTAAAACTCACACAAGATATTGATATAAAAACGTTTTGGTAATAACAAAAAATCGAGGTCAACGACCGACGATTCCTTCATTACTGTTTGCGGACAATAAACAAGATAGCCGTAAGGAAAACATAACTCGAGAAAAAACCTATCTCTATTTGATCGGCTTTTTGGCGTATCGACTTTAATCGAGTTGAACAAACATCGATGCATCAATAATATCGATATGAAAGGGACTTTATAGTTTTATTGATAGTGTATGTTGGTTTATAGAGGACGTATGTGGAGGTTAACTTGAGTGTTTTATATTTATTTAAATGCATAATTTCATTTAAGATTCTTTTTTTTTTCTTACAATCTTATTAAAACCTTAAGAATAAGTAAGCAAAATAACACTAGAATAAGTTTATAATTTAATATTATTAAAAAATAAGTATTAAGTCATCACACGATACGACGACGGACGGTGACATTGTTTGTCTGTATTATGATAAAAAATAAGTATAAATGTAAACATGGGTGCGTCTTTTCGACTATTGTGCGGAGTGTTGACCGATAGCGGACACACCGACAGTGGGCGACCAAATTAAGTTCTCAACGCCCTTCTCGTCCCGTCTTTATAAACAATTCCTTGTTAATCTACCCTTTTGAGGGGGGATGTGTTATTTCCTTACTTTATATACACTTTGCTATAGCATTTGCATTTTTAGTTGTTCGTACATTGCTAATTATATTAACATTTGAAAACAGTGATCACAATTATGAAAAAATATGAATACGTTTTGAATCCGTAGCCTTATTTTAAGTTGGAGTGTATAGAAGAGCTTATTTTGATAGGTATAATATCAAAGGCTCCTGTCACTCCCATTTGATACACAAATAAAATAAATAAATAAATAAGTAACTTACCTGTTTATAAAATCCAACTTTTAGTTGGTTTAAACATTTTATATCTGATAACTTGTTAGTTGTGTGTAATAAGTTATATTAACTTTTAATTTGTTATATCTTGATATTTACTTTTCAGTATAAGTGTTAATTTTATTTGATGTTAGTTTTTAATTAATAATTTGATATATATTAAAATATAAGTTATTTCCTTTACAGTATTTTGTAGTTTGTTTAGTTAGTTTTTATCAAATGGACTAACTATATTTGACAGTTTTGTCGTGTAACCTTTTCGCAAAACTATTATTTCGTATATCAAGTTTACTTTATTCAATCCAAACCAATCAAATCCATCTGTTTTACAATGAGATATTGATTTCTTTAATTTATTTATATGTATTAGTTTATATAATTAAATCGTTTAGAGTTTAAATATATGAAAAATATATGGAGTATTATAAATATTGCATGATAAGAGAATAATTAGTTAATTAATTTGTTATAATTTTAGATTTAATGAAGTTACAGGTGGAGAAGAGACGAAGTGATAACTGTATGCATCTTTGTAATAGGACCGCATTTCAAAAGGCTATTAGTATTCTAAGTGGGGGATTCCACCCTATCTTTAACAAAGAGCTAGAGTGGAACATAAGCTTATTTTTATAGCCCTGGGTCCTCCTGATAACGGCGCGTCCCGACAATGCAGATATTACAATCACCAGATCATTGTTTTGGTAGTTTTTTCGAACTAATTGTTTCAAATATATAGTTAGTGGTTATTAATATAAATTTTCGTAATAATAATGGCAGTTTTTATAAATGTCAAAAAGTGAGAAAAAAAAGTTTTGGGTTGATTGGTAGTGTTATATCTTTTGTACCTTTTTAGGAGAAAAAAAAATCAAAATTAATAACCTTCTTTTATAATGAATTATTAATTAAATACAATATGTATATATATATATATATATATATATATATATATATATATTATATATATATAACTATAATTATAATATAATTTCTTTAATTATTAATGTTTTTTATAAAAATATGTTGAGTAATTTACATAAAAATACGATTATATATCTGAAATCAAATCATTAATACAATAAAAATATAATACAGACAAACTGACATTTGTAATCAATTTTTTATAGATATAAGAAGATATAAACATCTTTATAAATATAATATTTGATTATAACGTGATAAGCTAAACTAACATCCGCCCGCGTATTTGCTTGTGTATTTAATCTATCGTTGTTCCTCAAATAACTTTTTTGTTCACGTGTGCTTTGTTCTGTGATTATTTTAATTTTGATAACAACTTAATATGACCTACGTGGATGGATGGTTTTAATGTTTTTTGTATATTAATGGATTAGATTTATTTAAATTATTATAATTAATGTTTCTGCATATATCTATATATGTCATGGTATGGGCATGTTATGAGGAGAATGAAAGGTACGTGACCAAATGAGTCCTAGGTATGGTAGTGGAGGGATGGAAAGGTAGAGGACGGCCGAAGAAAAGATGGATGGATTGCGTGAAAGACGATATGGAGAAGAAGGGAGTGAACAGAGATGACGAGTAACAGGAGAGTATGGAAAGAAAAAACATACTGTGCCGACCCTAAAATGGGATAAGGGCAGGAATATGATGATATGTATATACACATATATTTATTTATATACATATATATAAATAAAATTGAAGTGTCTGTTTGTAAGTCCAAATTTTTCAAACAGCTCTTCACTAAATTCAAATGAAAGTATATATTTTACTTACATAGTAAAAAACATTTTTGTTTCTCACTCTGTCTGCCTGTTTGTTCTGGCTTATCTCTGAAACGGCTGGACCGATTTTAACAGACTTCCACTGGCGGATAGCTGATGTTATAAGGAGTAACTAAGGTTCTTTATTAAAAAAATTATTTCGTGCGAACGAAGTCAGGGGCACAGCTAAAGATCTTTTAATTTGTTTTTAATAATGAAATAATAAAGATAGTTAAATAATTTAAGCTTAACATTTATTAAATACTATTTTTTGCCGCGACTTCATCTGCCTTTCATTACAATATATTAAACTTTTACTACACTACTGACTAACATTTTTTTTCATTATGTCTATCTATCTGTTAGTTTGTTCCTTTATAATCCAAGAACCGTTTGACTGATAATGATAAAAAAATATATATAATAAGAAAAAGTGAAGATGCAAATGTAAGTAAGCCCTGAAAAATTATGGTGCAAATGGTAGCTTGTAAATCCTATATTATAAAAAAGGTATTCTATATGTCTGTGCGCACTAAATACTCCGATAGAACCAATTAAATAAAATTACCAAACAAATTCGATACAAGTGCAAGCGAAGCTGCGGGTAGAAACTAGTTGTATATATATAATCAGTTTCTTATTTGTCTGACAATAGGATATTTATTTCCAAAGTGAAAAGTTCCTAATATTTGTGATTGCTTAGCAAATATAAGTGAAATAAAATTGTAATTTTTTTCTATTTTAATACTTAACTACATGTATGTATGTATGTATGTGTATATTACTTAATAATATATATATTTATATATATGTAAATATTTATAGCAAAATATAATGTATTATTTTCGGTTTCATCTAATTAATGTCAGTCATAATCATTTAATAGGTCATGCCTTTATTTTAGGTCAGTCATAGTTATTAATTATATATTATATGTTATTATTATTATGTATTAATTTATTCAAAGTCAAATACCATAATCTATCTGATTTTTTTTAAATATATCTTTCCGTATCTTTACAAAAATATACAAAATATTTTAATTTAGGGTTAATTTTTATTTGTAACTGTCATTAAAGATATATAAAGATATATATTATATTATCTTTATATATCATATAGTTGAAATTCAAAACTTTTACTATTAAAAAAAGATATATATGTAATAATTTAAATAATATTACAAGTAATATATGTTATAAAGAAACACATTAACATGGAGGAACGGTAAAGAAAAAAAATTCAAAAATTAACAAAAATGCAGTTTTTAATTTAAATGACAAAATATATAATAAATATTCAATTTATGTAACGAGAAAATGTCTGTCTTGTTAAATTTATTATTTTTATATACTTTTTGCACACAAAAATAAAATACTTATGAATATTGACTCACCTCAACCTCTTAGCTTCATCAATGAAAGGCCTCTTCTCCATCTCAGTGAGCAGCTTCCACTCCGCTCCCAGCCGCTTCGAGATCTCGGAGTTGTGCATCTTAGGGTTATCCTGAGCCATCTTCCGCCTCTGCCCCCTCGACCACACCATGAACGCGTTCATCGGCCGCTTTATGTGATCTGACGGTTGCTTAGAGAGCGACATTTTTCAAATTTAGAACTGATTCAAATTTGGAATTTATTTATTTTTAAATTTTTTGATCACTTTTGTTCAGTCTGAACATATTTCTCAAATCTTAGATTTAATAGTAACTAAACTCTATTTTAAATGTTACTTTATTTATAATTCTAATTTTTTATTTATTATAATAATTTATTAACACCAAATAGTAAATCGGAGACGTATTTTAATTCTCGCGCCGGTGAAAAGCTCCCGAAAGCTCAATGCGGCGCTTTTCTTGACAGTGTCATGTTTAACGCTCAGAGCTGGTCGCTGTCCCCCTTGGCGTTTCCCCCCCACCGGCGCGTCGACCAATCAGCGGGCGCCGTGGGCGGACGCCTGGCTGTGATTGGTCGAGGCGCTGTCCGTCTCGCGACTCGCAACAGGTGCCCGTATGTTCTTGTTAGCATGTTTATTAGCGAGATTAAATTCCTTTTTTAAGCCGCAACCTTGGTTTGTAAGCGTGCGGCGGTAATTGGATGAATTGGATGAATTCGATTGGTAATGTATGAGGTGGAGATTGGAAATAAATACATTCATACACACCGACTAAGGACGGATACACACGGGGTGATATTATTTGTAACATTCTACATACTCATGATAATATGTATTATTAAAAAATCGTCAAATAAAAACATATTATTAGATAAATATTTTAGAATAGCTTCAAGTTGAAGATCTCAAATCTCCACGTCTGTTAATCTTAAATGTTAACCTCACACACACAAACACACACACACACACACAATTATCTATATAAAATATGTATAACATATTTTTATCACTTCAATATTAAACCCTTCATAGTATATATATTGTAGTAGTTAGTCTGTTCGTCACCGTTCTCCACAATATCTTGTTATACCTCGTTTTCCCGCTACACTGACCAGCCGCAAGCGCTTTTAAGCGCTGCAAATGTTAAACATGCAAACTTGATTTATACAGCATTTTAAATTCAATCCTATGTATTGGTAATAGGGTAGTTTTTACATTATTTGACAATGTGTCTTACGTCGTTCTGGTAAGAACAATACATCGTCTATTATATAGGCGTATTGAAGATGTCTTTATGTGTACGTTTATGTACAATAATGGGCTATTACTTGATGGTCTACAAATTGTCCGTCAAATATATATATATATATATATATATATATATATATATATATATATATATATATATATATATATATATATATATATTATACATTTTGATATCGGTTAATAATAGTCAATATATCATATATTCTTATAATCCTATAAAATTTTCAATAAAAAAATATTTTACCTAATTAATGTGATTTTAATACAAAAATTGTACAATAAAAAAACATACAAACATATTTTTGTATATATAAAATAGAGGTTACATTTTGATTTCGTGTGTCACCTGAAAATTGTTTTCAGAGTGAGCGATAATAGAGTTAGAGTGAGCGAGTTACGCTCACACCGCACTGTTTTGGGTAAAAGTGGATTTAACGTTGAGCTACCATCGGGGTCAAGGATTCAATTATCATTAATGCATAAATTTTTTATTCATTAATAGTTTTATTTTCACTTATCATAGTATGTTAAAAAAAAATTAATGACTAATTAAAAGTAAGGTATTCTAGTAATTAATAGTTGTAGCAAAGAGCTACGATCTCGTAGCGTAAAGCGTAGATCGTAGCGCTACGTAATTGTAATATATGTCAATATACGGAGCAACTTAGGTTTATAATTATCATACTAGCTTTAGCCGCGACTTCGTTTGCGTATTTTTTTAATAAAAGCAGCCTAAGTTACTCATCACTTATCCGTCAGTGTAAGTCGTGTTAAAATCGATAAAGCTGTTTCGGAGATAACCCAGACCAAACAGACCGACAAAGACAATTTTATATATATATATATATATATTTATGATGCATTTAGTGTTATAAATGTTAATTTGGATTTACAAACAGACGCTTAAATTTTATCTATATGTATAATTATAAAAAAATATAAATTACATGGAAAATCAAAATAATAACTGCTGTACATTAAAAAGAAACGCCATTTAACATACGGTAAGAGAAGGAGAAAATAAGTAAATATATTTTAAATAAGTACATAAAAGTATAAATTAAAAACTATTTTCTTACATAATAATATCAATATTTATACACAAACATACATACTAATATATCATTAATAAAACAATTATAATACAATCTTCAAAGTATACAAATTTTATTTTCAACAGATTTTCTGAAGTGAAAGATAAAAATTAATTTAATTTAAAAATATGTAGTTTTTAAGACAGTTTAGTTAAAAAACAATAATGTTTTAGTTAAAATGTCACTCTGTATATATATATATGTGTGTGTGTGTGTGTGTATATGTGTATATAAATTGTCGGCATCACAAAGCGACTGTATTGAATGGAGGAAATAAAAATATACTATCAATACCGATATAAAGGAGGCGACACACACACGATGTTAACATACAAATACATCTCAAGATGTATTCGAAGATATCTTTAACATTATTTGAATATAAACGTTTGAAAAAATTATAATAACACAAGCTGGGCTCATGACTTAGTTCGTGTGGAATATATTTTTAAACAAAAGTAACCTTCAAACATCAGCTTTACACCAGTGATAGTTATAAAATCGGTTCAGCTATTTCAGAGATAAGCCGGATCAAACAGATAGGCAGAGAAAAATTGTTATTTTTTTTAATGTAAGTAACATATGCATTTAATGCTGTAAATTTGAAATTACAATTATTTATATGTAGATATTAAAAATATATTTATTAGATATTTAAATGTGTAAACAAAGAAATAAAATAAATTTATTTTATATTTATTATATTTATTTAACCAAATATCTGAACATCATCAAAATGATGAGAGGTCCGTGTGTATGTTATAAGGACCATTTTATCACCGCTCCGAGGGACGCATTTCACTCAATTCTGTTTACGTCTTTGTCATATTTTGTTTGTCATTTATATTTATATAAATTGTTTTATATTCTCACTGTATTTAGAACAATAAGGAATATATTATTTTAATATAACCCAATAGATCAAGATTTCTTTGGTACAAATGAAATAAGTTAACCCTTGACTGTTTCCAATACAAAAAAATGTTATACGTTAACTTTAAGAAAATATAATGTGTAAAATGTATGGGATTTTTTTTAATAAAAATAATATATTCACTGTCTATATATAATTTTCTGAACACATTATATTAATAAACAATTAAAATGTTATAGAAATTAAGATGAAATTACTAAATTTATTCTCTATATTCAGATGATACATCAAATCATTTATTTATTATTTATTTATCTTTACGCCATATCCCTTGCGGGGTAGCTCGAGACGACGGACCAAACGCTACGATCCCTGCATACCTCTCGCACGGCCACAGACATCAACCTCTTCATAAATGCCCTCCGGGCATACCAAAGCATACACAAAGCAAATGTAATAGAAAGGAAATCTGTCCGGAGACGCGTATTCTGTATAGAATATAACATAAGAATAAAGTCCATATATTAGATCGTCACTATAATTTAAGTTCTTGGCGAGAATCGCGACAGTAAATCTCAATAAACGTAAATAGATGCACAGACTCACTTCGGACCGTTTGAAAACATAAAACTGAGGCTTAAAATCCGCAATAACAATAAGTTAAGGCTTACCGCCGCTTTACACGATACGACTATCATGTCGTATCCATTTTGGTGGCGTTTACCTTTGATCTTATGAGCGAAGCGATCGCAGCGCTCTATGTGAGACTGTGCATCCCATATTCGGGGTTTGTATGCGAAACGGCTTTATCGATCTTCATGAAATTTTGCACATTTATAGCGACGGTTTATAAACAAAAAAAACTGATGTCATTGAGTATAATCACCAAAAACGACAGTACCATAGACTTCAATGTAAAAAAAATTCGCTATGTGATATTTGATTATTCTATATTTTTTGCCTGTCGGTTTCAACTTTGAACGCTGAATTGAAGATGGGTTACTCGCTTCGCTCAATTCGCCAAACTTTACCGAGATTTAGCAAGCGCAGTGAGTCAAATTCAGGTCCGGTTCGCGCCCCTAGTATATTTTATATGATTTAAATACATAAATAACATGCTTATTTTAAAGTCATTTCTTTGGTGTAATCCTTAGAATCTAAGTAATCGTTTTTTATGTAAAAAATTGCATTTCGAGTATCTTTACATACGTGACACGATAGTAATAAGTGAATAGTCGTGTCGTGAGGTCTGAAGGCTCCCTTCCTTCCCGACGACACTCGGGGCGAGCGGTTTTTGTATTTCACATTATAGCTTTATGGGATCTTATTTTCATAAATATGGCGGCTTAAATACCCTTTATGTCTGTGGTGACTTACAAAGAGGCGTCGAGAGAAGTTGACTGTTGGTGCGTGTTTGTAGTTTATGAGTTATATTTAAACAGTATTTACATAATAATGTCACCTGAAAATTTATAATTTATACGTTCATGATTATTTGATTTCATTTTAAGCTATATCAATACTTGTCTATTAAGTCTTTGATAGTTTTGTTTTCTTAAACCGTTTATCCGATCACTTATGTGTTTATATGGACAAACATATATATATATATATATATATATAGTTTAAAGATAACCTTGCTTATATGTCAAAGCTTAAAAAAATTTGAGTTGTTTTTCAAATGTTTCTAATATATAACATTTGCATATGATTAATTAATATATAAAATAATAATAACAACATAACATTTATAAATTTTATTTAATTTTAAATAACAATAACATTTTGTTATTTTTGTAACATACTTTGTAAGTACTCTTTCTATTTCAAACGGTCATTTAATTCATTATTATTAATATTTTATTATGGAATTAAAAATATTAATAGTGTTTTAAAAGTCGGGGATATATTTTTCTATAAAACATATACACTTATTATAATAAAAACATAAAAAATACAATATCTTGTTACAGTTGTACCTAACAAGGAACAATAAAAATGGTAAAGTTTTTTAGGAGGAGAAAATTAATGAATGTTGGGAAACTTAAGTCTTAAATATAAATGTCCTTCGTTTATATTTTTACTATTGTGTTAGTTGTAATTAAATATATGTTATATCTTTTAGTTTTGTGACGTGTATCGTAGCTTATTATTTCCTGTATTTTTTATATTTAAAAGAGAGCCAAAAATCGTGCAGATCATTTGTCAAAGTGATCTCCGTCGCCCAGTCTCTCACAAAATCAGAGAATGCACAAGTGTAGTCGGTCTGTGAAGAGAAAATAGTCGCTTTTTTGAAGATACATATTTTGTATCGATCGGAAAATTGTGTTAATGTTTATGTTAGTAGTTTTATTGAAGAACGCGTCGTATCTCGGTGGTAAAGGCTTGGGCAATTTGGAGAAATTAAAACAGCTCTTCAGAACAATCCAGTGATAATTGGGGAAACGCACAGAGCACACACAACGTTCCTATACATAGACAAAAGCTCGCTTTTCACGTAGCACTAGGTCAACAACTCTTAGAGATGAGATTTGTACTCCATATTTAGCCTGATCTGTGTTTTATAAGGTTTGTCGATAGTCTGGTGTAAATACTGCCTCGCTCCATTGATCCCTTTCAATTTAGTCCAGGCCACTTTGGGCTGACTGCAATTAACCATGGCTTGATATATAGATGTCCAATAGTCCAATTTTTTGTAAAGATTTGGGGGTCTGCAGTGATAGTAACTAACTAGTAACTAATAGTGTTTTTAGTGATAAACAAACTTGTGTAAGTTTCATTCTAAAACATTACCCAGGAAGTTCTCAATGTGAGACAATGTTTGTAACTCATCGTCTTGCCTGAGTCTTTCACCAAATATACTTAATGCCTCAGTATAATCATCTTCAATCATAGACATAATGAATGATGAGAATCCAACATATTATTGATGGAGAAAGAGTAGAATGAGATAATGATAAGAGGTAAAAGAATAAAATATTTAGACCGATTAATCAAACGACCTCTCCATCCCCAGGGTCTATTACTAATTGTTCAGTAAAATTATTTGGAAAAAGCCATAAAATCATGTGATTTTCTTCATAATCTAATAATCTCTTTTCTTCATAATCTTCTTCGTTCCATGCCTGTGTATAGAATTTCCAAAGAGCTCATTATAATAAAGAATTAGAAGGTACCCTGGTTACGCATTCAGCCAGCAAAGCAATTTGCTACAACCTTCTTGGTTATATAAAATAGATATATCTGTTCGAGGACTTTTCTTTTATTATTTACATTTTATTTTACTTTCGTTTTTTACTTCAATAATTTTATATTATTTATATTAATATTGCTGGATATAACATGGTTTGTATAAATTTTAATATTTATATGAAATAAATTTGAAACGGATTGAAGTTAATATTTGTACCTTAGTATTAAAATGTTCAGTGAAGTGTCGGTTAATATATTTATATATATATTATTTTAGAATTATAATATTTTCTTTATGTAATATATAAAAGGTAAACTCAGGTTAATAATTAGTGTTTCTTGTAGATGGAAGCATAGCAAATTATAACAAAAAGAAAAGTAAATAATCAAAATTTTTGCTATTATTACTAATATAATATTGTTTGTATTTATATAAAGTTAACAGCTAAAATACCTTTTCTTGTTCTACAAAACATCTTTTTTTTTCTCCTTCTTGTGCAGCTCTTTACAAGTAAAACATTGATAGAAATCAAATTACTACTGTTACTTGTTATTTTAATGAAAGATATTTTAAAGGATAAAAGATTAAAAAATGTAAACTTTAAATTGTAAAAAAATAATTACTGAATACTTACTGAACAAAAATTTACCTCATGCAAGATTTAGGACCAATAGATATGAGAGAGAACTCTGTATGAAATTTATTATTTTTTTACAATAAAATTTTTAATTTGTCATTTGTTAGTATTGCATTTTTTTTATTAAAAGTTAAAAAAGATACAAGATAACATTTAACATAAAATAACATTTTAGATTCAGGGCAACAGTCGCCATCTCTCGTAAATTTAATCTATTATTGTTTTGTTATTCCTAAAGATGTCGCTTTTTGTACCACTTGGAAGCAGCGCCATCTATTATTGTGCATGAAATAACTCCCTGTGAAGACTCCTTAGCAAATTCATTAATATAACTACAGAGGGCGTTGTTGAGTGTAGTATTTTACAAAATATAATCAATAGATGGCAGTAGTCAATCTAAAGGACATTTTATTTTACACCCCATTCTAGCTAAAAGCTAGGCATCAGAGCTGCGCTAAATATTCATATTTCTTTTATATATTGTATTTTTAATAAGTTAATACATATAACATTGGAAAGGTATCATATAATAGTACATACTTATTTTATAAGGGCTTGTTTTGTAAGAAGTTTTTTAACTTCCAACTTCACTAAGCAAAACTAGGGGCTTGGAATGAAATAGAAGCCAACTCTTTTAACTTTTTTTACATTTTTTTACTGACTCTTCTAATGATTGCCATTTCAAACAGTTGCACGGTTCGAGCTGGTGGCTCTCTGTGGGTATATATTTTGAGAATGATAGTTAGGCATGTAAACTATATTTTATAATGTATAAAATATGATGTTTAATTACACATAATATTTTAAATTAACAATGGAACTTAACTGGAATTCATACAATCAGAAATAAGCGTTGGATAACTAAAATTCTGTTTTTATATTACTAAGGAACTAAGTTATATACAATAGTTCAGATTCTTAAAGTATAAAAACTGCAAATATACACGTGTTTCGGTACACAACTTAATTTTAATATAGCTTTAAGTATATTATTAATTAACTTAGTGCCAAGGTCCATTTTTAACATCAAGTTAAACTTATATTGTAGAACGTAGTTTTAGACATAATCATTGGTTAAAATCTCTCTATTAACAAGCCTCACTTTCTCCTACACGTATTTATTTATTAAAGTATTTTGAAATTGAATTTTCTAGACGAGCTATAGTATAGGTACAACAAATTGATTATAATTTAGGATTGCTTATGAATTCATATAAAGGTGGATAAGTAATATTTGCTAGTTTATTGGTAATTGTAAAATACGTTGATTTATTACACAATACCAGTGCTTTGGTATTTGTTGGCTAACTGAGGCTGGGCAACAATCACTGATCTATGGAGGCTGGGATCAATGGAGTATTATAGCAAAGATTAAACCACACCTCACCTCGATAGACCCAGTATTATAATCTACATTTCAATCGTGTGGATTAAAATTTATATAAAGTTTTGGATAATATTGAGCAATTACAATATATAGATATATTTTTTAAGAAGTTATATTTTCTTTTTAATAATAAATTGTTTAAAGTATTTATATTTCTAAGCGTATAGTTATACTGATTTTAATTATTCTCATTTTTCATTTAATTCTCCCGCTTTATCCTAAATAAAGACAAGATTCCATTGCTGTATAAGATAACAGGAGATTGTTTAATAGATCACTCAGAGGCGCGCCTCGTACAAAACATACGGACAGTATCATTTGACAATTTGTGAGCAATCAATGTATTGTCGCCGCTCTTTATTCAACAGCAAATAATACATGGAAAATTGTCATTCCTATTGTGCGATGTCCATTGTTGGTCTAATGACAGCGTTCAGATTTAGCCGGCTCTGGACCCGGCCATCAGTGCCGGTCCGGTCGCGGAGTTAGCCTTACCGGCGACCTGTGTCATACGATCCATTGTAATCACTCTTCCTTTATAGTTTGTCTATAATTATAACATCTGAGATGAATTAGATAATTCACTATAAGTTTTGAAGAAAGTAAAATGAATACATAATATAGTAACCATGTCGTATCCTCCAGAAAGTTCCACAACAAAACCAGTGCCAAAATTATCAAGGAATTCGAATCCGTATCACATAAAACGTCCGATGAACGCGTTCATGGTGTGGTCTCGGCTCCAGAGGAAGAAGATATCCATGATGAACCCCAAACTCCACAATTCGGAAATATCAAAAAGACTCGGCTTAGAATGGAAGAGCTTGGACGATGCCGAGAAGAGACCCTTCATAGACGAGGCCAAGAGATTGAGACTAAAACACATGCACGACTATCCTGATTACAAGTACAGACCTCGACGCAAGAACAGACTGGACACCTCAGTGTACGGGACACCGTCTCATATGTATTCCACGAGGGAAACCTTCGTAGAAATAGAGCCTAGAGTTGAGACGAACTATCCGATGCCGATTAACTATTCCGATCCCCAATACATGTATAACAACGTGATCAGCTACACGGTGCCCATAAGTCAGGGTCCGTTCATGTCTCCGATGAGACCCAAGGAGGAAACCTTGCCGAGTTTGGATTTGAGGCCTTTACCATCGATAGAGAGTATTTCTCCGAGGCCTTTCGCGGTGGTCAACCAGCAAATGATGGTGAAGGCGTATCCCAATCTGCATTACGTCCCAGAGGACGTCGCCAGGATATCATATCATTATCCCTTCAGTGTTCAATAGATTAAGTCCTAAATGTCACATGTATATGCCAAATAGATGTTGTAGAATGCCAAATTGTAAAATGTATAATATTAAACGTATTATTCTTGAACTTTATTCTTTATTCGCTCTCTTGTATGAAAATTTACAAATACCTCATTATGATAACAAAATGTACATACAATTAATTGAAATTTAAATTTGTAGGAATCACAAGAAGAAATACAATTATTAGTTTAGTTTCAAGACGTTTAAAACAGTTCCCAATTCTCTTAACAAGACGGAACCCTAAACTGCTAAATGCGAGGGTAACAAAAATATTTTCCAGCTCAAATCTGTCACTTCCTGGATCAAAACGATCCATCGATGATTCGCCAGCTACGTCGGAAGACGAGAGTGATGTGTCTACCGTGACTCCACAGTTTCAACGATCGATGAGTATCTTTGTAATTGATTGAATGTTTGGAGAAGGGTGTTTAGGGTTTAAATTTATATTAAAAAATTGTATTCAAAAGATTACATTGAGCTTGATGGTTTTGATATAGTTTTCGCTTATTACATTCAAATGTAAATGAAAATCTATAATTACCAAGATTACTTACCTTACCTTTAGGGCTTCATTCTCTCCCCAATTCTGTTTGTTGAAGTAGTTATATATATCGTTTTAAAATTGTTTTTCTTAATATTTATTTAGAGTATGGTAGGAGTTGCTATTTTGTATTTTGTAGTATATATTATTTATTTCTAACTAATATTATTCACTGCGATCTTTGGTATCATTGTTTTAGGTTAACACTTTCTTATATAAAAATGGAATAGACATAGAAAGTAGAAGTATTAAACTAGTATTTTCAATATAATATAAGACATTAAGAGGCTAATTTTATTAATAAAGTGGTTCAGGATTGGTAATAACAACTTTGTATATTACAATTTGTAATATTTGATAAAATTTTCCAGTAAATTGATGAAATCACGCAAGTGTCGATATAATTAATTATTTATAAAACAATCTAACCCTTCTGATATTTGTTACCTTTCGCGTCTTGGAAAATTACCCCAACTAACAATCCTTGACAGAAATATTAATAGACTTAATAATAATTTTAAATGTATAAAATAATATAGAACTATCACTGACTTATCCGAATATATATTTTTTTATGTAATATATATGTATATATATATATTATAGGGCATGTATGAAGAGGTTGATGTCTGTGGCCGAGGCGAAAGAGGTATGCAGGGACCGTAGCGTTTAGCGGTCCGTCGTCTCTGGCTACCCCGTAAGGGATATGGCGTGAAGCTAAATAAATAAATATATAATAAATATATATATATCTTGTGAAGAATGTATTTGTATAAGATAGAAAATTAAATTAAGCAGACAAAAATCATTTGTGGGAAACTTGTGCTCTTAGGGTGACCCTTGCACAACTGTCTTAAAATTTCGATGACAGTAAATTTAACAAACTTGGACGCAAATATAAATATATATAATAAGAGATATCACACAAATACTACTATGAGTTGTGTTTGCAACAATTTTTCTATTTCTTCATCGTCTAATTTTTTAAACCAGTTTAAAGTTACTTTTTGCAATAAAATCTATTATGGATATGATATTGATAAGGATTTGTGAATGTAATCATGTAAGAAAGTCCTAGGAAAGGGAAAATCTTTTGATAAATGCAGATTTTGAAGGACACGTTAACACCAGGTGATTTCGTCGTTTCTGCCCCGGTTCCAGAATGATCAGATGTGTTTTTGCAGCATCCCAAGCTTTTTTATGTTAATAGCGATTGGCAAATAGCAAGTCAGTTTTGGTTGATATTTATATCTGTTTTTATTGAGACTAGGACATAGATATCTCTTAGATAAAACCTTCAATAAAGGGCTTCCATCCGATATGTCTGAAACCCTAGCTTACCCTATAAAACATAGCCACAGAATATAATACTGTATTACATGGACAATAAAACTCACAATCGAAAAAACTACATCTAAATGCAATTCTAGGGAATTATCACAGCTTAGTTACAATTTACTTTTAATTCCAAAATGATTTACTAAACATCCAGCTTCAAAGGATCTTCAGCCTTAAATATAAGAGCAGAAAGCATATGAGCGAATCTTATACATTTGATGTCGCTAGCAATTCCGTTTCCAGCACAAAAGTGTCTAAAGCACTACAAAGCAAGTGACTCGGTTGTGCAAAGTAAAATAGCGTCTATCACAATGGCATAAGAGCGGTACCGTTCGCACGGTACTTGTCACACCTAAGCGAACGTCATAATCGTCACGGCGTCTTTCACACCGCTCGCGAAGAATGAATGATGGATGAATCGCACTGAGAATCCCGCTTTTTCCTGCGTATAGTGAAGCATAATAGGAGTTTCAGTTATGAAAATAAATTTAGGCGAAACGACACTTTATTGCTCTCAACATAGAGACCGGAATGGCGTAGATGATTATAAGTTGAAGTGTCGGTGATATCTGTACATTGAAGCAAGTCGCAAATGGGCCAAAAGTTGTATGCGGAAAATGGGACGCGAAGATGTATAGCAGATAGACTGGAAGTATTCTAGTGTTGATGCTTTTCATATTTGACGTTCCTTTGTTGTGTTTACTTGAGATTTCATCTCAGCAATTGAATAGACATACCACTATCAAATAACGTGTTGAATCAACGTCTTTGACTACCAATGGTGGTTTGGTATCAAATAAATGATAGTAAAACAAAAAGCATCCCAGCACACATCCAGACCCGTGAACATCACGGGACCCTCGACTTCGGTAGTTAAAGGTATTCTTCGCGTCTAACAACTTCCCTCCGAATACCTGAAAGGGATATATTATAGAGGCTTTTAGATCGCTGTTTGTAAAAGAATTGTATGCAAAATGATACGAGGGTTTTGTATACCACGCGACAAATGTTCCTTGAACTAAAAGGTAAAACTAGAATCCTGCGTTCAAAAACTGCTTTGTGTTGACGGTTTGATTGCAGGATGAAAATGGATGGATGGATGGATGAAATAATGGATGGAAATAGAGACGTTCACAATGTTTTATAATATAATCCAATTAAAAAGGATAAATACGAGGGTGTTAAATAACGCTAATTGAATACATGATCGATTATTGTCCGTGTTGTTTGTACATCTGTCGGTCGGGGATATTGTTTGACGTAAAGATGGGGTAAACATTGTTTGAATTTAGGTATTTGTTTTTTAATTGTTTGCTATGTTTAAACTATGTTTATATGAAATAAAAATTGAAATGAATCTCTGGTATAATATGTAAAGAGTTTGAATTAATGTGTTTTTATTTATTAAAAGTTACACGTTTAATATTATAAGAAACTACGCTCAAACAAACGGTAGTCTTTTCTAGTCCAAATGCGATCAGCAATTCAACGGGTAGATCCGCGCTCAACAACTAGTATGAAACATAAAAAAATGATAGTGAAGAGGACATTAGAGGCAACAAAATAACATTAAATCATGAGCTAACAGCGCGGAAATCATACCCAATAAAGACCCCAGGAGTTATGAGTTAACCCCATTGTGGATGACGAACACACAAATAAACAAACACTGGACAGCACTTAGCCGAGTTCCGAGTCATTTGACACGATGGTAATAGGTTCCGTACACAATTCATTTCGGCCGTTTTGCTAATACCATTGGACCTCTTACGGTTATATAGATTACTTGATTTCATCTTTGTGACAAATTATTGTTGATCGAATTTTTATGATAATGTGAGTGATTTTTGTTGTTATATTATTTATATATACGTTATTGTTGTCATGATCCCATCTTAATAGAATTATGTATATAAGTTGTTTTTAATGTTTCTAATGTAATAAAATTTGTTATCTATATATATATATATAAGCAGTTTACCACTCACAGACTCATCACAAATTCTCGGAGACTGTCTGTCCGATTAACCTAAAATTTTATATAGTTACTTCTTTTGTGACGTAGAGGTCCACTAAGAACGGATTTTACGGAGTTACTATTGCATTTCGCCAAGTTTTAAACTTGGAGCTATACACTTAATGCGGGGGTAAGAGTTACTATCGCTACGGTTCCCATAGCAACGGTTACGATGACAACGAATAATATGACAAAGGTTACCATAACAACCTAAGTTCACATCCAAATTAATAGTGTGCCCCGCGAAGCGGGAGGAAATAAATTAGTTATAAATATATACTACAAATACAGGTTTTTCAGTATATTATAATAGTTATTTAATTATCATCCAGGATTCTCATAGCATTTTATATTCAAACAATATTAAGATATATACTGCGGGTATTTGATGTTGGTCGTTCTGTTTGTCTCATTGTTAATAATTAACGAAGAAAAAATTTCCTCTGAAAATACTATTAGTTATTATATAATGTACTTAAATTATATTTGTGATATTTTTTATTAAAAAAAATACGACAATAAATTACAAATTGCAATGAAAATTTTAAAACAAAACTAATATAAATTAAAAAAGAAATTCTATTACCATATAAATGTATTAATACTTAAAGATTGAATAATCAATAATTCATTAAAAAGAGAACATATCAAAAAGGAACTCACCATTTCACATAAATCCTACAATATCTTTGAATTGCGCTGCGATTAAGTTAGAGGCAACTTTGTCTCATTTCACTCAACAGAAATGCTAAGTGATCGAGATTGAATGAATGGGATTGGCTTGAAAGCCTTTCAGATTAATGAAGGTTTTATACCGGTCCGCGGCTAAATGGCTTTTTGTGGCTCAAATAAAAATTCACTTACTTTATTGAAAAGTTATTATGGGTCTAGTATTCTATTTTTTATTAATTATGTTGACAATTTATAATAAAAATATAAATATAATTATATAATATAATCACAATTCTATTCAGTATAATACAAATAATACACAAAATCGTGAAGGTATCCTTTTGATAAGAAAAGGCAAAGATGAAAATAATTCGGTACAATAAGGTATTATATTAATGCTGGGAAAGGCATTAGGAAATGGTGGTGTACAGGTCTCTTTGTGGAGGAAATGACGTCACATCATAACATCCTTTATGACCCCCGGGCCCGCCCTGGGGGGCACAGATTAGGATATTGTAGAATCGCCAAAATAATATACCAATTGTTTCATGGAATTTTTAACCTTTACCCGACTTAAAGATAAATAAATTCAAACGAAGATCAAAGTTTATATAATAACACATGCATAAATTCCTGTCTCTCAAAAAAAAAAACAAAAAACAAATATTCATATTCATGTGGAAACAAATAATAATATTAAATTCAAATTCAAAATATTATTATATAATATTAAAATATTAAATATAGTACATTAACACGCACTGTTAAATAGTCAATTATTACGTTAAAAAGGTCAGTGTAGTCAGTCCGTGAGTAAACTACCACCGGCTCAGAATACTGCTCTGCTGAGAAGAGTCGCTCAGAAACTCAACGGTTGCTTTTTAAATGACATTTAACAATGTTTGATGTATACATTATAATATCAACCCTAGAAATGAGTCAACAACCTAAATTCCACACATGTCGATCAGCTACGAACTCTTGAATGAGATTTATTTAATAACTAGCTGATTCCCGTAACACACTATTGTAACTACTACTACAAGGTCAAGGTAACCGTTGTCATGGTAACTGTGCTATGTAAACATTGGTATGGTAACCATTGCTATAGTTACTCTTACTTCTATCTATGTACACACTCATCATGAAATCTCTGTGTCTATAAGACCGATTGACTTGAAATTTGTTGAAATTTCCCTTGGGATAGTAATTCCGTAAAATCCGTTCTTAGTGGACGTCTACGTCACACAAGAAGTAACTATGTAAAATTTTAAGTTAATCGGACAGATAGTTTAAGACATTTCGTGATGTGTAAGTGAGTGGTAAATCGCTTATATAAATATATAGATATATCTTAAATTCTTTATTTAAGATAATGTCACATACGTACATCTATATTTTAGTCTGTGGTGAGTCCGCCCTACACGAGTGACGAGACAAATCACAGCTGGTCATTTGTCAAAAAACCTGCATCCGTCCGCTGAAAGGCGACACCAATAGAGTCCAAAACCTCCAAACAAATCATATTTGAAATAATGAAAGAAAATGGCTTTTATGACTTAAAAAATGGTTTTGGGTGTGGTATTGTTGCTTTGTCGGTATTTATGTGAATATTATACAATATTTATACCGCAAAGATGGAAATTAAACTTAAAGGTGTTTACTATTACTTACTAGAATATTGAATTCGGTTGGTAAGGACATAATGACTCAGTTACCAGAGTCGCAAGGACGGACACACTGAATACCTAGGTTCGTCCCTAGTATTAATGCATATAATTATATATATATATATATATATATATATATATAATTATATATATATATTATTAATATATGTCGTATATATTGCTATTCCACGTTGAACTAAATAAAATAATATATTTTAATGTCTTTTTAAGGTTATTAGTATTATTTTATCAAAAAAACCTCGTTTTCCTGTTTTAAAATTTTCTACACTTACAAATAGGAAACAAAAACTCGATTAAAGAAAGTATGGTTAAAAAACGTAAATAGAAAAT
This sequence comes from Melinaea marsaeus rileyi, assembly GCA_918358865.1. Classification (NCBI taxonomy): domain Eukaryota; kingdom Metazoa; phylum Arthropoda; class Insecta; order Lepidoptera; family Nymphalidae; genus Melinaea; species Melinaea marsaeus. The sequence continues at coordinate 25,577,332 of OU911088.1, read as the reverse complement.
AATTTTAATAAATAATAATACAATAATATGTGGTATTATTATATATGAGTAATTATGAAACTATTTAATATTATATATATTAATTATATACTATTATTATTAACATTATAGCCGCAATTTTACAATTTTGCTATTTATTTTTATCAGGCGTCACTGAAATATCTATATAGGTATACTATGTTTGTTAGTTCTTTTTTTATTTACAAGTACCACAAAACGATGATATATATAAAAATGAAATGAATATTATCCTTGGTTTAAAAACGTCGATCCAAAGAGATCCGATCGGATGCTGCGTGGACATTGAAATGTAATCGAAATACGACAGACATTACCAGATAAGGGAACTTCGTTTGGAATTGTACGTCCGAGTGGCTTATCAGCTACGTTCATTGCTTTTTTTTTATATTTTATAGTTTATATTGAATTATTTCAATGTTTGTTTATTATTTCCACTAACATATTGTATTCTTTCACGCCTTGATTGTTGAGTTGCTTTATTAATATTAAAATATTAATAAATAACTACTGTTGGTATTTGACTTTGGAGTTATGTGTATTGTAAGTTCTCATGAAACTTCATATTTCTTAAAGCACTTAAAAAATCCTTTGAAAATATTAATAGAATCCATTACATTCCATATCAAAACGCCTCCGGTACTACAATCACTAATTACGTTTTGTTCCGCAAAAGTAAAAATATTAATAGCAAAGAGGTTCAATATCCACTCGAAAAACACTTGAAAAACTTTTTTAAATACTCGTACTGGCCGGCATTGCATAGAAAAACAATTGGAATTGAAAAAGAGAAAACAAAAAAGGCGCGATTACATCTTCAAGTGCCCGCGGTTTCTCATGGGGTGATGTTTTGGTAGCAACGCTAGAGGGAGCCGTTAGGTTTAGGGTGTGTATGAATAATGTGAGATTAATATAATAAAAAAATAATATATACATATAATAATACTCCCTTATATTGCCTTATTTAATCATACTTATTCATTATAAAGTTATCACCAACATATGAAGAATGACAATAACATTTTCAAAAATAAATCATCAAAATGTTGAACTTTATGGACGGCTCAACTTTAGCCATATGAAAAAATAATTTTAATTTATTTATCATATAAAATTATTTATTTTTTTATATTCCAATAAATCCTACCAGTGGTGTGGTCACCTTAATCCGAACTCCGGCGCCGGTCTCACGGGTGTCGCTCGCGAATTAACGCTCAATTTGGCGAAATAATTCGATTTGCACCCAAACCTCGGGAAGACGCGGTTGACCGTAAACTAAAGTTTTCGATTTTTCTGAAACTTTATAGAAATTACAAGAAAAACTTAAATAAATAGAAAAAAAATGAGAGGATATCTGAAGTATACAGCTATTAGACATTTACATGAATATAAAAATAATAACAAATATTCGGATCCGGATTCGGACCTTAATCCTACAACATATAGAATATATTTTAGAACATTCTAGAAAGTAACATAACACGAAGTCCCACAGAACAATCTTTTTAACCGTTATCTTTTCAGTTTAGTTTGAATTTAAAATCGAAGTTAACTAATAATAATAATTATAAAACCACATGAATATAACAATTGGGTGTAAATATCGATAATAATAAATATCGATTACATTACCGAGTGGAGTATTCCGTATGAGAAGCACTCGACTTGTCCATTGTGTATGAACAACTCATTCACTAACCACCACTGATAACATCGAGTGGGTCCGTTGTTTAAAATATTGTATTTAATTCGAGATGATATCGAGATTAGCGCTTGTGAACTGAGTTATATATATATATAATTTACCACTCACTGACTCATCACGAAATCTCCGAAACTATCTGTCCGATTAACTTATAATTTTACATACTTACCTCTTTTGTGACGTAAACGTCCACTAAGAACGGATTTTACGGAATTCCTATCCCAATCCATTTCAACTTTTTGCATATCGCCAAGTTTAAAACCTGTAGGAGCTATACGCTTAGCACGTTAAGAGTTGCTATAGCACCGGTCACCATAGCAACGGTTACGATTAAATTAATTAAATACGATGACAACGGATAATATGACAAAGTTTTCCATAGCAACCTAAGTTCATATCCAAATTAATAGTGTGCCCAGCGAAGCGGGAGGGAGTAAGCTAGTATACATACATCTTACTCTGTTTATAAAATAAATTTGTTAGTATTGGTTACAATTTTCTTAATTATATCCTATTATTATTATTAAAGAATTACTCACTTTAGTATTAATAGACGAAATCTAATTATCTCTAGAGTCAATCCGGTATAGTTTGTTGTAACGCGTCGGTTTCTGTTCACCGGTATATATTATATGAAGGTTTATTATTATATATTGTATAAAAAGGTTTTATATATAGTATACATATTAAGTAAACTATTAATTAATTATTCAGAAAAATAATATCCTATTTTTTTGCTATTTTTCTTGACATTTGTTTCTTAAACATGTTATATTGTATAAATGTAATTCATAGTGTAGCTTATATATATATATATATATATAGCTTATATATAGTATAGCTTATATAGCCATAAGTAAATTACACAAAATATTGGCTTAGTAAAATATTGCTTATGTAAAAATAAATATTACTTTTGTTATATTTTTTTGTAGCAAACAAAATTCCAACCAATTGTTTCCTTATTTGTCATTGTTTACGAGTAAAGCTGGATGTCGAGCAATAGTCAGTAAAAATATAAGCCATAAAAGTACAATCAATTACAACATCATCAGATAATATCAGATATATAAAGGATATACGAATTATTTTCATTATATATATATATATATATATTCTTATTTGGACCCAAAATTGAAACAAAAATATATATAATATTTCTTTAAGAAAATAAAAAGTAAACAAACCCGTGGTGATAATAACTATATGTAACAATCAAGTGTGTGAAAACAAGCAATTTAGTCGCCACACATTTGACGCTTTGTGGCGACTGTGGTCGATTTGTTGCCATAAATTAGCACTGTGATTAGTAGGGGGCGGGTGGGGCGGGCTCCGAACTGCGTCTAACAATTGTGTGTTCTGAAAACACTATTATTTGTCGGTCACAGCTCTATAATGATAGGGTCAGACTGTAGTGACTAGAGACTGTACCAGATCCAATAACTAGTTATAAACGTGCATTGAAGTAAGTTCAATATATTTTTAATTAATATTTGAGTTATAAATAAATATTTTAAAAAAAATCTATACATGTAAATAAAATTTAAGTGTGTTTGTAATTTCAAATTAACAGCTTTCCACTAAATGCAAATGAAAGCATACTTTATTTTCTGTCAAAACCTATCTGTATGTTTATTTTGTTGATCTAATCTCTGAAACAGCTGGACAGCTTTTAACAGGATTTTCACTGGAGTATAGCTGATGTTAAGGAGTAACTTAAGCTACTTTTATTATACCCTATTAAGCTTATATTATTTCGAAAAAAGTCGCGTTGAATATAAATGTTTATTAAATATAGAAGCGATTTTAACATTTATTTCATTTACTATAAGAGTCAAATTTCGGTGAATATTCAAAATGGTAAATTAATGATAGAATTTGTGCAGGAACTAAACGTAGTGGTATACAAGTGTCTGGAGCTGTGTCTGAACGTGACCGCGTACGTCCGAGGCGCCCTCGTTGATCCGTTAACCGGATTTGTTCGGTTGTAACCGGTTTCGGATCTGGTTATAACCGGAATTCGCATGCATAGATACGAGGTGTGCACCGTGCCTTGTAATTCGAATTAGAAAATCGAAAACTGTTAGGTTAGAAATGTTTGACGCTTCTATGAATTGTTTTCTGTGTTCAGATATTTTATTACTTTTAAGATGTAAATACTGACTTTACTACAAAATTTCGTACACAACTACGAGTTATACAAATTTGTCATATAGTACACAAAAGATAAAATTAAATTCAAACTTAAAATCCAGTGCTGACTTGAATTCTACAAAGAGTAGGATAAAAAAGAGTCAAAATAACATTTCACGTTTTGTACGTGAGAGTCATTTAGTTTTTTTTTCCTTGTTTCAAAACTAAAAGGCTAGTGTGATATTGTATCTATAGGCTATTATATCTTCGCGTCTTTCAGCTCGAGTCCTCTTATCTCCTAATGAGCATAATCAAATAGGTGGGGTCTAGGAAGGTACAGCGGAAAGGCCCAGGGCTGACAATGACGAGCCGGCCGCGGGCGTACACTAATTGTCTAAGTGCATAATGAACTTGTTTGTGACAACCCTATGCAACTTTGTAGATTTGCGAATTTGAACACAAGTCCGTTATAATTAGGGCGTTCTCTCGAATGACATAGAGATTGGTTGTTAGATATCTTTAAGAGCTTTTGAATCTTATGAACAATGTAATAAGGGTTAGATTGGCTTGTTGTATATAATTAAAGGAAGTACTAGTAACACTTCTTTCACCCTCGGTGTTAATTAGAAAGTTTGTTATAATATCAACTTAAAGAATTGATACTTCAAGTAATTATATCACTTTGAATAACTTATATGATATAAATAAATATTATAATATCGGACTTTTTGAATTTTCAGATTATTTATTAGGGTTCCGCATTACATTAAAACACTTATAATAAAAATATATATTTTTAAATAAAAAAAAATTTAATCTTTAAAAATTCTTATTTTAATATTGCTTACGTCATAATTGTATTTTTATATCTATCTATTTAAGATTTATTAGTTTTTTATGATCAGAATCGAATCCAGGTCCTATAAATTCGAGGGTACACAAACATACATTGCTTATCGTATCTTTATATACATTT